>MSJE01000041.1:0-24616 GCA_001931935.1 Aspergillus aff. floccosus IMV 01167
AGCATAGCCTTGGGAAGCTGCGTATTTGCGGAGACTTATAAGCATCTCCTCACAAGAATCATACGCTCGATCAAATGGGGTTGCCATAGTTAGATTTGAGTAGAAGATAGCTTCGGTTTTGGTTCAAATTTTGATTAAAATACTGATTCAGATAGCGAGATGAATAAAGAGTTAGATTATTGATAGGCTTGAGAGGGAAGCGTCAAATAATAATAGTAGTGATCAGGTGCGTACGTTACTACAGTAATTGCATGGAATTTGGTGGTGATGAGATTACATAACAAGTGATATTAGATAATCAGTTGGGGTGCGGTTACTAAAAAGATGGGGTGTCCTTACCAATTCCCAGTTAGTCTACATTAGGTAAGGAGTGGAATAGCTACAGTATCTGGCGAAACAGAGCCTGTTGCGCTCTCGCTAGTTACATTTCGACGGTGCACCATCAACGACCCTTTGGTCATATAGTGCGGGGTAAGCATCATAGATATCAGTTTGATCCTGGCTGATAGACTCGTAAATAGCTGAGTTCGACTTATATCCGTCCTTCACACTGTCAGAGGAGGTCCCCTCTACATCCATCTATCATCGATATGAGCCCACCAAATACCTTCTATCTCCCTCCTACCTTGCATTCTCCGGGCAGCACCCTGCCTATCCTCCATTACCGGGATGTCCTCCCTCATCCGCGTACAGAAGAGACTGCATCCAAATTCCTCACAGCCCACACCTGGGAGAAGAGAGTGCGTCAACAAGCTCAACACTTGACCCTTGACTGACCTTGGCAGGGAGTATGGGGTGCCATAGATATACGGCATTTCCATCCCAACACGCACGAATGCTACGGTGAGCTCTAACCACGACGTAACACCGTTCGATTAACAGAACTAGGTGTATTCCAAGGCGCCTCAACCCTGCTTCTGGGTGCAGCCGGCGGGGATGGAAACACAGCAGGCCTCAAGCTTACTGTCTATCCGGGAGACGTCCTTGTGCTACCAGCTGGAACAGCACATAGTTCCGTGGATAGCAAAGATGACTATAGATATGTGGGGGTATATCCGCGCGTAGGTGCTTCTACTGATAGAAAATACCATCAGCTGACAGGCCAGGCCTGTCCCCGCTGGCGAAACGAAATGGGGAACTATCCGATTGATTTGAAGGCACTGCGAAAGGAAATCGCGCAGGTTCCTCTACCAGAGGCAGACCCGGTCTATGGGGGTAACGGGCCTCTGTGCCAGCTTTGGTCCCCGAATTTGATGGCCAAACTGTGAAACTGATGGATGGATGGCCAGCCTGTTCATCTTTCCCTGCATCACAGCATTTTTCAAAGTTTCTACTTGAGAAATGCACTCTAAGATTGATACCGATTACGAATCGCCCGCTGAAAGAAATATCGTCGTAGAGATGTTCACGTAGTTGCCAACACCCACCAGTCCAGTGGTCGATGTCAAGAGGGTGTCTGTCCCCTCTACTCATCCCCCCGGCGCAGGAACGTCAATAGCGGATGGGGGAACGGTCTGGCGCTCGTATCCATCCTCGGGTATAAATGTAAACGAGGACCAAAGTTTGATCAGCTTGTCCTGTGGCTCCTCTGCGCCCACAGGGACAGAGAACGTCACCCTGAATGGGCCCAGACAGCGTCAGAAAATTGGGTGCATCTGGCGGGCTGAATCGGAGGCATACTGAATGTTGTACATAGGGGGAAAGTGACACCAAGCTGGCCGATATTGTCCGCTTCTGAGTGTTGTACCCAAATTCTTGGAGAGCTTTGCTAGCGGCATCGATAATGGGGCCATTCCTGTTCGGTTCTGTGCGTACAGTTGTTCGACTAATGTAAGCTACCTAAGTTTGGTCGGCCTCACCTGGCGTGAACGTCACCTAAATAGGGGCCTGGCTGCTTGGTTCTAACACCGAATGTTCTGCATGAAGGTCAATCGGGTCGCCAGGCTCGGTCGATTACAGGTGACAGGGAAGAATCTACAAGTTTGGTGGACTAGACCCGGGTTACTTCGTTACTGGCATCATGGATATTTCTCTGGCTGGTATTTTACCTTAGCCATGTTGATGTGCACTTTTTAATGGGTTGTATATCGAGAGCATCTTAGTGATGGGTGGTTGGGGGGGGGCTCCTGGAGATTTTCATCTGTTCTTATAGTCTGGGTCCGTCTGATGGCGGCACAGATCATTGATTTCACTGCTTCGCTATCGAAGCTCCAATGCACACCTAGTGTAATACCTGTCTAGTGTCTACGTACATGGCTTGTATCCCCTCTTTGAATGATGCATGCTCTTCTCTCCAGCTACCTTTCCACTCCCGCTAGGATGAGGATACATTGTTCTCTTTCACCCACTCCTCCACATTCTCACAGGCATCCTCTGGACAGTGTTTGTACTGCAACAGGTAACCCTGCAGCCGCGCCAGACTTATCGACCTTTCGGGAATGGAGGAAGAGAATTGTTCCGCCATCGCATCGAGACTCGTCCCTGCCTGGTCCGGTTCGGATTCTTCTGTTGCCACGTCGCTATACATGCTGACAAACAAGGCGCGCATCTGATCCCGTGAGGGGAGTTGAAAGTCAACGTGCATGTCAACACGGCCTGGTCGAATCAGAGCGGGATCCAGACTTTCCGGAGAGTTAGTGGTCATGATCAGGATTCGTCCTTCTTGAGAGGAGACTCCGTCGATGGCATTTAGCAGTCCGGATAATGAGATAGAAGCGACGGGTGCCTTGGCGTTATAGAGCGAATCCCGGGAACCCAACACCGTCGTCTCCGAGATCGACCCCATGTCGGCCTTCGCCGTGGGAAAAGAATCCCTCAGATCGCGCCGACCTAGTCCGGCGGCGTCTACATCTTCAAGCAGGACGATGCAGTGCGATGGAATCTCGGACATTAGCTGCATGAGCTGTGCGTCCGTGAGATGCGGGTCGAGCAGGCTCAACACGTAGATATTCAGCCCAAATACGCCTGCGAGGGCCGATGCGAGACTGGTTTTTCCCAGGCCAGGGACCCCCGAAAACAGGTAACCTCGTCGGTAAGGAATTCCGTGGTCCGAGTACCACTGGCGGGTGCGCGGGTGCAGATACTCATTGATATCACGGAGCAAATCGTCCTTTTTCTTTCTATCAAAGATTACGGTGGATATGTGACGGGATGGGCGTGTGCTAACTCTGGACCATCCGTGCATGTATTCAGAGCCGCAAAAGGGTCGGTAAACAGCGGTCATCCTCGTCGACCGGTTTTTTTCCAGATTGTACGACTGTGCCTTCTGGAGCAGGGCTTGCAAGACGTCCGGGGATGCGCCAAAACATTGGAGGCGTATGTAGCCGCGCTCCTTCATCAGGCTGCGGGATTGATTTTCGGGCATGATGCGATGGCGGAAGAAGATATATTTACCCTGATAGCGAAAGAGGTGCATGCCTTGGAACGGCTCCAGGTGGATGGGCGGCTGATCGACGATGGATCGATAATTGACGAAATGACTGGCCGCAGGCGGCGATGGGAAGCTTGTCATTGCGTAAAGACCATCGTCGTTGCCGCGCCAAGGGGTCTTTTCCTCGTGAGCCCAAGAGCCTTTGATCTTGCTGACGGCGCGCAGGGAACAGAATCGGGGATTGGGCGGGTGGTGGTCCATCGTCCATTGCAGAAGGTGGTGATAGAGGGGGTCGTCATCATCGACCCGGACGGTCGTGGCGAAGTAATCGACAAAGTATTTGAAGGTGGAAGTCGACGAATAATACAGGAACGTCCAGGAGCCCGCGAAGAGGAAAGCCAAATTCACCAGGTTAATGAAATCGAAGCCGGTCACCCGTTGGATGGTCTCTGGTCCTAGGGGAGCATGAGGCGCCAGACCGCCGCTGGCCAACGCTGAGAAGGTCATGATAGGAGGTCTTGAGGATCGAAGCCTACAGAGAGTCAAAAGTTAGCAATGATTCTGTCGGCTGTCTAGTCCCTTGGAAAGTTGTACCTACCGAATGAACGCTCTCAGTTGTGGGGTGATAGAAATGCCTATAAATGGATTCAATGAAAGGTGATAGCAGTGGTAAGGAGTGGTCAAGAATCGTAAAGAGTGAGTGATTAGTAGTGGTGAGAAGTGAAGAGAAGTGGTAAGAGGTATAAGTAGTAGTAGGAGTCGCCTGAGTGTAGGAGGATGGAAAACGATCGCAGTTCGCAGTTCCTGCCCTGAATCACATTCACTTACCAAATTCTAGAAAGGAAGTTACTACCTATGATACATCACCCCCATACGATTCAAGATATTGCTCGTCTGGTCACTATGTTCATGAATCCATTCTAAGACTCTCTTTGATGAACTACATCGAGCAACAGTAATGGTTACGCTCAAGACTTGATTTGAAAACGATCTAACCACGCAAGTCCACCTCCATTCCACACAATCCGCCCTCTGCACGCCATGCGTCCAGGACTTGCGTAAACTCCCCGATATCAGAGCCCCATGGGGCGCCACGCGCCAAAGCCAGCTGCTTTTCCGGAGGTAGACGGGCCATTCCACCCTCGAGGTTGTAGTAGCCCGGAGTGCAACCAGCCACGGCTGTAAGAGGCAGCGCACGCATGAGAATCTGTTGACCCCATGGCTCCGACCCCTCTGCAGTCGCTGCTATTGCACAGGGCTTCCCGTCGGCTCGTCGTTCTGCCTCTGCCACTATGTACGCACAGTGCTTTGCCAGCTCGTCTAGGACGTAGGTGAAACTTCCGCTAATGGAGGACTGCGAAGGCCCGCAAAGGAAGAGGTTGGGGAATCGTTGGTCGAGGATGCCGTGAACCGTGGCTGGGCCGTTCTGTGCCCATTCCTCGCTCATCGAGACGCCGTTACGGCCAATGATAGACATACCGGCTCTTTCAGCTGGCGATCCCTCCGCCGGAGCCTTGTATCCCGTCGCAAGTATGATAATGTCGACGGGGTATGACGTTTCACCTGCGATTATGGAGTCGGCTGAGATGCAGCGTAGCCCTTTGCCGTCTGTATCGACCAGAGTTACGTTGTCCCGGTTGAAAGCCTTAAGGTATTCGTCATGGAAGCAAGGCCGCTTGCACCACGAGGGATACCAGGGTTTGAGCTTCGCTGCAACAGCTGAGTCTGTGACCTCTTGGTCCACACGGGAGCGAATGCGCTCCTGGCGCGGCAAGTCCACCTCCGCAAGCTGGTTCATGTACCTGGGGACCTGTTCCATCGACTTGGGTCCGTTGCGGTTTCCGGCCATTCCCACCAATCCAGGAGCCCTAGTCCATTCATCATCGACCAGGTTGATCCCAGGCGGCTCGTCAATCGTGAAGTGCTCGTGGAAGTTCTTCGCTCTCTCCTCCTGCCATCCACTTATCTTTGCGACGCTCTCGCGGAACCATTTAATGTCGGTCTCTTTCTGACCTCGATAATCTACGGCCGACGGGGTACGCTGGACAACGTACAAGTGCTTTGCCCATTGTGCGAGCTGGGGTACCAGTTGAACGCCGGTCGCCCCGGTGCCGATAATGGCGACCCTTTTGTCTTGCAACCTCCAAAGGCTGGGATCCTCCGGAGATCCACCAGTGAGGCGATAGGCAAAGCGCGCCGAGTGGAATATATCACCCTTGAAGTCCAGAATGCCCGGGATGCCAGGCAACTTCGGTCCGTTCAGCACACCAGTCACGGAGGCAACGGTCTGGAAAACTGCGCTCTCCATCAGTTGCCATTTTTGAGCAACGAGATTGATGTAGCGGCGGATCTCTTCTCCGTAGGAATAGCGATGCTTAGGTATATACCCCGTCTGTTCCAGGAGCGGGAGATACACGTAGCTCTCAATGTCGCACATGAGGCCGGGGTACCTGTTCCAATACCACGTACCACCGAAGCCCCCTGCACTGTCGATGATCCGAATGTCTTCCTGGGGAATTCCGGCTTCCACCATGCGTATGGCGTATAGCAGACCTCCCCAGCCTGCCCCGATAATGAGGATCTTACAGGTGTTGTTGGGGAATTTCGTTCCCGCATCGTCTATAGTCGAGGGGTCGACCCATGGATCCTCTTGGAAGTGTTGGAATCTTTCTGAGCGGGAGGGATCGATATACTGTGTGATGCCGTCCTCGCGTAGTCGTTTGTTTCGCTCCTCGTCATACTGCTACGGGAAGTGTCAGTCAAGATCTGTGTATCTTAGGCGACTTTGGTCATCACCTTGGTGACTGCGGCCACTTGATCATCAATCGAGGTCGACATTGTAATGGGTTGCCCACTCTTGACTATAAATCGAGACAATGATGCAGATGCTGTGCAAATTTACGGAGCTAAAGCCCATGGCTTGACATGTACCTTCAGTTTATAAGTCTTTGTCTGACAATGGATCGGCATGTTGGTCAAGTCTAGGCTGACGTGAGAATCCCTCCAATACCAAAGGACGTCGTGGGTGATCGGCATTATGCTCATAGGTGGAGATCATGACCTCGGCAATCGCGTATAGGTACTGGTACATAGGCATGGTAGAGGTCCCGGTAGGACTTCCTGAATAAAGAGACGGGGCATAGGCCATGTTTTTCTCAGGAGTGTTGTGCCCAGCTCTGTCTCTTTGATGCCAGAAGAGTCGAGATCAAGTGCCTTGACCTTGTATAAGATTACCGCAGTCAAGTCATCGTCTCCACGACATCAAGACTCATTCAAGGACAATAGAATAAATACGCATCACTTCCTTATAACATTAGTCATAGGTCTTGCGTAAGTTTGTCTCATATTCAATATCCATGGGATTTCGAATGCCGACAGACGAGAACAAGATGACAGTATCAGATCTCGCATCAACCCTGGTCGTATCTTCAGTACCATACTAATTAGATTTCCTTACACTGAAACAAGAAGATGTCTGAATCCGGGGCAGCGCTTAGTCTCGATATCCTGTTGGTTGTAGTTGCGGCGGCCATCGACATGTATCAGATGATGACTTGTCCTCGCCCCATAACCCTTTGCATCATATCCAAGACGTAGATGGCTATGCTGAGCATCTATATCGCATCCAAATCATCAATCATCATCAATAACATTTGTCGGCTTGTTGGTAAAGGACGTCCGTGTTGGTGTTGGCTCGAACCGCCTCTCGTGGAAAACCGACACGAGGGATCGGGGCGGCTATTTGGGCTATTTTTGGCTAGAAGGAATCTAGCAAAAGACCCTTCATATACATCCTGCATGTTAATGACATTGTGAAGAGGGGAACGTCTCGCACGAGCCCCTTACAGTTGGTTGAAACTGTTTGATCTATAGATAACCCCGTTGCTGATATCACGCGCTCGACATGGAGGTACCCCATTTAAACCGGCTTTTACTGCGAAGATGAAAACCGAAGAACGTATCTATACAGAGGAGGCAGTGCTTTAAGCGACCTCATTATACAGCTGTCTAGGCGCGGATCTATCGGTGGACAACCAAAGTAATCTTCGTGCCGCAAGTGTTGACAGCAAAGACCCGCCGAGGCTTACAAAAGGATTCTATTTGCACTGTGGCTGATATGAAGATGTTGGACTCTAAGATGTTGTACTGTTGGATGGGAATTCTGAGCCAGGGAGTTCAATGTGAGTTGTTTCTAGAAGTGAGCCTTACTCGACAATCTCTCGCGCTTCACACAACCCTGCTTCGAGTATAAAGACCACAACGCTTACTCACATAACCTCATCATCACCGCTTCTCTACACATACTCTTCTTGCCCTGTATTGTGGGATCCTTCTCCAACGCAGCTTTTGCACGCTTTACAAGCTCTACTCTCATCACAATGCCCTCCGACATCCTCCTCTTGATCCTCTTTGCCATATTTTCCGTGCACGCAGTCCCAATCATCAAAAGCAATGACCAGCTGATCAAGACCTTCCTCGACATCTCCAAAGGGCTCGACGCTTTCCAGATGACCAATTGCTCGCTCGCAAAAGCAACCCTGCCCATCTACAACGCCGGGTCCCAGCTTCCTCCCCCGTCGAACGGACTTCACCTCAAATACGTGGTCGTCGGCCGCGGAACACAGAACTACAGCTGCACAACCGGCAACGAAGAAGGCACCCCTACCGCAGTGGGTGCTACTGCTACACTCTTCGATGCGTCGTGCCTTGCTCCGAAGATGCCCGAGATACTCCACAGCCTTCCACCCGTGGTGGCCGACACGCCCTCTGCGACTCTTGATTTCATGGCTCTTCTTGCGAACCGTGTTCTCTCAACGTCGAATAGTGGTATCTTTCTGGGAGAACATTACTTCAACGGCGCTGGCGTTCCATTCTTTGATTTCCGACTTGGTGGGAAGCACGACTGGGTCGCGATGAAGAAGACTGACAGTGTGTCCGCTCCACGGGAGGAGGATGTCTCTTGGTTGAAGCTTACCGCTGTTGATGGGAAGGGGGTTAAGGTATGAATTCCAGGCACGGATTTGGTTTCAGAAGGCTAACGTGATTCGATGATAGGAGGTATATCGTGTCCATACCGCTGGCGGACAGCCTCCGTCTACTTGCAAGGGACAAAAGGGACAGTTTCAGGTGGAATATGCGGCGGAGTACTGGTTCTATGGATGAGGTGTTCACAGGATGAGTAACTATGCTTCTTTGTGATATAATTGTGCTCTTGTTCATAGCTTGATTCTTCTCGTTGTTTACATGGGTGGCTTCTGTCGCAGGTGGTTCGGGAGTTTTATGCAGAGCTTTCAGATTTAGTCGCACATGCTGTCTTTCAGAGCAATCGACGCAAGAATTTCATTACGATCTATTCAATTATTTTCACCTTAAGACGGTGGTAGTTGAGGAGCCAGTGAGACACTTTGGGGATATCCAGATTAACGACCTCGGGACGTATATGAGCCTGGACGTTGTAACAGGAGTTCCGTAGGGTAAATACACAAAGTATGGTGGTATAGACTTGACTCTAAAGGTAGAGGTCAGCTGTTGACCAAAAACAAAACTTCTGATGTATATCCCTTATCCCTTGCATCCTGTCAAAATGACAATGAAGTGACTAGAATAGTACAAAAGCAGATAGAGTCCCACATTCCACTGATGTAAAAGGCAAGGGATTCGTACCTTATTTCATCCAGCTTCTTTCTAGTATACCTACACAGTTTCCACGAACTGAAATCGTATGTAAGTATTTAATGGCAAAGCAGTGTCCCAGCAAATCCCAACCAAGTCATCACCTGACTTGAGTTTGCCGCAGTGCATGCATCGCGGCAATCCTTCGAATCGCCACAGCCACACCCTGCTTGCCATGTCATCAAGCTAACCAAAGCTTCCCGTCTTCAGCTGTCAAGTGCTCGGGAGCTCCGATCGATACTAATTAGATCGCCAGGACGGGTGCGGCGTCGATTCTGCCTTGGATGATGTGGTTAGCCTCTAGCCACATAGTCTTGCACAAGGCGAAGTCCGTTCGATAGCGGTTAGAGACGGCGAGAACTATACACAAGAAGGATTTGGAGGTATAGCATATCCCTAGGAAGGACTTTGCAGCATTTTCCTTGGGTATTGCAATGTCTTTGCTGACAGACGTATGCTCAATCGAAAACTTGTGGCTGAAAATATATCTCTGTCTCTACATGGGAAACGACCACTCAAGCTATGGGCGCCAGTATTTGCAAATATAGGACTGTACTAGGTATTCATTGAACACCCTACAACTCCAAATTGATTCTCTGCGTTGTACGTTGAAAGAGATTCATTGATGCCATCAATGAATGAAGTCACATGATACACGTGACCATCTTTCCCGATGAGGAAACCACACTGCGCTTACGTCGCGCCAACGCGTCAACCTCCAACCTCTTAGCCTCATTAACACCACCAACCTACAACCCTACGACATCAATCCAGTACAATCTACTATCTTCGCATGCTACGCCCATGATAGTCTAAGCAGCGCGACCCCATCCTCGAGCCCCGAACACCACAACCCGTCCGCCACATCCGCCCCTAGCCTCCGTCATCGCATCGTATTCTCCGTCAAAAGAACCCACGGACCATCCGCACCTTCAAAATGGCCACCGACTACAGCAAAAAGACCAACGCCGAGCTGGTCGAGATCCTCAAGTCTCGCTCCCTCCCGCACACCGGCAAGAAGGCGGAAATGGTTGCCCGTCTGCAGGAGGACGACACCAACAAAGCCAAGCCCGAGGCCGCCGCTGCGCCGGCCACCACCAAGACCGACAACACTACGGAGGACGTGATCGACTGGGAGGACGACGAAGTGCCGGCTGCCGATGCGGCCGCGAAGCCCGCTGCTGAATCCGCGGCGGGCGCGGCTCCGGCCGGCGAGAAGCAACAAGATACTACCACCGCCGCCGCTGCGGACGCCCCCAAGGCAGAATCGCAAGGTGCTGCCGACAAGCAAGAGCCTGCTGGAGAGGCTGCCCCGGCGGCGGCGGAGGAGAAGCCGGCGCCGGACTACACGGCGGGCCTGCCCATTACGGAGATGGAGGAGGAGTTGAAGAAGCGCAAGGCGCGCGCGGAGAAATTCGGCATCACGGAAGAGTCCAAGGCGGCCATTGAGGAGGCGGAGAGGAAGCTGGAGCGGGCCAGGCGGTTCGGCGCTGCTGCTGGCGAAAAGACCGAGGTTGGCGTCGGCCGCCTCGACGAGGCTCTTCCCAGTGAGAAGCCTCGCAAGCGCGGCCGTGAGAATGACCAGGGTGGACGCGGTGGAAAGAGACGCGATTTTGGCGGTCGCAATCGGTTCCAGCGTCGGGGTCGGGGAGGCAACCAGAGCGGAGGAGGTCAGGGACAGCCGAAGAGCAACGGCAACGCTGGCAACGATACCAGCAGTGGATTGAGCGAAAAGGACCGGCTGGCGATGGAGGCGCGGAAGAAGCGATTTGGAGCTGCTGCATAATCTACCTGGTTGTGTTGCATTTCATTACATTTTTCTTTTTCTTTTTCTTTCTTTTTTTTTTTTTTTCACAATATGATCTCTAGCTCCATTCATTTACCCTGTTTCCTTTCTCGAACCTTCTTTTTCTGGTCCAATTTTTGTGGTGGTACGTGGCGTTTTTGGGATGGGTTTATGGAAGCCTCCGAGCGGGATCGATCTATATTTGTACTGTAGTCAGAAATTAGATACATGAGCACAATGCTGTCTCAGCCAGGTTTGCTTCTCCATCAAGGCAAACGACCGAGCGGTTACACGAGATGTACACGAGATGCAGGCTTTTATTAGTAATGTGGCTTTTAATAGAAATTGAAATCTGCAGGATAATTCTCCGTATGATCGACCGGGACCAAAGCTCAAGACGGCGATCACGTGAGTCAGAAAGACCGCCTTGGGCGTTGGCAGCTGAAAACCACGCCGGTTCCTGCAGCGCGTACGCCATTTCCTCGATCGTATTTGATCGACATGCGTGGCCTGCGGTGATGCGTGCGATTGCAGGTTCCTCACTCTAACCACAGCTGATTGCCCGTATCCCGTATCTGTCTATTGTGCAAGCGATAACGAGGAACTACTTGCGTTGGTCACATCCTATAAACCAACAGTCACAGTAATCCAGTATCGATTGGCGTGATTAAGGTTAGATTAGACCACCAGTGGGATCAGTGTGACTGACTCCCCCGATGCACAACCCCTTTCGACAAAAGCAGCCAGCGGCAGAAGAACAGGGGCTTAGTTTCATCCTGCTGTGTCCTCCGACTCAGAACGCTGGGTTTGACGCCGTCTCCACTGGGGTTCTTGGTATCACAGGGCCTTTGCATCTTCCCACGAATCCGCGAGCCCAGGCTGGGGTTCACTTGTTGAGCTAAGCCGGGCGGAGACGATCCCAGGACGCCCCGCGCTTAGCCGTCAAACTGGTGCTGGGTCAATCAGGGTGGTCTATCGCTGGGTTGGGCTCTGTTAGCGGCGGATCTGAGACCCACGGCTCAGCGCCTCCACTCAGGGATCCGACTGAACCAAGATACCGCCAAATGGGGGAATTTCTGGGAGACCCACGTTCCGTCGGGGGTTGATGCTGGATGCCTCTTGACCGTTCTGACTGGTGGTCGGGGGTAAGTTTCCCCTCATTCCATCACGGTGATAGTGATGACAGTGGGTCACTGTCCGTTCAATGATGCTACGGAGTAAAGGTTTGTTGTTTGGAAGGTCGGATGAAAGGGCCGGGGCGAACCTTCGGGTGTACCAGAGCATGAGCAAGTTTGGTAGATGTACCCGGTAGTCCAAGTGCCTTGGGTGAGATTCGACCTGTAGATACCACTACTAGTAGTAGTCGGAAAACCTCGATGACGGCTCGTGTTGGAGATGTAGACACGAACCGCCCGTTAAGATGCAGAGATCGACGAGTGTTCGGCCTCACCGGACCAACTGCAGGCCGCGAGTCCAGTGACCAGCACCTGACCTGGCCCTAACCCTTCATCTCAAGCAACACACAGACCACAGAGAGTCCCGTCCCTCAGCGCTAGCTCTTCAGCACCAACACGGCGTCTGTCCAGATCCTCTGCCGCTCAGAAACTCCCGTCATGTCTTCCAATTTGTCGTTGGCGTCCGATTGCGCAGTCGACGGTCTCCCCCGCTATCGCACGCCACTGCATCCCGCGTCAACCTGTCAGTTGTCGCGGCTGACTTTCCGGCTCCTGGTGGACAACCCAATGCCGTGGAGGACCTCTGTCGCAGACTCTGTGTGGCCTGTCTAGGTCGCGCACGCTCACCTTCGCTACGAACAAAATCCTCGATGGCCCCATCCTGGTGAGCCCTTGGTGAGCCCTTGGCGACCCCGGAAATTCGCCCGTCTTGATACGACCGATAACGAGCGAAACAAATTGCAGTCCTGGTGCCAATGATCTTCGCAGTCACATCAATCGTCAAATACGGAGCTGGTGTCGATCTCCAGAGGCACCAGGATTTTCGTCTATGGGTCGTCTCCCCCCACTGTCGGGTTTAGCGCTAGAGGGACGCTTGGCCTTCAAAAGTCCAGATCTATCCTCGTCCACCATAAGACTCCTGTTAAGAAAAAGTCTTTCTTTCAGATTTTTCTCATCTCTACGCAGCTGGTCTCTGTAGAGTTTTTTTTTTTTTCTTCATTTCTTTCTCCAATATCATTTCACCCGTGCATCCATTTTAGCTTGTTTTCTGACGTGGTCGTGCAGCCCCAGCTCGACAGTCTGCATTTTAGCCACCTCGGTCAGTGCCTCCATACTGTGGCGGAGTCTATGCGTCTGCCGTCCGGTGCCCAAGTACATCACACGTTTTTTGTCGACAGATCCAGTTAAATATATACCCACCGACAGCTTATTACATCACGGGTCTCCCAGGATAGAGAAAAGCAGCTTCAAACACAAGCGTCAATTCTGAGTCTTGTTGGTGTCACTACAAATATAATTCTGTTTTCGCCGCCCAAACGATAATTGTTGGCTATACATCGTTGCCTATACATCCACCTTTCACCTCAGATTCCTGTCTATTATACCCGGCATATGCATGGCATGATCTGTGGTATGTAAAACCCTCGTCCATCGGTCAAAGACACCGCAATGACAGTTCAGTTTTTCGGCCCGTGTCGACGCTCTTCCAGACGGAATGATTTTGCCTCCGTGTTTATTTGCCATCGCTGTATCATTGGTCCTCGGACTACATCCGGCACCTGGAGCCAGGTAACACCATGTCGTCGTACAAGTCTGATGGCGGTCGAATACCCCGGTTCAGGGATGTTGCATCCCATTCTCGAAACGTATCATCATCGTCCATGAGGAACGCATCAGCGAAGCCACTTGGCCCTGCTGCGTCCCCGTCATTAAGGTCCCAGATCGCGAGACCAATCAATTCATCCACCCGATCTAGCAGAGCTGCATCCTTGTCCGAAGCCGAGGAGAAGCGTTCTGTTGCAGTCATGTCCAGTCCGTCGCGTTCACCACTCTCTCAAGGCCTTTATGCTTTGCCGCCACGCGCGACCACGCATCCCCTACCTGTGTCTTCCATTCCTGCCTTCGCCTCCGAACGCCACGTGCCGCAAATCCCATATACGGAGACATCTCCGATTATTGGAGGTCCCGTGCAGCACGTCTCTCTCCGGGCTCGACCAAGGAACATTCTTCGAAGGAAAGCCCCGACAATTGGACAGCATACTGCCAATAACAAAACGATGGAGCCGGTCAGACCGGAGAAACTGAATGTGATAATCCCAGCTAGTTCCCCGTCGAATCCGATTACAATGGCATCTGCTCAGGCCATCCGAAGCGTGAACGATTTATATAAGCAGAATGTTTCCCCAGAGGTTGAACAACATATGGTGGACAGTGGACAACCAGAACGTCAGGTACCTCAGGCCCCAAAAGAGTTCGCAAGTCTCCGAACAACTGTCAATACCCACAATTTGCCTCCTCCCACGCCGATCTTCCATTCTGCCAGCAGTCCCTCGACGAGGTACTCCGAGTCCCCGGGTGTATGGAGTAGGACGTCAACACCAACCTCTTTGTCATCCTATTCCCCGGGAATCGTCCAGCCCGTCAAGACTGGACCTCGTTTGCGACAAGCCAGTCCTTCGCAAAGCAGACTTCCGGTTTTCTCACCTCGTGTACAACAATCTCCGCAGAGTGAGCGACCAAACCCCATCGAAAGCAACAAACTGGATACTGGATCGACCCCGTCACTCGTCAAAGGACAGGGTGAAGAGCCAACTGCGAAGGCTGGCAGCCGGGTTCCTAATGCCACAAAGGACATGCAGCCCACAGCACCGACAAAGCCCGGGCCCCCAAAGAGGATATATACAAATGTTGAGCAATGTCCAACTGGCGGAATTTCGAAGGCTCATTCGTCTCCAGTGTCCACAGTAGCCAGCACACGCAGACCTAGCGATCACGCACTCCCCCCACTGCGACCAAGCCGAGAAGGGACTCATCGGCTGGAATTGGAGCCGTCCCCTGTCGTCAAAAGCAGCTTATCCCCGGGTACAGTAACGCACCATAAACGCCGTGGATCAGCAGGGAGTTCCTTCGCCGGGGACAGACCAAGCCTGGCGTCCAACCAGTCTGCAGCAGCCTCAGCTGACTCGTTACACTCGAAAAGTTCATCGCGCATACCGCCCCGCATGCAAGGGTCACCCGAGCTGGCTCGCAAATCTCCCCGAACACTGACAAAGGAGCCAAAGACACCCCGCGAGCCGCCTAGCCCGACAAAGCCCCGACGGTTTGGCTTTTTCACCAAGAAATTCAAGCCCGACCTCAGTGCCCAGAGCCCCGAGGAGACGCGTCCTGTTCGCAAGGGACCGGCTGCTGGCACAGGGCACGAAGGCTATGGACGGTATGCACATCGCGGGCGAAAGACAAGCGTTGGAAGCAGCGGCAGCACTACGAGGGGGCGATCCACCAGCACTACGAGGAGCGGGCCCAAGTCTGTCGCTAGTAGCAAGGGAAGTGCGAGAAGCCGGCCAGATGTAGAGCTCGACGACTTTCTTCTTCATCGACTTGAACCTGTTGTGATTCAGGGTGGGGGCATGGATGGGGCAGCGTTGATGCGGACACAGAGTGAACAAAGTTCTGGCGGGCTGAGCACCGAATCGACGTCCAATCTCACTCTATACCCCACGATCACCCAATCTACTGGATATTCTACCAAGTCATTGGCAACCAACGCGGGGGCGAGCGATAGCGCAGAGACTCGTCAACGCACGCCCGACACCCAGATAGCAAGAGGCGTTCCAGCTACCGGCTCTCCGCTTGCACGTGGGGGAGATGGAGGTTCATATCTCACTGCTGCTCGAAAAGCACCCGAGCAGCAAAAGCTTCATATGGGCACGAAGCCGCCTCTGATCCCGGTGAAAGAACAGCGTCATAATGCGAAACAAGTCCAGCCCAAGTCTCACCAGAAGAAGTCACCTAGAAAAGGACTAGGTCTGAAGTGGCCCTTTTTCCAGAGAGACGCCAGCCGCGGTCACGATCAAGTGGATGCTCTCCCTGGCCCTCAGCTGCAGGCTACTGTGGCTCCAGTTACAGTCCGCCGTCAGGTTGCACACTACGCTCTCGTGGATGCTGATTCCGATCCTCTGGAAGATATCATCCACCATGTGGAAGACTCGCCCCCTACTGACATTGAGGACGATATAAGCTCCCCGGTCGAGGTTCCCGCTGCTCTAAACATAAGAAAAGGCAGCGAATCAATCCTTCTTCCTTCGCCGCCTAAATTCCATGGTGAATGGCTCGGCGAGCCGTCTTCACCAAAGGTCTATTTCAACAGGGAGCCACCTGCTCCCGTTCCCCAGACTACGACCGAGGAGCGGCGTGAAGGGCGTCCGACGAGACTGGCGTCCGTTGGTAGGATCCCACGAGTTGTATCCAGGCGGGAGAGGAAGCATACCCCGGCGTTTCAGTCGTTTTCTAGGCCCTTCAGCGTTGCCGAATCGCCTTCAGTACCAGCTCCAGTGAAGCAAACGTCTCACCACTTCTCTCCCCCGGATCTGACAACTCTCCAGCAAAGTGGCTTACCTCCAGGACGACCTCCTAGACCCCGGTTTGACCTTACTCAACCGTTTGGAGACCCTCTGGATCGAAACGTCCTGGACATGATCACCAGTTCTTACGCGAATACCGAGTTCCTCACTTTCTCCCCTGGAAAAGAGTCTATACCGTCAAGTGTATCCGAAAACATGGCGGCCGTCACTGCAGTCATCCCGAGCCCTGGGTCTGCCCTGAATGAAGACGAAGTGTGGGGAGAGTATGACGATCTGATCGACCATGTTCTCTCTCCAGAGCAGACAGGCCCTGCTCATGAAGAGACGGCTGAAGACGAGAAGTTTGAGATGGCCACAATGGCAAGTCGGGCACTTCAAGCTGAGCTGAACGGTGCAGCTCCTACAGCAATTGAGCAACCTACTGTGGCTCTAACCCCAGCATCACCGTCTTCCAGCAATGGATCAGTCCACCTACGCCGGTCTCGAATCGTCTCAGCTCTGCATTCATCCATCGCCCCATCCACGCAGCCGTCATTCAGCGACATCATCGCAAGCTACCGCGACAGCTACGACCCTGGCACTGAGAAAGACTCGCAAACCAACCCACCAACCGCAGAGCCCCAATCTACAACTACCCTCCTTCACTCCCCCTCCCTAAACCCCTCGCCCAGTTTCGAAACCTGCCGCCAACGCAACACAATCCTCTTCGACATCGCCGAGCGCGACCGCGAGGGCCCGACAGCCCAAACCAACATCCGCTCCGGCTCCCTTATGACCAGCCGCTGGCTCTCCTTCGGCCGCGTGCTCTTCAGCCCAGCCCACAACCGCGTCAAAGCCGGCGGCGACCAAGAGCGCATCCTGGTCATCGACGGCCTCGGCAACGACGACTGGTCCTTCTACTGCTCGCTGACCTACCCCAACGCGCACGTCTACGCCCTCAACGACGGGCCCGCACCCTCCGGCCCCAAACACCCCGCCGCCTGGCTGCCCCCGTCCAACCACCACACAATCCACAACGTCAGCCTGGCGGACCCGCTACCCTTCCCAAGGGGTTACTTCACCGTCGCCGTGCTGCGCTTTCCGGCCGCGTCGTCGGACGCCGTCCAGACCAATGTCGTTGCAGAGTGCAAGCGCGTGCTCCGCGCCGGTGGGTACATGGAGATGAGCGTGCTGGACCTCGACATGGTCAACATGGGGATTCGCACGAGGAAGGCCGTGCGGCAGCTGAAGGAGCGCACGTACCTCTCCGACCCGAACATCAGCCTCAAGCCCGCCAGCGACAGCGTGCAGAGACTGCTGGGCCGGTACGGCTTCGACAATCTGCGCCGCTGCATGGTGCGCATCCCCGTGGCGGGCATGATCGTGCGCACGTCCGCGTCTTCCTCTTCCACCGCGTCGTCGACGAACCAGTCGTCGACAGTAGCCGCCACAACGGCGACCACGTTGACGAATTTTTCCATTGCGTCGACCGCGTCTGTGCGGACGCAGTCGCAATCGAAAGTGCACGGGAAGTCTTCTTCGAACGACACGGATCTCTCCCTCGGTGACTTGCTTTCTGATCCGTCGCCCTCGCCGTCCAACGATGAGTCCATCCGCAAGATTGTCGCCAAGGTTGGGCGCTGGTGGTACACGCGCTGCTATGAGATTCCCGTGCTGCCGAACGGAGACGCCGATCTGAGCATCTGGGCTGACCGGAAGATCATCCGCGAGTGCCAGCAGCGCGGGACGGGGTTCCGGTTGCTCATTGCGTATGCGCAGAAGCCGAGTGAGAAACGGCGGACTGCGAGTGTTTGATATGATATGATCGAGTATGATATTGACATGCATGATGATTGATGATTACTTACCTATTTATCTACCCCTTAATGATAATGGGGGACTAATGGCATGTGTGATGAACAGACTGTTTGATGTTGTTGTTGTTGTTGTTGTTGTTGTTGACATACCCATTTGTTTGCTTTTAACTTGTGTGGCTACGTGCTTTTCTCTTCGTGTCTACCTAAGCCGGACTTGGATGATTCTAATACACTTACTTCATATCAATACATTCCATCAATCATACCTAGTACATAACTGACAAACATGCTAACCGACAGAGACAGTAATTATTCATCCTCCCAAAACCAATGGTACACCCCCCTCCCCACGCCCTCCTCATCCTCCACATAATCATGCACCATCTCCGCCGTCTCATAATGCGCCCCGGAAGCAGACGAAGTCATGTCAACCGCCGCATTGCCCGCCGCATGCCCCAACGCATCCCCCGCCTCATCGGCAAGATCGCGCGCCCCCTCGCGCGCAGCTTCAGCCCACTCCTCCGCCTGCAACCGCGCCCGCTCAATCAGCTCATCCGGCGTGGGATACCGTCGCAGCACAATAAGCAGCAGGTAATACGCCTTGACGATGGCGGCGTAGACGGCGTCCTTGGCGAGCATGGTGAAGCCGTGCGAGAAGAAGCCCTTCGCGACTTCGCCAGGGAGACCGGCGTACAGGGCCGAAATGCCCTCTGCGCGTGCGATGGCCACGACATGTGAGACGATCGCCGGCATCAGCGACAGCCCGTCATCATCGTCGTCCTTCTCGTTCTTGGTAGTAGGCGCAGGGTTGGCTGCTGAGCCGGTAACCTGCGCCCGCGTCTTGGCCATGGAAAACGGATACGTCACCGTTGACGCGGCGGACTTGCTCAGCGCCGCGAGGAGGAAGGTCAGGGCGGGCGAGAGTGGGCGCTGGGTTTGCCCCCGCGGGCGCAACACCATCTTCAAGAACCCATTCAGGAAGAACGTCAGCGACGGGTTCAGCGTAAGAATCAGCGAAGCCGAGTATCCCGACCAGAAGCCACGCAGGCCCTTCTCCGCGCGGATGCGGGCAGCAATCTCGCGGGTGCTCGTCGACCCCCGAGCGACCTGCTTGCGGGCGACGATGTTCGCCAGCGGCGTGGTGAAGAGCTTGGCAAAGGCGCCGGCCAGCACGCCGACGGCGAGCTCGTCGAGCACGGGCAGGACGAGGTGTTTCGTGCGGCGGGCGGCGGCGGCGCCGAAGCGGGCGCGCAGCCGGCGCTGGCGGAAGAACTCGTAGGCGAGGAAGAAGAGGAAGGAGTCGGCGACGGTTTTGGCGGTGTCTTGGGCTAGGCCGGTGTAGAAGCCTGATAGCCCTTGGGCGGCGTAGATCTTGCGGGCGGCGTCGAGGACGCCTGTGTATTCTTCTGCGTCATCTTCTGCGGAGTCCTCCTTGTCACTAGAGCTTGATGGCTTGGTTTGTTGCTTCTGTGTTTGCAGTCGCGCGATGATCAAACTCAATGGGTATGTGGCCAGGTTGGAGATGGCAGCTCCCACGGCGCCGGCGGCTGCATTGCCGAGTGCTGGGAGCGCAGGGCCGCGGAGGGCGGCGGTCTTCCAGTCTTCTTTCGGTGGGGTTTCTTCGTAGCGATGGTATAGGGAGTAAGAGTCCTATGGAATGAGAAGACGTCCTAGGAACGGTAAGGAAAGGGTGGTGGACGTACCAGCTCCGAATTATACTGGACTTTGTACTCGGGCATTTTGGCTTGGAGGTAACAGCCTAGGAGGATTATCTCAGATGATACCAAGGCTGATGACTACAGTATCTGGACTAGAGACCCATGCTGGCACTCTGGATTATGAAGGAAGAAGAGAAGAAAGTGCTGAAGTTATTTGATGACCGAGGTAGAAACAGGTCTGGACCGATAACGTCATCGTGGTGATGTGGCCCGTGCACCGGTGCATGTGATAAGACATATACAATCACCCCAACCAAAGAGCGTGTATCCTTCTCTACAGTATACAACAGTTCTACAATATGAAACAATTCATGTACAATATTCATTGCCCATCTCAGACGCAAATCTACCGTAAGAAGCACCATCCATCCTTGGAAAGATATCAAATCCGAACCCCGTTACCCGTTAAGAAAAAGAAAACATGATTTCATATCCCAGCAAAAGAGCAAACCCAAACCAGTAACCAAGTCCCATTTAACCACCGAAACCATACAGAGTACGGCCCTGGCGCTTGAGGGCGTACACAACATCAAGCGAGGTGACGGTCTTGCGCTTGGCGTGCTCAGTGTAGGTGACGGCGTCGCGGATGACGGACTCGAGGAAGGACTTGAGCACACCGCGGGTCTCTTCGTAGATCATGGCAGAGATACGCTTGACACCGCCACGGCGGGCGAGACGACGGATGGCGGGCTTGGTGATACCCTGGATGTTGTCGCGCAAGATCTTGCGGTGACGCTTGGCGCCACCCTTGCCGAGACCCTTGCCTCCTTTGCCGCCTGTTGACGTTAGTATATGAGTCGACAACGTATATGGATGGGGGATGGTGAAGGGATGGAAGGGGAGGAGACGCGTGGTCGGACGCGGAGTCACGTGCACAGGAACGGCTCATCCGCTCCATCATCCGCTCCATCATCCGCCAGGACAGGGGAGCCAGTAAAACGACAGATAGGACAACAAGTAAAGAAAAAAAAAATACTTACGTCCAGTCATGATGTCAGGAAGTACGAAACGTTAATAGATGGCGATTTGATGAAATTCGCGTAAATGGTGGTGGGAGGAGACGCGACACGTTGCGGGTCAGATGGATGAAAAAGATGCAGAAAGAGGAGAAAAGTGTAGACGGGAGAGGGGCGCGGGTTTAAATAGATTTAATGGTAGAATGACTAAGCTGGGCGATGAAAGGGAGAAAAGAATGGCAGGCGATGATTGGCGGGAGACGGGCAAGAAAAAGGGCGTTATGAACGGCTGCTTTCCAGCGCGTGTTTTGGCGCCGCCAGTTTGGCCGGTTTGCGAAGGGACTTCCCGAAGGTCACGTGATGCGGGTATCAATTACATCAGCACCCCCTCGACCCCACTATTTTTCTAGTTACGTTACTTAGCCAGGGAAATGATAGAAATAGCATCTCAATAGTTCCTGCGAACATTAATGCAGAATCATATAAACAGCCAACCCATACGCCAGACACTTCAGCCGCCAGTAATCATCAATGCAACCAATGCCATGATCAAACGACTTTTCAGGCAATTCAAACAGCTAAAAAACACGCAACATGTCATCATTGTCGTAAGCAATCCTAACAAAGACCTGGCTAGAAGACCACGAAACAAACAAATATCACAAATTTCATCATCATCATCATCACAAGTTCTTCCAAACAAAAGCCTGATCATCTGTCTCCGCGGTTTATGTTACGTCGCAAGAGGAGATACATCAAAAGCTCCGGAAGGAAAATGCAAGTGTAGAGGGAGCAAGACAGTGTCACCGCTAATGTCGGGACATGCAACCACCATCTCAATATCCACTTCATGTACCAGCCACAAAAGGCTCAAACAACTCATTAAACGACCGATGATTCATCCTTGGATCACGGTCGGGGGGTGTGCGTCTTGGAAAAAATGATGCTGCATGTGTTGCAGAAAAGGATACCCAAACTGATTGGGAGACGAAGCATTGCGAGAGCCGCTGTCCCGGCTGCCATCCGACCGAGGCGACAGGACGGGCGACGAACAGGGAGACACGGAGCTGGAACTGCTGGACGAGTCCCGGCGTGCAGACGACAGCTCCGACCCAGCGACAGAGTTCCGGCCGCCACCGCTCACGAGATTCGGAGCCCCGTAAAAGCAGTACTTGTCCACCAGCTCCTTGTACACGGATGACTCGCGGTGCGGCTTGCTCGACACAAGGGTCGAAGGCCGTGCATTATCGAGAGGGGATGCGGACGGGCTGACCTCGGTAGCGGGGGCGCACTTTCCCACAGTTAAATCAGTCTCACCCGGAGGAGCCTGTCTCTTACTATCAGGGCCATTTCCCGACTTGGCTCGAGCCGTCAATGTCGTCCGGTCATGGGGAGCCTTGTTCCGCATGGCCGCCGTCAGAGACGTCTCAAAGTCATACCGGCTCCCAAAGACCTGGTGGGACTGCTTGTCACGACGGATCGGGGCCACACTCTCGTCATCATGCGAGGCATCTTCACACAAGGATCGCTCCTTGGCACCCTTCGGGGGACGACCGAAAGATAAGTAATCGTCCATGCTGGAGAAATCATCGAAGGAAGGCGGCATCGAGTGAGGACGCGCGCCAAAATTAGCAAACGTCCTACTGCGAGGAAGAGAGACGCGAGCGGTGGGAGCTGGTTTCCCCCCCAGACGCAACGGCTCCCCTCTCACCACGGGGACCTTGAGGAACTTGACTTGGTAGTTCATGGAGCTGTTATTATCCCAGTACTCCTCGCCGTTGACGTTGTAGCGAATGCAGATGAGCATGGTCTTCCGCTCCAGGTTGGCCTGCTCGTCCAGCTTGATGCTGAAGCTGAATCGGTCGTAGCCATCATAGGTCTGTTTTCGGCGCACATCATCGTTATACTCCGCAGACACCTCGGAAATGGTTTTCCAGTAGTCAAAGGTGAACCGAGCGGCCACGAGCTTGTGGAAGGCGAGGTTGGCAACGGCCACCATACCAACCAGGGTAGTTTTGTCGGATGACAAGTACAGGCGCTCCAGTCGGACGCGCTGATGTGTTCTCCTCGACGGGTCGTGAGGGAAGTTCGGTAGACGGATGTCCCACTCGTAAGAACGGATCTCAGATCCGTGCTCGGCGAATGGAAACTCGCCCTCTGCATCATAGTCATCTACCGGAGACGTCCCCGCACTCACAGCTTGCGGCTTATCCACCTGGAGAAAGTGGCGGATATGCTCCAGCTGGGAGTCAAAGTGGACTGCTTTGGAGTAGGTGGGCGTTCCCGGCATGCTCGAAGGCCGTCTTCTCGCAGACGGCGGTCGGAGGGCAGGTCGCACCAGTTCGCCGGACTTTTTGCGGACCATTGGGTGTCTCTTGGGGGGCTCGTCATCTCGCTCACTCTCTTCGGGAGAGCTCGTGAGGGCCTGCTCCTGTTTCTGAGAGATGGAAGTCTCTGTGGCGGATCTAGAATGTGATATCTTGCGGGCTTCCTTGGAGAGAGGGGGATAGGGAGACTTCTTTCCATTGATGGAAGTTGTTGTGTGACTGGAGGAGGGCTTCATGTCAGACGGTTGCCTCTCGGGAGACGAGACCCGGCGCTGCTCGATGGATCGAACGGCCTCCTCGAGCTCCTCTAGTTGAAGTCCATCCCGTTGTCGATAGGAGGAAGCCTCGTCATCACTGGAGTTGGGGGCGGACTCGGGAGGAGAGATCACCGCCCCCGGGGGCATGCGAGCCTCACTTATCGGCGGAGGGGATTGCCTGATGGGACCATTGACGTCGACGGCATGCTTCAATTTGGAGGGATTAGTGGGGGATGGAGTCACAAAGGACTTGCTCGTGGACGGGCTCCTCCGATGCTTGCGAGTATAAGAGGTTGTCGAATAGGGACGAGAGCCTTTTCGGGTCTCGTTGGAACAGGACCGTGACGTGAAGTCAGAGTGTTCTATGTGCTGCGCGGAAGGCGACTGCTTCGACGGCGCAGTGTATGGCATCCGGCCGGACTTGTGCAGTGTAACACAAGAAGCGGATGATGAAAAACCGGAGAGAGTGGAAGGCACTGTGGCGATATGTGCGTAGCCGGTGCAGATTATGAAAATTAAATGATGAGGAGTCGGCAAATGGGACCCTTCAGAAGACGGTCTTGGTCGAGTTAGCTGATGTCAGAGGGACGTCTGATAGGTTTCGGGATGCGCGGATAGCTGCCGAAGACGATCTAAGATGGTGTATGGAAGGGAGGACGGTAGCCCATGATGCTAGAAGAGAAGGATGATGGAGAACAAGAGAAGAGGAAGAGAGGATGAAGAGAGGGCGAGATGGGAAACGGGGATTAATATCAGAAGGAGCGATGGAGGCGTTCCGTGGTCGGAGGCAACAATGAGGTGATACAGAAAAACTTCCCTCTCTAGTACCACTCGGCGAATGGACCGGGAACCGCAGGGATGGGCGGGGATGGACGGGAAGAGGGTGGTACGTACCGTGATAGCTCGACATCTAGTATGAGTAGTACGGGGGGGAAGGTGAATGGGGAGGAACGAGAGGAAACTTCTGTGACACGAGAGATATGCCAGGCGGAACGAAGAGGGAAGAAGAAGAATCGTATGAGTATTAAAGTTCGAGAGCCCGTGGGCAAAGGCGGCAGCTCCAGTTGCCAGCAAACTAGAGAATGGAACCAGAAGATGGAGAAAGGGAGATGGAGGGGGAAGCGATTATATGAGAGGCCTGGAAAAGAAGAGGAGCCGCAGTATAAAACAAGTATTGACACGGGGGGGGGGGGGGAG
>MSJE01000043.1:0-245617 GCA_001931935.1 Aspergillus aff. floccosus IMV 01167
GATTAGTATTCGAAGCTATTATGGTAATAACGTAGCCTTGAGAGAGAGCATGCTGACGCACGAAGGCTATCAGCAGCTCCCTACTATCAAATATCTGTTCAGAAGGGGGTTGCATATCGGAACAGATACGTAGAGAAATAAATAACTTAGAAAAGAGGGAGTGGAAGTCCTAGGGATTTATAGTATACGGATTATAGAATGATGTTGCTGTGGTAATCCTAATACAAATCACATGATAATTTAAATTAGATAATCAGTTGTATTACATAATTTGTTGTGTCTCTAACAAAAGCTGTTGTGTCCCTATCAATTCCCACAACATTCATGTAGTTAGCTAACTAATGCTATGTAGCCCACTTGTGCGCAAACGGTCCCGCGCCGTGTAATCTTAAGGTCGTAAAAAGTCAAGTGATAAGAGAAAGCGAGAGGAATGACTCAATGCGGGAGGTCTCGAGCCTTAAGCTCTCTGCTGGTAATGAGGTGATAGCCCTGTAATTTCAGCAGAGGCTGCCTAAGGCTACCTAGATACTTGGTCAGCAACCACTCGTAGATGTAACAACACCTACCTAGTAGCTACCTAGGTAATGATGGGTGGCTGCTGCATAAATATCCCTACCTTCCTCCACCAGAGACGCTCCTGCACTTCGAACCATCCACCCAGTCGAGAAAACAAAGACCACTGCCATACCTTGTTTACCCTACCCAACACTCAGAGCCTCGGCAACTTTTGGTACTGTACTGGTCTTTTTGGTTCACTCAACCTCTCTCGACAACTTTTCAACATGTCTGGACGATCGCGCAAGAGGCAGAAAGAAGCCCCGTGCTTCAAGAAAACCGTGTACGAAGTTGAGGCTGAGGTGAAGAGGAAGATGATCGAGGTGAATCCCCATCCAGCAAAGCGCCGCCACACTGAAGTCTCACTGACATCATTACAGCAATGCAAGCTCGATGCGTGCTTGGAAGCGTTTCTGGTGGACTTCTATAAACTCTTCAAAAACCCGGGCTGGTTCTTCCCCGACCTCGCCTCAGTCCCTGTCGAGAATAGCACGAGAATGAAAGATCTCACAAGCGAATTAGAAGGGAATATCAACCGTCTACTTCCCGGCTATCTTGACGGTAGCACTGAACTCCTCATAAACGAGGGGCTGATTGAAGTGCTAAAGACGAGGTGGCAGACATTGTACAAGAAGGGAGTCTTTGATCAAGGTCGCAGCTTTTACCAGATTCATGGCGGTGGCCAAAGTGATAGTGAGCAGGAGGAGACGGATGATCAATCTGAAGATAGTTTTTTGCAACGCATGAAGCAGATGGCTATCAAGCTGCAGTCCTTGCGACTTTCGAAGCCTATTGAAGCCGCGCCAACGGGTTCAACACCATCTTTGAAGGAAACCGCCCGCAAGGAATTTTACCGTCAGTTCAGGGAGGCGATCAAGGACCATGAATCGTCCTCTTCCTTCGTCTGCGGCGGCAGCATACCAATGGAGAAAATCGCTTTATCAAATGTGCGCATTCGGTGGTCAACTTCTCACGACTCCATGGACCGGAAGTTGGTCTTACCTCTCAGCGAGAATACTGCCGATTCCAGCGGTGAAACCCTGGAGCAATTAGTGAAGGACTGTACCCCTGCATCGTTTGGAAAAGGACAAGAAGACATTGTCGACCCTGAGTACCGGAAAGCAGGGAAACTAGACCCCTCCCAGTTTGATACCAGTTTCCACCCCGCCGACTACAGAATCATCAGAAATATTGAGCGAATTCTCCTTCCCAGCATCAAATCACAGAAAAAGAGCACTCTGGATTTTCGCGAAATTAGGGCAGAGCTGTATAAGCTGAACATATACTCAGGGCCCTCGGGCCTCTTCCGGAAACACGTCGACACTCCGCGAGCTCGCGATCAGATTGGGTCCCTGGTGGTCTGCTTACCATCTGCATTCCAAGGGGGAGATCTGGTGGTCCGGCATGGTGGAAAGCAGGTCAACTTCGAATGGAGCGACAGGAGTGCTTCTGCCATTCAATGGGCGGCCTTCTACAGCGATTGCGAACATGAGATCAAAACGGTCACAGAAGGCGAGCGAATTACATTGACCTATAATCTGTATGTGACTGAGTATGGAGGGGCTGAGGATGTATCAACTCCTCATAGCAACGTCCTCGATCCCCAAAAGTTTTCGCTCTATACCTTTTTAGCAGGGAGTTTCAGACAGCCCGATTTTATGACGCCAGGTACTTAAGCCCTACTGCCTGTGGCCTGTTTGACGGATACTTACTACCATTTAGGTGGCATCCTCGGAATCTATTGCTCTCACGCATACCCCCATACGTCACCAGTCGCCCAGGAGTTGCTTCCTAGTATTCTGAAAGGATCTGACCTCATGGTATATTCCATTTTTCAGTCATTTGGAATCGAAATTGTCATACTTCCAATTCTCAAAGACCAGGACTACAACTGGTATGAAAACTCTGCATTCTACCGTCAAAAGGAATACCTTCACAAGGGCGGTGACCTTGAGATCTATTATGACGAAGTTGCCGGGACAGCACACGAGGACCTGAAAAAGGTTGACGACCGGTGGAAAACGCTTTTGTTATCTCGTCGGCCCAGAGGCCTGGCTAAGACAAGAGACTATGCTACGGAGAATGGCCTAGAAGTTCCCAGAGATGACATCGCGAGTGAAATAATCGGCGAGAGCCTTCACAAGTACAAAACAACGGACATAGGTCAAGATGAAGATATGAACGAGGTGCGTGCATCCCATTCGATGACACTTTGTTGATCATCGTCCCTACACCATTGTACACTTTCGATGGGCTTATCATTTGTCGGACTACCGTACCTATAAATGACCTTGGTCTTTTAAGTAGCCCGTCAGGTTATGAGCCCGGGAGGTGATTCCTACGAGACCCTCGATGATCATTACCCGGCTGCTGACCAGTGACTGCCTACAGATAATTGATGATACATGGCCCAGTGTGAGGATTCCAGGTATTACTTGGATTAACGAACCAGCGCACGACGAGATGGCCTTCAGCTATATCGCGTACGGAAACGAGGCCTCTATTGAGACCATGTACTCATACGCCGCTATTCTGGCTATAGTTCCGCCGTTTGATGAGCGGGGAAGGGTTATGAACTCGTAAAATGCCTAGCTATCACCATTTACGCTACCATAAGAGGCCTGGCCAAGGCACGGCACACATGGTGTAGTGTGAAGGCTTTTCTCTGGTTGACTGACACATGGCAGTCGGTCCTGCCGTCGATTCGGGACTTTTGGAGAAAGGCAACTACGGCATTTGTCGTATGCGTGGTAGGAGAGAACTTGACCATGAGCGAATGTTTGGTGGATTAGATATTGTTTGGATCGATCGGTTTGCGGGGGAAATTGACTAGGGAGTGTGATACAGTTTGCAGCTTAATCTGTCCCTAATCACTAAAAATAAGGTTATAAGGTGCAATGTACTCTCAATGTTCTCTCACATTATGAGTTTATATATTCGCCTATTGTACATCATACGACGTCTTATATGGAGTGCAGGATAGCGTCACGGGCTTAAGGCCGTATACGACAGAGCCCGTCATCATCCCAATCCTCGCTCCCTACACCTTTCCGCACGACAAAAAGACCCTCGGGGTCTCTATGCTGCTTGACTGCATAGAGAATCTCGTAGTTGTGGCCCCAGAAGGATTCCTGGAAGCCTGGTTCGTTTGCATCTGCTTCGTTCATATATGCGCCCATCCTGCCTTGCTCGAGAGAATTGAGGATGGGTACTTCGTGATTAGTGATAGACATGGATAGCGCCGCTTGCTCTTTGGCTGTGGTAGTTGTGTTCCAGCGGCGGACAAAAAGAAGATGGACTAGCGCATCTCTCCATCCTGGATTCAACCCACTCGCAATGTCCTTATTTCTTGCAACTTGACCACCCCCCATGATGATACCTTGGGTATAATCACCTGGATCAGCCCTGAGCTTGGAGATCGCTTTCGTGACTTTGGCAGAACTGTTCTCCTCACGGAAGAAATTTCGAGATACGAGGCGTGACCCAAGCTGAACGAGCATACCTGTTGTGTCGTTTCCTGTGAAGTAAAAAGACTGCCAGCTAGACAGAGAAGGAAACTCCGTCACTTCAAAAGACGGGACGTTACCAGTCGCCGTCTGCATGTCAGACAGCATGTGAGAGAACAAGCGCTTGGTCGCAGCTACATCCGTCTGGTTGACAAACACCATATCAAGTTTGCATACGGACTTATATTGGCCTGGAGACACCTCACTTCGGGGTGTGATGTAGTAGAAGCCAGTGCCGCCAACGTCATTGAGCCCCAGTATATAGCGATGCATGGCTTCGATACCGTTCCAGAACCGGTCGTCCCCAACGGAAAGGGTGTAATTGAGCCGTGCCATTGCCACTGGATAATCCGGGTGCGCTTTGGTTGTAACACTGACCACAACGCCAAACGTCCCGCCGCCGCCTCCGCGCAATGCGAAGAAAAGATCGGTGTTTTGATACGCATTAGCATATACCAGGCTCCCCTTTCGATCCGTTAGCGATTCGTGTCAAAGCTCAGCTTGTTACAGATGAGCAACCTACATCCGCAAGAACAACCTGGAACTCGAGGACATTGTCACTCGCCATGCCATGCAACCATCCGAGAACGGAGTGCCCTCCGCCCTGAACATACCCCCCGGCAAATCCAACTGTATTAGCGGACCCTGCGACAACCATACGTTTGCGGGCGCCCAGGTACTTGTACATCTCGTGCAATTGCACACCGGGCGCAACAGTGACAGCCTCAACACCCGGCGGTGCGATTACTCCGTCAGGAACGGATGGTGTGAAGTTAGGGACCACTGTGATGTCCTTCATGTTATGGGTAAACAGCTGCAGCGAGTTTGGGGCAGCGGAACGACCGAGAAAATCATGTCCTGTGTTCTTAATGACGAGCTTGATGTTGAACTTCGCCGCGAACCGGACAACAGCCTGAATGTGCGAGGCTGTCTCGACAACAGCGGAATATAGCGAGATTCGACCCCGCGCGCATGCTTCAGACGTGGGTGCTTCGACGTAACATTGCTCCCCTTTGGCAGGCCATGCGGCCCAGTTCTCGTGTTGGACAGCACCTGGACGCGTAATGTCAGGCGTGAACGGAGCGTAGATTGCGAGCTAACTGGAGGCAAGCTCACCTAGCTGGGATGATCGGTACGTCGAGTTATGCATGTTTGACTTGATGAACATACACTCAGTGGCGTTATAGTTGGGTTCATGGCATAGATATCCCAACGGCTTTACGAATCGTAGGTTCCCATCGATGGACGAATTAAGGGCGTTCCATCGGGCTTGGGATGGCCAGCATGCTTCAGCCGGTTGGCATCGACAGGGGGATGTAGTGGTCGCTAAGGCCTGATCAGTAGAAAGTAGTAAGAGCGATAGTAGCAGCAACCTCATAGTGTTGAGGGTTCTGCTTGTCCGAAGCAGTGGGTTACAAGCTCACTATACAACTGACTGCGAACGACAAGGTGAAGAGCGACGCTGTAGATGATTCTGCTCTTGAAGAAGTGGGAGTGGGAGCTACAGGGTCCCGTACATCTTCCCTTGCATATGATCCCTTGCATACAATGCCTCTAATCTCGGTTTCTTCTTCTGGAAGTCTGTACCGCCTTTTCGGACTATCGCATGAGGAGGTTACTCACTGCCCCTCTTTTTAGGCCTGTAACTCACCAAAAGTGAACTACTGCTATGCGGCAAGCGTTGTTTCGATGGTATCTGTATTTACACGACGATGGATGTTCAAAATTACATATGTATCTATCCAATAGGGCCGCAACCATCAACCGTAAGAGCGGTTAACACTGATTAAAGTCGTGGGTTGCCCGGCTTCCAAAGACCTCTGGGCATCAATCCTCTCGGTCGAGGTAGATGAATCCGAAGTATACACGTCCGTGGTGAGAGAAACGCTTGTCGAGTTATTCGGCCATGTCGCAGGATGACGCACTGGGTTTTCGCGAACAGTGACCAGTTCTCGACTTGACCAGTGAGCTTCGTCCCCTTGAGGATCAAGCTGGTCATCAATATCATCAAACAGAAGCTCAACATGCTGCTGATCAGGAGAGCCAGGAGTCCTTCTTACGCGGATTCTTGCTACGCGAGAATACGTCCTGGAACGCTTGATTCCACCACCAGTGTTCGACAGAATGCCGAATGCTGGTGGTGAATTCTGCGACAAGGCTATGAGCTCACCGACTGAGTCCCAACTCGTTGAAGTGTGTCTCTGGTAGAGTACGTAGATAATATGGGCTGCAGCCAGTGCAATGTGGACCAGGAGAACAGACATGGCCAGGAAACTGGCGAGCGAGGCTTGGAAAGAGAACCCACTGGTTTTCATATCCGCTTGGATTGTGGTGAGATGTTCTGGACTGAGATCGGGCGGTTGCAAGGCGGGTTTATTTTTCAGAACGAGAGATTTGAAATCAGGAAGTGGCCTATAATTTGCGACTGGCCACTTGGATCCGGGACCAGAGGTGTCAAAAGCTCGATAGCTTGTTGTTCGACTCAGTCCATCAAGAACCACGCTGCAGACAATGGCCTCCACAAGCGAAACCTTTTGCCAACTTATGTCATCGGAGTTCAACCATTCGTCTGGGGAAGCTGAGGCTGTACCATTGGCAAGTGAATCAGCAGCCAGGCCAGCATTCAGAAACATACTCTCGATGGTCGATGGCGCCCAGGATTCAATTTTGGAATTATTCACAGGGGATGGAGGCGTCAATAAACCTAGCCAATCATCCCCCAATGCTACTCGACCGTTTGTTCGACTATCCGAAGTCGGGAACCATTTTGGTGTTCGGTCACCGAACAAAATGTTCCACGGATACCAGCCAGTCCAAAAGGTATACTTGTCAGTAAAAACCGTGGCTGGGACCCATCCGGCCTGAATCGTGCAAGCCACGACGGCTCTGTATGGTTCGGATGAGTCTATTTTGTCCCATGGAGATTCAAAAAGGCCACCGATGCTAGCTGGACCGAATTCTGAAGGTAGATGAGTCCATTGGAACCGTAGATGCGTGGTGTATGAAGAGTCAAGGTTTCCTATTTCGAGAGGCAGGTTGACCGCGAAGTTGTTGACTACGCCGTCCATCGATGGGAAATGGACAGTCTTGTTTGAAGCTGTCAATTTCTGCGGCCTTGCGCAACGGGCTATTGACATGGCATTCTTAAACTTAGCTGACACAAGACGATCGTCAAGTTGCGCATCAGACAAGTCGTTCCATGCTGTTAGAGCATCCCACCAGTCCTTGGCAAGCTGCTGTAAGATCACAACAGTAGCTGCATGAGGTTGTACCAGCGATGTGCCTCCGTTCGGTCCTTGCTGACTATTCCCAAGGGCATAAAGCGGGGGAATCAGTGACGAGGGACTAGAGACTGGCCAGTAGAAGCGAGATCCAGAAAGTTCCTTCGCATAGGAGCGAACATCCTGAGTTCGAAAGGTGGTATAATTCATGGTCCCCCAATGGGTCCACAACGAATAAAAGCCGGCCGCGGGACAGAGTGCCAGATGAGTCGAATAGTTTCCCCTACACATTTCCTGGAGCTCAGGCAGCTCACCCGACAGATCATCAGGCCACAGCTCACTTTCGCTGCCATTCAGGAAGAACGGAGTTCCTCCAGCTTTCCAATCCTGCTTTTTCGGCACAACGAGAACGGCACTTGCGGGGCCAGATAGGGCAGCCAGCAAGCCTGCAAGGATCACAAGGGTGATGAACATGATTTTGTGGCGTTTGTTCCCCTGGCGAGCCACATATTTCAATCCACCGTAAAACTCTTTGCGGAAGAAAAATTCGAAGTGGTTGAACGTGATCCCAGAACCCAAGAGCCCGAGTGGTAGACCGTCACCGAATAGAAGCTCGTGCCGGACAAACTGCAAGACTATTATGCCTAGGCTCGAAACGATTGTGATCTCATGGGCTTTGGCGATTAACTGGAGGAGTAGAAGGTTGATTGTTTCGGACTTGACTGGATTCATCAAATCTGCTCCTAGATAGGTGCCTTTGATGTTCAACGTCATGATGGTAATTGACGCTGCGATGGGGACGATATGGACCGCACAGCGCCGAAGTGCTGCACGAGCAGAGTCGGTTATGATGACCTTTTCGGGCTCATCCTGGCTGGGTAACAACGTTCTGTGGATAGAGGACTCATCCTGACTTCTGATCTTCCTCAAGATATCACCGTGGAAGATTGGCATGCTTCAAGCTCCTCGGAACCATGGAAGGTCCTTAATGGGCAAGGTTTATGTGATATAGGGAAAAGAGACAAGCCACGAAAAGTGAACGCTCGACGACGGGTAGGCCAGGGTTTTAGTGAGTTTCTCGTCATCGGCGGCTAGGCAAGGCTGCGGCCCTAGTCATTTCATCGCATGCAAGAGCTGGACAGTAGATAGTGTGGCAGACCGAAAGCCTTCAGGGGTGCTTCGGACCAGATTGGGCCATTACCCCGTGGGTCTAGGAGGGACACACTGTTAATCCTTGCCCAACGCCGAGCCATGCAAGACGCCGGCGCGAAACGCTGGGAAAGACACTAAAGATGGGCAGACTTCCCATCGTGATGCTTTTGGGCTCTGCTGTCTGCTTGGTCAAGGCCGCACTCCCCTCGATATCACGATTACCATGTTTCCCGCGGTAAAAGGCGCTCGCCCTAGCATGGATCATAGGAGGTACATCTGATCAGTCAATAGCATTACCAGTAAGGCGAGGATCCTCCGGATGCTAATTTGGTTGTAGGAAGGCGAGATATCTGCGCCGCATCTAAAAAAGGCATGGCCGCGGCGGGTGGTGCGGAGCAGCAATTGGCTGGAAGCCGCACGGGGCGCCGGGCGGCAAGCTAACCAAAGAAGGCTCGGCACGACACATGTTCGGGTCCGTACTCCGCCGCCAACTTCATCTTATCTCCAACTCTCTCCAGCATCCCACGTCGCCTCTCCTTCTCATGTACATATCCAAATGCCCTAGTCACGGATGTGCGTCGCGCCCCGCACTCGGAACCAAACGCCGGAATGGTAGACCTTTCACGCCATTTTCGCTTCGGCAGATTCTCCATCTCCACGACCGGCTTTATAATTTTCGCCCTCTCGGTCCTATACCTCCTCTCCTTGCGCTACTACCACAGTGTTAGCTATCGAGACCCAACCTCTTTCTTCTTCGATGCGACCCGAGCCTACGAAAGACTCTACTCATCCAAGCGAATTGCCGACGCCGAAGCATTTCTGCACGCCTCCGACAATGTCCATCCACCTACGAGAACCCCGGACACACCACCCACGCTGTGTCTCGGCATCGTAACAGTCCGCCGACGAGGCGACCAATACGTCGGGCTAACAGTGGCATCCCTCCTAGACGGTCTGAACGCCTCCGAAAGAAAGAGCGTCTTCCTCGACCTCCTCGTCGGCAACACCGACCCCACCGTACACCCCATCTACTCGGAAAAATGGACGCACACACTCCCAGATCGCCTCCTGACATACCCCCCAGACCATCCGGACTTCGAGCAGATCCAGAAATGGGAAGAAGGCGGGTGGTACCGCAACAAAACCATCTACGACTACACGCATCTCATGCAGGACTGCTACGACACGGGCGCCGCATACATCGCCATGATCGAGGACGATACGCTCGCCGTCAAGGGCTGGCTGCCGTCCGCGCTCCAGGCACTCAAAGTCGTCGAGCAGCGCACCGCCGGGCAGGTCTGGCTGTATCTCCGGCTGTTTTACGTGGACAATCTGCTCGGCTGGAACTCTGAGGAGTGGCCGCGATACCTCGCCTGGTCGTTTGTCGTATGGGCGTGTGTGACGGGGGTGATGCTGGTCGCGAGGAGAAACGTCAAATCGGTCAGGTCGCTTCCTTTCAGCGCCGTATGGATTGTATCGGCTGTGTTCATCCCGGCCGGTATCGCGCTGCACTTCATGGCGGGCCGGCAGACGATGTGGCCGCTCGCTCCTGGTGTCCACGAGATGAATAAGTACGGATGCTGCTCGCAAGGACTCGTCTTCCCTCGCGCCATTGTGCCGCGCTTTCTCGACCAGACGGATCTGACTACCGATTGGCTGGTCGATATGATGGTTGAGAAGATCGCGGACCGCGAGAAGTGGTCGCGTTGGGCGGTCGTCCCACCACTGCTGCAGCATATTGGCGCGACGAGCTCCAAAGGATACGGGTTTGACGATTCTGCAAAGACGTTATGGAATTTTAGATTTGAGGAATACCCCTACTAGTACATATGCACTACTATTATATATGAATTTGTGGATGCTGTCTGATAATTCCTGTGGATAGAATGACAGTGATATCCAATACCGCACATACGGCGTCCGAGCAATTCTTCCATTTCTTACATTGCTATGGTACAGTACAAGATCAACCCTTCTACCACGTTCACAAATCATCAGGAAGCCCAAGGCACGTAACATCCCCCTTCTCGTTGTCCATCGATCCCACGAAAACCGCACGCTCATAAAATGAAAGCGAAATGTAATAAATAAAAATAGTAGATCAACCATGAGTCGTGACCTTTCGACGGGATCGCCAAGGCTCCAGAAGGACAAGAAATGGGGAGTATATCAAAAAGGAAACGAAAACACACTATAATAAGTACACAAGCGGATCAAAGCCCGGCGCCCTAAACATGGCAAGGAGATCAGAAGTAAACAGGTCAATAACGTATGAACTATGCCTGCTCTCCCGAGCCGAGCGCGATTCATGCAGGGAGACAAAGAAAAGAGGAGATTTTAGTCTCAAGAATGTGCGGGCCTAACATTTACAGACCAGGGGGGCCGCCGAGGCCAGCACCCATAGCTGTCAGACGGGCGGCAAGCTGGGGGTATTTCTCCTGCACCTCGAGCTGCGTCCGGGTAGCCTCAGCGTAGGAGATGGCGTTGACGATCTCGGCCTCGGTACGGGCGAGTTCGGCGGCACGCTCGAAGTATTTGAGCGCCTGGGAGACCTTGCCCTGCTGAAGGAGGAGCTGAGCCATGGTACCCACAGCAATATCACACTCAGGGTCGACTGTGGCAAGGTCAGCATCAAACTATGAACTTCAACAAATAAGACGGGTGCATACTGATCAAAGCCTTCTGGCACAGGTTCTCGGCCTCCTGGAAGTCGTGCTTCCACTGGAACAGGGCGAGGGCCTTGTTGATGAGGGGCAGAACATTGATGCCCATGGGTTTGCTCTGCTTCTCCATCTCCACAGCCTTGTCGAACTTCTCGATGGCCTCGGCGAAGTTGGACTGGTCGAGGAGCAGTTCACCATAGTAGTTGTACACATCAGGGACGTCTTCGAAGTTCTTCACGGAGCGTCTGAAGGTGGCCATGGCGGAGGCCACAGAGCCCATCTTGTATTGCGTCACACCAAGTTGGATGTGAGAGAAGATGAACGAACGGTCGAGATCGATGGATTTCTGGTAGTCCTTGGCGGCTTCGGCGAATTCACCGAGGATGAAGTGAAGCTGGGCGCGGTGATAGTAGATGTCGGGGTCATCCTTGTTGTGAGAGATGGCGAGCTCGAAGTCGTCTCCGGCGGCATCCTTGTTACCTATTGAACCAGTCAGCACTCCTAATCGACCCCAGCCATTTGTTAAGAGACTTACCGAGCTCAAGGTGCAAGCTAGCACGCTTGATGTAGCTCTGAACCAGAGAAGGCTGGAGCTCAACGCTCTTGTTCAAGTCGGCCAGGGCAGCCTGAGCGTTACCCTCGAGGTAGGTAAAGGTAGCTCTCATGTTGAGAGCCAGCGCTTCAAAGTCGCCCAGGTCGCCGAGCTCCAGGGATTTCTCGAATGCAGCGGCAGCAGCTTCGTAGCCGTCACCGGTCTTCTTACCCATTTCAATCAGACCCTTGCGGAGCTGGCCCTTTCCGGACTCCTCGCTGATGTCGGCGGATTCCTCGAGGCCTTCGGGGAGAGGCTGGGGACGGAAGCTCTGGAGGTAGTTGGACACGAAGGTGGGGCTGGGAAGCTTCTTGCCCTTGGCCTCAAGGATCGCCTTGGCCTTGCGCTCGGCGACCTTCTTCAGGAGACGCTCGAGAGCGTTGCGGCTGACTTCGTTGGAGAAGCCGTCGATGATACAGCTGGCGGTGAAGTCCAGAAGCGCTTCGCTGAACTTCTCCAGGTGCTCATACGCGATAGCTCTGCGGTTCAGGGCCTTGACATACTCGCTGTCCATGGCGAGGGCAGCGGTCGTGTCCTCGACGACCTTCTCCCACTCCGACAGGACATTGTAGCACGCCGCGCGGTTCGAGTAGAAAACGGGGTCGGGTTTGCAGAGGATGGCCTTTCCGTAAAGCTCAATGGCCTTGTTGTAATCTTTGGAGCCGTAGGCCTTGTTGCCGGCGGCCTTCAACTTGGCGGCATAGGATTTCCGGGTCTACGGAGGTTCGGAGTTAGCAGGGAATTGAACCACGTAAGTCGACTTCACTCACCTCCTCATCCAGCTGGCCAACAGTAGCTTCATCGACCTCAGGGATCTCTTCCGCGGACTCGGCGGCCTTCTTCGCGGGTTGTTCTAATGAATGAGATGGTCAGCCGCAACGCCTCGAGACTGACCAATGGACGACGCGCTACGTCATCCGGACTCCGGACATACCGTCCTGCACAGAGGCGGCCTTCGCCTTCTTTTCCTCCTCGGCCTTCTTCTTCTCTTTCCGACGCTGGTTCTTGCTCTTCTTCTTCTCTGTGGGCGGGGGAGCCTGGGTTGACCGGCCCGAATCGGAAAGGTAGTAGACGACTCCGGCACTGGTCACGACCACCGCAACACCAGCAATGGTGTACACCAAGGCCTTATTTTCCGACACCCATTTGGAAACGCGATCCCACACTGAAGAGGAGGAAGACGCCGGGAGCGCAGCAGTATCAACAACCACGTTCTTGACGGGTTGGGGGACGGACGACTCGCTCGACATGATGACCCTTTTTTTTAACCCTTGTAGTTTCTCTGGCGGGACGACGGTATTAGCATCTCGAGCATTCCATCGAAGTAGACATCATCAACACAGAGAATTGGCGAGGAGAAAACTCACTGGACGTGTGGGGGGAGGGCACGGCAAGAGTGGGAAAGGTAGGGAAGACAGCAGCTGTTGGAGAGAAGGTCGAGGGAGAGTGAACGATGGGGGAAGAGCCGCCGCTTGTGAAAAGTTATGCGCGGCCGGAGCTCAGGCCAATCACACCCGCCCGTCTCCACCAATTCTCCAGCGCCATCACGGAGCTCTGGGTGTTACTACGATCTACTACCTCGAGTGCTGTACGGATTGCTTCAGATACATTGCCTGAAAAATGGCGTCCGACTTTCAGATCATCTCTTCCCTGCGCTATGATCCATTCCTCCCGGCCACAGTGCAGAACCACGCCGCAGACTCCTATCCCGACCCCTTCCGCTCCGCCTACTACCTCCTCCCCTACCATCTAGATCGTCTGCGCGACGCAGCTCAATGCTTTCAATGGACCAAGGCGCATGAGCTTCTCCAACAAGATCTAGCTCAATTCGTCCGATTTCTCGACTCCTTCCTCCCAGATCCGACGAAACCATGGCGCCTCCGCATTGTCCTCGATCGCAACGGGTCCTGTACCGTTGAACCTAGCCCGGCTGCCCCCATGGAAACAAGGAGGCTTCTTTTGCCTTGCACAGAGCCATCCGATTCGAGCACATGGCGAGTCTACGTCGATTCGCAGACCATGACACCCTCCGCGTTCACTACACACAAGACCACTTCGCGCGACGACTACACAGCGGCGCGACTCCGGTCCGGCATCCTCTCTCCACAGGAACAAGCGGAAGTGCTCGTGGTGAATCCCCAGGGTGAAATCATGGAGGGGAGCATCACAACTCCGTACTTTCGACGACGGAGACAGGGGTCGGCGGAGGAACACGGAGATCCTGGTCCGGAGTGGATCACGCCACTGCTCTCCTGCGGCGGCAATTCGGGGACTACAAGACGATACGCAATGGCGCAGGGGTTCTGCACGGAGGGGGTCATCCTCGCTGCAGACCTGGTGGATGGAGAAGAATGCTGGCTCAGTAACGGAGTCCGAGGCTTTATGCGCGGTCGAATCGTGCGGCGTTGACATCTACATAAACCAATGGCAGTGCAGAAATGGATCCCGGGTAAGAATAATCTGCGAATTCGTACTAACACCGAATGACCATCGAACCTTTATATGACATGCGTGCGGCCATTCCATCGCGCGTGGGTATAAATATCGTTTTGCATTGTCGTCGTCTAGAGGTCTCTGGATGCTGCTATCGAAACATGTGTATTTCATAAAGCGTTAATATCCCGGAACCGTCCCGCCAGGATATAGTGTCTACTCTATTTCTTGGCCTTCTCATCGACAACCGGGTTGGGGTTGCCATTCCACTCGAGCGGGCGAGCGCGCATGAACTCCCCCAGCACTTCGTCCGTCACCTTGGCTCTGCGCTCCTGGAAGCCCTGCACGTAAGCCTGGATCTCAGCGATACACCGCTGCTTAATCTCGCCAGTGAGCATCTGACCAGACTCGTAGGCGACCTTGATGCGCTCCAGCTCGTCGTCGTCTTCGAGGAAGAAAGTCAGGTACTGGAAGGGAACGTCGGCCTTGGTGTTACCACCCAGCTGACGCTGCAGTTCGGCGGTGTCCTGACCGCCGGAGAAAGCGTATTTGTTGATCTTGTTCTTAATACGATTGGGCGTGTCATCCATGAAGACGGCAGAGGAATCCACACTGGCGGACATCTTCGAGCCGGGACCTTGCAGCGCCGGGAGGAAAATGGCGTGGATGAGCGAGGGCTTCTTGTACTTCATCTTCTCGGCATGCTCGCGGCATTGTCTGAAGTATGGATCCTGGTCAATGGCGCAGGGAACTAATTCTTCATCAGTATTGTTTCCAAAATAGCGCTGAAACACATTTAGGCACCAAGGACTTACTCAGGCAAGGAATGGACGAAACCTTCTTCCTGTCTGTGCCGAAGATATGGGGGAAACTGGTAGCAAACGCCGCCGCCGACTGAGTGGCGCAGAAGTGGAACTCGCCAACATTGTTGCTATCGTTGAAGCCAAATGTACCCCGGACCGAGTTGATTGTGATTCTCTTGGCCATCCGGCACATATTCTCGTAAAAGGCGCCGCCGATGAAGTCGAAGTCGCTGAAGATGAAGGTCTTCTTGGGGTCGAATCCCACAGCAATAATGTCCATGGCATTGGCTTTCGTGTATCTCCGAACGTCCTCAATTTCAATCTTCGCAGAGTGCATGTATTTCTATGGCTAGTTAGGATTGCATTCACTTGGTTCGTACGTAGGGAACATGCCTCATCATCTGTAAGCATGATCACCAGGGGGCAGTCAAAAACATCCTGCAGCCACCTGCAAAGAACAATCATGTCAGCTTCTAATTCATGGAGCAGAGATTGGAAGCGAGACCTACTTTGTGAACTCAAAGGGCACGGTGTGGCCCAAATGCACAGCGTCACTACTGGGACCACGGCCAGTATACAAATAAAATGGCTGCCCCTTCTCGTAGCGATCAAGAATCTTGTTCAGCTCGCGATGACTGAAGACAATGCCTCTGCGCATGAAGCGGTGGGGACGACGGCCGGTGACTTTCTCAAATCGTTCGAGAAGCTCTTTGCTGATGGGGGTGGCACCGAATTCGCGCACCAGCTTGTCGTAATCAACCGGGAGGAGTTTTCCCGACTCATCCACACCTCCGGAGACGTCGAATGGCGTCACAATCTGTCCGACGGCCTTGGATTCGGGGGCTTTTTCGGCCAGGCTCAGATTGGTGAGCGCGGGGGGTTGTCCAGGTTCATCGGCGGTCATCTTGGTTGTCGATGACAATGCGGTCCACTTGAGGGAGACAGTCGAATCTATGGCAATGGAGAGCCTGCGGGAGGGTGGTTGATTCTGATCTCGGTGTGAAGACAAAAAGTTGAGGCGATCCACACTTTGGGATAACCACAACGGACGAGCCCCTCCAACACAGGCAGATGAGTCAGGGAGCTTTGGTCATCTGATTGGCTGACGGAGGCCAGAATCAGGTGACACCAATCGGCACCCCGCGTTACCAATCGGGCTAGCCGCGGAAGCTGGCAGAATTCATCTCCGCCCGCTGGAAGCAGTAAGGCCTCTTGTTCGGCCCCGAGACTTTTTGCCCGGCCACTCAAAGTTGAGCAGACGACCTGGAGCATCCATCATCCCATCATCCAACCCAATTCCTCCTCTCGCCACTACGTACCTTCCCATCAGCTATCATCACTTCTGGCTGTCTGTCTGCACCCCCTTCCATTCATCGTCCAGCCTATATGCATCCGCAACGATGAAGTTCTTCGAGAATGTCTTCACCTACGATTACTCCTTCCCTGCCGTCTCTCTCGCCTACTTTCTCCGCTATCCTAACCCCTACTCTCGTCATGTCCTGACGACCGATGTCATCGACCGCTATGTCGACCCGAAGACGCACCGACTGCACACGACCCGGCTTCATCTCAAAAAGTCCAAAGTCCCCTCGGGTATCCTGAAATTGCTCCCCAAAGGCATCGGAGGCTCCGACAATTCCGGCCAGACCTATATCCTCGAGACGACCATCGTCGACGTCAAGGAAGGCTGGATGGAGACAGAATCCCGCAACATGGAGTGGACGGGTATCCTTAGCGTGGTGGAAAAGCAGTTTTACCAGCGACAGCCGCTGGAGGGCCCCCTGCAGCGTCTGGACGGGCTCTCGCTGGACGACCAGAAAAGCGAACAGACCACAGTTAAGACGACCGTAACTTTCCGGTCACGCTTTGGTCAAGGCAAGCTTCTCGGTTGGAGGAAAACGGATTCAATCCCCGATCACAACGGGGAAGTCGAGGACGAGCAGCCACGGAAGGGCTTTTTCTCCTCCCTCTCGACGGCCGGCATCCAGCGCACCATTGAACTCATTGGCGTCAACCGCACCCGCGACGCCATCTTGAAGAGCAAGCAGGGCATGAATGTGGTCCTGGAGCGGTTGCGCAGTGGTGGAATTGTCGGGGTGCTGGAGGGGATGCGGCAGGATCGGGAGGCTGCCTTTGGGACCGAGGGTCCGTGGAAGCGCGTCTGGCTCCGCGGCAATGGCGTGACGGACGATGATGACCATTGAATTCAGCGTGCAGCGAACCACATGTGACACATCTATTCGACATTCAAGCGAGGAGTTATGGCGTTTGGTTTGTTTCTTTGATGGACACTCTCCCACGATCGGGCTACATATTGATTTGACAACGTTTGACTTCTACCGTCCCTGCAACATCGCGAAAGGGACTATCTTGCGGATCAAGTTTCCACGAGGAAATGTATGCACAAAATTATCGATTGTACATTAGGAGCAGAAGGCGGAGGTTAGGGGTTCCACTTGGTCTGGAATTTCCCGTGTATCATACTACCTGTGAATTTAACTATCACTGACTGTCAATCTATATCGATTTTATTGTCGTCGTTAAAGTAAGGGCTTGCATTATTGATGGATCGTGCTTTGGAGCAATATGCGGCCGATCGCTTAATAATCGCTGGGAACGCGGTGGTCGATTGGCTGTACCGCAGCAACAGGTCTGCAGCAAAGCGACGCGAACCTTGTCTCTTCACGTCATTCTTCATTCTGCAACAATCAGCCCTAATAGAACACAAACAAACCAACCAAGATCTGTGTGACATCTGGGATGGGTGGCCTGACCACATAGCTGCCTATATGGAGCCCCCCTCCCTTCGCAGTTCAACGGTCATCAACACACTTCAGGAGCGAAGTATACCCACGACCTTAAGTTCGCGACACCGCAGACACGGCCTGCTCAGGACTATCACTTGACCACGCACCTGACAACTGCGATTCTACGCGCAAAGCGCACAAGATGTCCAGCGAAATCCCCGTACGCGGTACCAAGCGCAAAAGCGACGGGCACGAGCACCCTCCACGCGAAATCAAGCCCGATCCCGCGGGCGTCTACGATGCGACCCTCGACCCCCTCCATCTCGCTGACCTCGGCGAAAAATTGAAGATTCTCTCCGTCCCACAAGACGGCGACACGCTGGAAGAAACAGCGGCGAAGCTGTGCGACCTGGCCAAGGTCGTCGAAGAGGGCAACAGCGTGGCGCTGTGGACGGGCCTTCAGCTCTCGTCGCCGCATGCGCGCGACCCGGAGAGCATTGCGAAGGCGCAGATGACGCCGCAGGAGCTGATACAGTACGAGGCCTGGCAGGCTATGCGGCAGAAATGCGAGTCTGGGGACGAAGAGGGAGGGCGTAGTGGAGAACAGCTGGTTGAGGGGATCCGCGCATTCGACTGGGGGGCGAATGTGGCGCCTATACCCGGCGCGCAGAGCGAGAAGAGGTTCCGGCAGCGCGCGGCGGCGATGGATGTTGTTTGGGATCATCAGGGCGCGACGCCGGAGCATGCGGCTTGGTTGACGTTTCATATGGTTGAGCTGCTGCCGCTTGTCAAGGCTGTCACGAAGGTGATGAATATCAAGCGCCATTTTAGTGAGAATGACCCGTACCCCGGGCTGACGGGCATGGAGGTCGCGGAGCTGGAGACCGTCCGCAAGATAATCTCTGTCGCGGAGAGAAACCGCACGCGCGAATTGGAGAGGATCCGTCGGTTGACGCGGTCGATTAACGATGCCGCTGGGATTATTAGGACTCGCCTGCAAGCTCTGGAGAAATCGTGACGGTCGCCATGAGACCGGCACTCCTGGTAGGATCGTTCCTTCGCCGACGTTTTCAGGGGACTGATTAGAAACTCGTGGTACCTATACCATATACTCGGCCTATGAAGGTGGCCAGAAAACCCCGATGCTGGCCCGTACCTGCTGGCGGATCCCTTCATGCACATTGTTTATGTGCTGGGTGATACGCCGGGCAAGTCAGAATCAGGAACTGTCCTTAGACCCGTTCTGGGGGATTTGGACGATACGATGACATGATTCAAGGATAATTGACTGCGAATACGAGCTTACTGGAACTTCAATGGATGGAGTTCATTCTTTTAGGATAGACCTTGTCAATATCAATCAACTACCAATCAAACAAGGAATATGTCAAACTACCTTATCTAGTACTGATCGCCTGGCGTTCGGAGCATGGAGAAACTAAGCAGTTCCAATCCTCTAGTCTTCAGCCTTATCCACACCAGGTCAGCTTCGTCTCTCATACCCCCTCACCATCCTTCCAACTTCCTTGGTGTATGTGCACGAGCTCGCAAAATACCAACCGATCAAGGAAACAGCTGAACCTGCGCCAATGACGCAAGGAATGAATGCGGTAAAGGATCAGATTTGCCTTCCTTGGCTGCGGAATCCCAGACATTCCACCATCATTGGCCGCCGGGCACGTCGGACATTATTCTGGGTCTTGCTAGTAGTCTATCCACTAAGTTTCGACCATGCCAAGCCCGAGACCCTCTTACAGTACCTAGAAACGATCCCAGTTTTCGGCATCAAGAGAATTTTATATCCCGAGGGGAGGTCGCGGTGGAACAAGGAACCAGAACCACAAGGCGGTGATGGTGTTTTGGGCTTCTCGTCGAAGGCCTGAGCTCACTAGTCCTTCGAGAGTCAGCAAAAGCGGTCGATGCGGCTGATGGATCGCGCTCTGCCGACTGGCTGACTAACGAACGATGACCTCATAGCACAGCGTCCACATGCCGGTCTGCCGTATATCCACGGCGACGACACAAGCCAGAGAACGGCCATAGCGTAGCGACATACATACGGAGTGCATCCCTTAAGCGACGCACCATTGCACCTACTATTGGCGCTAACGTCGGTCGAGTGCGTTCCGTTGGCCCCCCTCAGGGTGCAGTCGGGGCACTGGATCAGGCGGGCAGCAGAAGCATGAAGGTTGGACAAGAGGCAAGGTATGTATCAGAGGCGGACGGAGTAATGTCGCGGTCCCAGTATTTCCGCGCGCGTTGGAAGTAATATCCGCGGGATTATAGCGGTCCTATCCTACTAGCCCGCGACATGATTTTCGGCCATGTGGTGGAAGTGCTCGGCTATGAGAAGAGTAGGCCGATGTCAGGTCACATCGAGAATTAGTTTGATGATTAGCTTCTGATTATTATTACTCCATCGACGTCAAGACTGGTTGACTAGCGAATCGTTCGCTTCACGACGAGGTCTTGGATCCAACCAGCGCCATCACAAACAAGGCTAGCAAGGACGCCGTTGGATCCCCGATGAACCATAAGAACCATGGTCATGTAGGATCCCCTCGCTCGACCACCGGGCCGGTTTAGCCTGAAAATTGGCCAAGACAATGATTGATGCTAGAGATAAGTGAGATAGTATTACTGAACGGAATGCGGAATGCAAACGACTGCCTTGAGATCTTCTGTCTCGTGGACGAAGTATCTCAATAAGGTACAACGCCTGCACTACGCTGGATCTCTTCACGGGAATAGTCCGTTGACTTAACGGTGGCAAGATAGGAATCGTCGCTGGATTCAACGGGAGGGGTGGATATTAATTTGGAACACTAGTCTGGGCGGTACAGCAGTAGCGGTGACTAGTCTGATAAGCTGATACCGAGACATGGTACTAAGGGTCTGTCTTGTCCTCCGAACGGAAGCAATCCCTCCCCCAAGGCATCAATCTGTGGCATCATCGAGCCCAGGATGATTGTCATGATCTTCTGAAGAATGTTTGCTGAGAACAGTCAGATCACCATAAGAAAAGAATTATTTAATTCTGCGGTGCTGTGACGGTAACCCAAAATACCAGCCGGGCGAGTGGCTGGCCGGAAAGGCGTCTCCATTGGCCCCTCCAGACCCTAGACCCGACAGACGGGGGGCTAGGATCCGGCCTTGATTGGGTATCTCCTGATACCCTGGACGGGATCAGCCTCCAGAACTGCCGCATTCGGAGAGGAGTATGCGGGGGCATCCCTGTTAGCGTCAGGGCCAAGAATGAAAAAGGGAGAGAGAGAAAAAAAAAATAATAATCGTGTTGACCTCCAAGATTCCCTGTCCTATTATTATTTGCACCTCTGGATTATTGCGGATTATTGTCCTTTTTCTCATGATTGATGATTATTCATGGGGGCTCGTTGAAACCATCACCTCTAACTCTCCATTCTTCTTCACTTCCCCTTGTCTTCTTCCTGCTCATCTTCCTTCCCCTCGGTCGTCCGTGGCTTTCTTCCCTTCTCCGCGTCTGTCGGACGCCTGTTGTTTTTGTTCCCCCCCCCCCCCCCCATCGGTCCATCCCGATCTCCCGCCTCTTCTCCCTCCCACACGAACTGGACTATCTCATAATACGAGAGTCGACTGGTCGGCTATTCTCGTCAAATCCTGGGGGTTTCTTTTCCATTTAGCCTCTGAAACGCTGGTCGTGAAGTGGTGGTTTGACTGGCCCCCTTGGTAGTCTAATCTTCCCCAATTCAACCATCTGATCCTCTGCTTTTCCTGACGGGGAAACCGCCGACACCATCAACAACAGCCTTTCCTTTCACCAACCCCCCCTGTTCCCCTCCCCGGCCTGTTCTCTATTCCTTTCTCCTCTGTGTGGAAGTTTACTCCGGTTCATTTCTAGCATGCTCTAGAAGCGGGTGACTGTCTTCCTTTCTTACAATCTGGCAACATCTCGGATTCGCTTCATTATTCGATCATCCCTTCAACCTCTCATCCGCCCACTTACCACGGGGACAACACGATAACGAGCATGCCAGTCAGCCTGGCCAGGACCTCTCGACGATCTCTGTTTTTCTGAGAGATACTTCGGTCGCTCTGGTGATCTCGGTTTCGATCGCCCTCAGCCTCGGTCCCTCATGGCACTCTCTCTGGGATTGGGGTCCTGGACCCGTTCCTACTTCCTTTTGCTCCTCACATGGACGACAATGTTTCCCCTAGGACTGACACAGTTCTGTTCTTTCTGGGACGGGGGCTGCGTCGACCCTCTCGCCCAGACGACCGTCTCTATGAAATTCCCTCCCCTCTTCTTGGACGACATAAACCTGTATTACGCCTATGACGCGAACTCACAAGGCAAAGGCCAGGAGCCGATGACTAAGGTCAGCTTTTGGTTGGGCTATGTTGCCAGTCATGTCAACAATTCCGTGATCAATTCGAATCGGACCTCCGAAGTCGCTTTGCGGGTTGGGAATCTCACGGGGACACCGTACGGAGACAATAATGGTTGCGATGGTGTTTGGGGTCCGCAATGCTCTGCGAACTTGAAGGATGTCTTCAAGGATGCCATCTATAAACTCTCACAGAAGGCAGACTATTATTCCAACCCCTTGGAAACCGTCCTCAGTCAAATGTCTATCACACCACCGAACCTTCCCAACTGCCCGCCACCCTTCTGGGATGTCCAACAAATTCCTGTTCAGAGTACGTGATGGTTCTGATGTACCTCTCATCCGAGCTAACCCTTTGGAAGACTTTGTCCAGGAAACGGATACAGATCAATCTGCTGCCCTCCAGACCTCAGGATCTGCCAATAATCCCTGGAAAACATGGTTCGTTGATAACATGACCGCTTCGCAACAAGCCGATCAGGTCGCCGTTGCAATCATCAGTCGTGGACCGTCGTACAACAGCATCGCACTTCAAAGTCGTGACGACGTTCAGATCGAATTGGCTTGCATTCAAGCTCCTTCTTCCGGCAGTTCGTCGAGCTCCAATAGCTAGGCGGGGCCCGATTGACTAGATCATGTCAACATTTCAGATGACCCGCTCTTTACCATTTCACATCTACCATGGCCGTGTCGCCAACGTCGATCCGTCAAGGATAAGGTCGACCGCATCGCACGAAATGGTACATCGACGCAGTTCTACGGAGCTGCACACCAACCGTCACTCTGTTGCGGGTTGGACTATATGCCAGGGAAACAAAACCTCGCAGATTGTCCTTCTCACAACATGTCACTCGCTTCTAGACAAAAGTCACTTGAGTGAACGCTGGCCAACGGGTACCCACGGTCCCAAATTGCCAGGTCGGCTTTTGAGCCTCGCCATGTCGATCAGGAAGCTCGAGATATACACTGTTGGAATTCGAATCTGCTCCGCTGACTGATGATGTACATTAGCTTTCAATTGGCTTGTGATGATAGCTGATATGCCATGCATGTCACATCATAGATCGATTGGATTCTGCCAGTCCGGTTATATACATCATTTGTGCATTTCCAGTTCTCCATCCAAATCTCCTAAATCGCATGTTCTCTCACAATGTCGACCAGCTCATATCAATCGGCTCCAAATTCCCGGCACCCCTGAAATCCTCCAGGATATCTGCCTGCTCAGACAGAATGTGACGGTCAACCTGGGTCCCTATCTTGGCCAGATTCCTCCATCTCGCCAGATCCTCGGGGTGTCGCTTATCACCGTGGGCCTCGGTGCTGTGCTCCCAGTGGCCTTTCGAGAATCCCAACATGGTGGTGATGCGCTTCTTGGGGATGTCATACACCAGCGAACATATGGTGCCAGTCTCCTCCAGCCAGTTGCATTGCCACAGTTCTCCAGGTCGGATGCATTGGTACGTTGCGGTCTGGAAGTTCTTGCGGCCGGCCATGGGGCCGCCATGGATGGCATAGACGATGCGGTCTTCATTGTAGAACCACATCTCATATCTCCATTTTTCCGGATTCCCCTTCTCGTCTTGGGCCGCATAGTCGTAAATCAGGTGTCGGTCCTTGATATCGGCGTCGAAGGGCGTGTCGTGCACGGAGGGAAGGACAGGCATGGCGACAGGTGAATTCGAATCAATAAGAAATGAAATGTCCTGTGTTTAATATCGAAATAAACGAATATATGGATTCAATCACGTCCTAGATAAAACTGCAGGGGAATTGTACCGACAGATTGGTCAGGAGCCGCGATCGTCCCTATGCAGGATCTCAACGTTAATCACCCTGCCCCGGGCAAGCTGGTTCGTGGTTCGGAGCCTGCCGGTAGACATGACATCATGAACCCACGGCTGGGCATGTCAATCACGACGATCCGGGTTTAACGACGGATCCTTGTCTAGGTACTCCGTAGGGACCCAAGGTAGTCAATGTTATGTGTAGGTGGTGGACTGGGTTGTCGGGTCGTATGGATATCTGGAGGAGTAGATAGATAAGTAGGTACAAGGTATTGGCTGGTGATGTGGATTGATTGCTGGAGTTGTTTGGTGGGGTGAGCAAGATCGCGATATGCAGGAGGTTATGCAGGCATATTATTATGTCAGCAAACTGCCGATCTTATGAGGACTGGGGTGTCCCTGAATTAGAACATCCCGTTGATATTTATCAATGAGAGATGAAATCGATCCTATATTCATGAATAGACACTTATCTTCTTTTGACCAACGTCAACTTGGACATGTTCCGAATCCGGTAATTTATCTCATGACGATCTTCAATAGTGCGAATAGTCAGCCTTGGCTGGAAATACACTCCACTCGGCTCTATATGTGATAGACTATTGATCAAGGCGACGAGCGCATCTTTAATGTCGACATTGTGTCTTTTGAAGTATAAACGTCAATATCGAGTATAAGATGGTTACTTGCCATACCATTTAGTTCGTTAGCATTAAACACATTGTATAGTGTGTAATTAGTCCGTACGGTGTATATATTGCTGCAAGAACCTCATCCTTTCTGTGTCAATGGCTCAACTGCATACTGAACTTCATCGAGAATGACTTGGTTGTTCCTGCATGGGCCTCGATTGAGCCCCCAAACCCCTAATCTCCAATTTAGAACCCTCATGCGACTTGTCACAATGGCTCCCCTCGCAGTTCAATCTGCAACCCGTAAGGGTGCACATCCCTACGAGACCAACCCTCACCGCCCACCTTTATCAAGATCATGCCTTCCACTCGAAATTCAATGATTAGGCTGACATATCGAGTGAGACTGTGAAGATTCTCGCAAATACTGGGGACCATGTCAGCAGTCTCTTCACTTCCGGGTGCGTCGTCCTATATCGCACCACCAGGATTCCCGACTGCTGCCTTCTTGTAAGTCTAGTCATATCCCACCCCTACAATTCTGACACCTCTGTTAGATCTTACTACTATTCTCCAGCCAAACCAACCGCAGAACCGCAGCCGATCATTCATGATCCTGTTCTGGGCTTTGACTTCCCCTTGAACCTCACGGATCCGAATACAATCCCACAAGAAAAGCACGATCCCAGTGTCTTTCCAGACCCCATCTTCCATCTGCCAGACCATGAACAGCGAGCTTTAGTCAGAAGTGTTAAAGTCAATGTCACACGTGTGATTGAAGAGTCGTCGAGCTCTAACTGTGCCAAATGCAAAGAAGCCTTAGCGGCAGCCAAACCAGCTGCCCTGTATGCCCCTACCCTCGTCCCAGAGGCCATCATCTTCTTATGCAAGCAATTTCGCTTCCAGGAGGATCCCTCCTGCGAAGAGACATACGCCGCATCCGCCTTCGGGGCTATCTGGACCCAGGTCCTGGCCTATGCAGACGTGCAGGGACCCGACGGGAACTACATCTGCAATTCCCTGAACAAGAAGTTCTGCGACATGCCATCCACCACTCCTCTAGACACGTCAAACCTATTCCCCAAGCCGAAGCCCGCCAACCCGCGCGTCCCCAAGCCCAGCGGAGAGCGCATCAAAGTAGCCCACCTGTCAGACATCCATCTCGACCCTCGCTACGCCGTGAACGCAGAAGCAAACTGCACAAAGGCCAAGTCGTGCTGCTGCCGGGCCAACCTCTTCAATTCCGCCTCTCAGGACACAGTCCTCGTCCCGGCGTCCGCCTACGGCGAGTTCCGCTGCGACTCGCCGTATGATCTCACCCTCGCGGCCCTCCAAGCCGTTGGCCCGTTGACCGGTACGGGAAAAAGCCCCGACCAGGATAAGCTCGCCTTCACCCTCTATACCGGCGATATGCTCGCGCACGACGAACCACAGACCCAGATCGACCGAGCCTACCTCGCCTACGCCGAGACAAGCGTCACAGACATGCTGAAGACCTACCTCACGGGCCCGGTCTTTGCCACGCTCGGCAACCACGACAGCAGTCCCAAGAACATGGACGCGCCGCACGGCCTCCCCGGTGCCGCAGGCCAGCAATACAGCTGGAACTACGACTACGTCGCCGGGCTATGGCAACACGAGGGGTGGCTCGACGATGCCGCCGCCGCGGCTGCGCGCGCCCACTACGGCGGATACTCGGTGAAGACCTCATACGGACTGCGTATCATATCCATCAACACAGACTTCTGGTACGCGCAGAACTTCCTGGCCCTCGTCAACACGACGAATCCGGACGTCTCGGGCACGCTGGCCTGGCTGATCGCGGAGCTGCAGCGCGCCGAGGACGCCGCCGAGCGCGTCTGGATCATCGGCCACGTCCCCAGCGGCTGGGACGGCATCGTTGTGCTGCCTAACCCGACTGATCTGTTCTACCAGATCGTCGAGCGGTACTCGCCGCATGTCATTGCGAATATCTTCTTCGGGCATACCCATGAGGACGAGTTTCATCTGTACTATGCGAACAACGGTACTGTGCCCACTCTCTGGACGGCGCTGGCGACAGCCTGGATCGGGCCCAGTATCACGCCTAATATGAACCTGAATAGCGGATTCCGCATGTACGAGGTCGACACTGGGGATTTTAACGTCTACGAGGCATATACGTTCTTTAGTAATGTGTCTGAGTTTGGGGAGCTGCGGGAAACTGGCCCTGTCTGGCGGGTTGAGTATTCGACGCGCGAGACGTACGGGCCCGCCGCGAGCTGGCCGCCGAACTCTCCGCTTAATGCTACGTTCTGGCATCGAGTTACTGAGGGCATGGAGCGGGATGGGAATCTGGTGACGCTGTTTAATGTGTTGCAGGGGCGGAGGAGCGTGAACGGTCCGCAGTGTACGAGTGCGAGGTGCCGTGAGGCCAAGGTTTGTTATATGAGGAGTGGGAGTGCGGCGCTGGCGAGGGGGTGTACGCCTGGGTAAGTGTGTCTTTTGGGATATCGGATGATCGCTGACTTTAGTAGGTTTGGCTCGGTGCAGGCGCCGTTCTGGGGGTGAGGGTTGATATAGTACCTATTAAAGATAGTATAGGCGTATAAGACGCATTGGGTTCATTAGGAAGGTGTGCATGGTTAGGAGAGAATCAATTGGTATCTTATATACTCCACGAAATCCATTCTAGTACTGATTCCAACGTGTATTATACCCTGCCAGCGCACCGACCACCGCAGCGGTCGCCATGCCGACGGCAGCACCAAGAACCAAGAGGAAGAACACCTCAAACAGGCCCATATCAGGCAATCCGAGAACATCCCACCAGCACACTCCAGGTTCACAAAGACCCTTCCCATCCAGATGCTTCTCTTTCCCGGTGCTCTTACCCTCCCTCGGGACATACTTGAAGGTGAACCGACTGCGTTTCCGGAGCACCACGCCACGGTACATGACCTCTCTGAAGAACTGTACCACATTAGCATCACTCTCGCAATCCCAGAAAAGACCACACTTACCCTCACAACTAACGCATCCAACCCCGGCACCACCCACTGCACCCACGCCATAACCCCAACCAAAACACAATGCCCCGCAAACACGAGATAATGCAGGCCCCTCGGCCGTCCCAGCTCCAGCTCATCACACAGCTCATGCCCATTAATCCATCTGCTCCCGGCCTCAATAAACCTCTTCGACACATACATCGGCATGGGAAAATTCCCCACACACTCGACAAAATTAAATGCAACGACGCGGCTCGTCTCCGTCGTCCGCAGCTCATGCGCCAGCATACTCTCCATCGTGCACCGAGCGCTCTCCACACTCTCAAAGTACCGTACCGGTGTCCCTAGCAGATACCCCAGGTACCGGAACAGCGCGATATAGTCCGCGACTTCGGCCGCCGTGGGGATCACCCCGAACTTCGGCAGCTGCAGCCACATCGGGTTGCAGCAGAAGGTGCTGATGGAGTGGATGCTGTCGAGCGTGTTGACGGGGACGCCGTAGCGGGTTGTGTCGAAGTAGCCTGGTTTTCGCGCGGCGAGGTGGAGAAGGCGCTGCCGGACGGAGGCGTGGAGGAGGCGTACGCGCACTGTTGCGGTGTGGCCCTCGCCGCCGGGTTGGAGGGCTTCCAGCGAGTGCGTCACCTGGATGAGCCATTGGAAGGTTTCGAGGAGACGGTTGAGTAGGGTGCGAGTTGAGAATCCGCCTGTGCGGACGAGGACTTCGACCACACCTGGTGCTGCCTGCAAGCTACCTGTTAGCGGCATGAGAAGAGGGAGTGAGGAACAGGTCAGGGGACGTACGGAGTTCTCGGCGACGAACCCCTGCAGGGCGAACCCGACAATGTTCGCGATGGCATAGCGGTAGAAGACGCACTGGCCGCGGGCAAGCTGTGCCCAGTCGACCCATTCTGGGACGGTGTGTGTCTCGGCCCAGAACTGGGCCAGGACGTCATCGTGCGTGTGATGGGCTTGCAGGAGGGCATAGAGGTCGGTGGGGGGTGGGTTGGTGCCGTTTGCTTTGGCGTCTTCCAGGAGGGACGCCCGGATAACATGCAGTCGGTCGAGAGCCGCAGCACCTAGCGTGTCGTACCGTTGGCGGAGGGGTTCAGTCTCTGCTCGAGGAAGGTGTTTGTCTGTCCAGGTGAACGAGTAGCCCCATTTGGTGACGACATCCCCTGGTCTGAGAGATGCAGTGGAAGCGAAAGTGTCCATGCTGTTCACGACTAACGAGGTATCAGGGAGCGGCAATGAGAAAGGACTGGTAGGCTTGGGATGAGCCATTGGAGTGATGGGTACTGATATGGCGCTTCATGTTGGCTATATACTTCCCCGCGGCCAACCGGATAGCACGGAATGTCACCCAGCTTCCAGCAAGCAGTCGACAGGGTTCTGGACAAAGAACCAGCATGGCGACGCCCACGCTGACGATCTCGCCCTCCCTTTGGACGGACTTGTGACGTTCAGCCGGCGCGTTCGCCACGAGCAGATGGCGCAATTGAGGAAAGAGGAACCCGACCTGCCGTGCGACATTTTCGAGCATATACCCATCAGCTGAGACGCTATGGAACCCAATGATAGACCCCCGTACGGGGTCGCGGACTTGATCCCGACGCAGGTGGAGATATGGAGAGACGACCTCGTGGCCGATACCAAGACTCGGACGTCGGGAACACCGTTCGCAAAGGCTGCAGCGGCCGAATCCGCTTTGGGGGGGGAAGGGCATGAATGACCCTCTATGGGGATATGATAGACGCTTAGCCGTGGCTGAACATCCCCATTGGGCAAGATTGACGATTTTGCGTTTTCTCACGATGCCCCCCAGGGAGGGTGATTTATGTTCCTGGAACCAGAGTCCGATTAACTTTGGGGCGATCCATCGTTCACGATCTCCCGTCTCCGCGAATGAACGAGGCTTCAGGTGGTCCGAGAGTCTTGATATGGGGCTGCGATCTCCACCACCCCCGTCCTGACTATGCCAATAGTGCCGGTTCAGCCACGGTGGCGAAGTACTCCCTCTTGGTTCGTGACGACGCCCGGCGGCACGTTGTGCACGTTGTACATAATTGTTTTGTTGCGGTTGAGGCGTGATATCCACTTGCTTGTCTTGTCGGGTGTCACAAGCCCGGCATTTGCTCCCTGCGGTGGAGCGCCGAACAGCGCCTATCTGTCCCGCTGGTCCGGTTGACCGTAGATGGCCTCCCGGGCTGTCCGATTGGGAATCTTTGTTGGAAGGAATAATGATTGTCACGGAGGAGGCATGGAAGAGGAAGTTCATGGTCTTGTGAAGTCCGATTTCCAGATCCCGGTGGCGCATCCATGTGTCTATATAAGATCCTCGTACGTTCTTTGCAACGTGGTATATAGTTGTAACTCGCAGATAGCCTTATCCTAAACTTTTCTGTGCTCTGTATTCTTATCCTCGTGCAGCCCTTGCAACATGTCCCTCCTCCAGGTCCTGCAGCAGACCATCCTTCCCTCAGCGAAACCGAAGGAAGACGACTACATCCCGGTGCAGCTCCCCAACATGTTTGTGCTGTTCCTATCCGGCCAGCCAGCCATAAACCCCTATTACGAGTCTGTGAGGAGAGAGTCGGAAATGTGGTTATCAGAGTTTGTACCCCGGGCGTCACCCATGGGTCGGTTCAGGGCTCACGGACGGCCGAAATAGCCAATGTTCATTCGACGAGCGAGCCCAGCGCATCTTGTTCAAAACCGACTTTTCATACTTCTGCTCCATTTGCGCCCCGTATGCCGGCGCAGAGGAGCTGCGCACCGTGTGTGACTGGGGGAATTGGGTCTGTCTGTCCGCATACTTCTAGACCAAGCCGCGCGGAGTGCTGACTGTGGGCCACCAGGTGTTTCCGTTCGACGACAGTGGGTCTTGTCGCTTGTGTCTCAATCGTTCCATGGTCCCGGCTAACTGTTTCAGTGTTTGACAACGGGGGGCTGAAGGATGACCCTGAGCGTGCTGAACAGTTGATCAATAGTTTGTTGGAGGGGATGGACAATGATGGGGTTGCTCCGCGTTCAGAGAACAGGCTGGTCCAGGTGCATAATACCGTGTGGGAGAGAGTTGCCAAGGGGTCACCCATTGGTATGCTCAGTCCATTACTCCAAATATTGCGCACTAACAGTGTTCAGGCGTCCGGCGAAGATTCGCAAATGCCATGAAGAACTATTGCACAGGGACCCTGAAGCAGGTGCGCAACTGCTCCAATGGGGATTACCCGACTCTGCAAGAGATGCTCGACTTGCGCCGACAGTCTTCTGGGGTTTCTCCCCTGTTTGCCTTGGTAGAGTACGTGAGCCGGGGACGCCAGCTTTGAGTATGGGCTAACGAGTAGTGGTAACTAGATATGCACACAAACTCAACCTCCCAGACTCTGTATTCGAAACCCGAAGTATCCAGGAGATCGAGAGACTCGGAATCGACCTTGTGTTGCTGTGAGTTAGATCTATCGGCGGTATAACCAGCACTGACATAAATCCAGGCAAAACGATATTCTCTCCTACTGCAAAGAAGAGGTAAGTTCACACCATCAACACTATCACTCAGCCCTAGGCAACACCGTTAACCCGGCACAGAAAGAAGGGGTGACGCATAACATGGTGGCCATTTGCCGCCACGCTGGAATGCCGGCCCAAATGGCCTTTGATCACATCGGGGAGATGTTAGTGTCGTGCTATCGCGACTGGTACATGGCTCTAGCCGAGCTGCCCAGCTGGGGAGAGCGTATCGATGCCGAGGTCCAACAATACATCCGGGGCGTACAAAACGTGGTCATGGCGAACCTTAATTGGAGGTATGGAGACTGATCGGCCTTTAATTTGACCTAGATCAGTTTGCTAATGTGTGTGTGTGTGTGTTCAATAGTTTCCGTTCTGGGCGGTACTTTGGGAAGGCCAATGACCAGGTCCGGAAGACGGGGATCGTGATGGTACGGCCGCAGAAGGTGGATTTGGAGTTGGCTCTGTTTAACCTGTAGTTATCCTGCTCTGAATTCATATTGGCTATCGATGACTATCTTGATTATATCATCAATAGAAAGGTGATGTTGTCCCATACAGATAGTTAGTTCACTGACAGGAGGATTGATTGGTCTGCGCCATCATCACAGCTTTCAAGAACGTAGCCGTCTTCCACGCGCCCCTCTCGTTCTCTCCTACAATCCCTCTGTCGGCCAATTCTTCTCTTGGTTTTGTCTTCTCTGGGAAAATCTGCTTTAGGTTAGGTTATAGGGGCTGTAGATGCAAGTGCGCCACCCGTAATTACCCTATAATCGCATCTAATGCAGCCATTATAATACCAGGATGTGTAGCTTCTTCTCACGTTTACCTTTACTGATAGGCTTTGTGCGCTTCTCTCATACAGCCGTCTCGTTTGTAGTGCTATGTTCTGCCTAATGAATAGCTCATCCTCCGGCCTGGCAGCTTTGTCGCCACGCACAATGTTGGCGTAAACTGCTCACTAGCCTTCCTCAGTTCACAAGTACTTATGTTCTGATTGACCCAATATCGCTCCTAATGCAGCTTTCATGATGCTCACGCTTGCTCCTGCAGTCGGCCAGCATAAATATCCCGTCCGGTAGACGCAATGACTGACAATGGTACACCGCATGATGGCTCGTTCTTGTACCTGCGATCCTCTTTCCCTCTGCCAGTACTATTAGACTAATAGTAGTACTGCTCCTGAGAAGTACCTGTCCGCAATCCAAACTTCTTAAGCTTACAATGCTTTGGCATGTAGTAATCGAAATACCGACGGGAATAAGTTAGCTGACACTTTAAATCCGTTCAGGGCGGGAAGCATCAGAACTGGAACGTCGAACGACCCCGAAAAATTTCGGGGCCCAGCAATGTACTCTCCAACCTAGTCCGACACAGTATCTGTAGTACCTTAGTAGATCCCGAAACTTTTCGGAGTTATATTCGTGCTAATGCTTCCCGCCTCGAACGGATTTAAAGTGTCAGCTAACTTATTCTCGCCGGATGTCATGAGGTCATCCTCATCCCAGCTTTGTATATAAAATCCATGAGTATGCCGCCGCCGTTTCGCACTCCAGTCACACTTCCGCAGACCAAAGCATCAATTCGACCGCAAAACGTTTGAGAACCATGTCCGAGACCGTGAAAACAGTTGCCATCCCTGGCGTAGCTTGGGAGATCGCCGCCGACATTCACTTCCCGCCCAACTTCAATAGCGAGAAGAAGTATCCTGCTGTGTTGTCCGCCCACCCGATCGGATCGTGCAAGGAACAAACCTCGGGCAATGTTTACGGCAAGGCGATGGCCGAGGCGGGCTTTGTGGTTGTGGTCTTCGACGCGTCATTCCAGGGAGCTTCTGGTGGTGCACCTCGCTTCGTTGAGAACCCCGAGTTCCGCGTTTCCGATTTCCGCTATGTGGTGGACTACATTCAAACCCTGCCATATGTTGATCCTGAGCGCATTGGAGTCCTCGGCATTTGCGGTGGCGGTGGCTACGCCTTTAACGCGACCATGACCGACTATCGTCTCAAGTGCTGTGTGGGCGTTACGGCCGCCAACTTTGGCCGGATCAGCCGCGAGGCTTTCGCCGAATACAACCCTACAGGCGCTCTTGAGAAAATGGCCAAACAACGCACTCTGGAGGCCCAGGGTGCCGAACGCTTCGTGATGAACTATCTCCCATCAACCGTTGATGAAGCCAAGAAGGCAACGACAGATGTTGACATCACGGAGGCGACGGAATACTACAAGACGAGCAGGGGCGAAGCGAAGTTTGGTTGCACCAGCGGTCTCTTTTCTTTCAATAGCGCTGCGCTAGCCTGGGATGCCTTTAGTTTTGCGGAGAAGCTTATGACCCGCCCGTTCATGGCGGTCGTTGGTGATATTGTTGGAGGTTTCGGCGCATACCGCGATGCGAATGAGATTTATGCCCGCGCTGCGTCCACGGAGAAAAAATTGGTTGTACTGCCTGGTATCTCGCATTACATGTTGTACGACAAACCAGAGGCTGTCAAGCCCGCGCTCGCGGAGATCATCCCTTTCCTTAAGAAGCACCTCGGCGATGCCCAATGAGTTCAGCAAGACTGGGGACTGCTCCTTTTCGAGCCCCTTCATTGAGTGGAGCATTACGACTGGCGCTGGTAGAAAAAGGCAGGTGTTCTGTTACAAAGGATTGCTTTTGTTGTGTTCTACATGCTCTAGCCTCCCATAATTTCAATATATTCCAATAACCTCACGTATCTCTTTTTCCCTACCCTTATAGCCGTTTCAGGGGCGCAGCAGTGTGCGCAGCGCGCGTATACCATTACTTCAAATTTATCCAACTGCTGAAGCCTTTTTCCCGGGTTAATATGGCTCTGAGCCCTCTATTTGCACGGGGCCTGTGTGCCAGCTAAGGTGGACAACCCTACGTCAAACTTGGGAATGGCTCCCCGCTGAGCAGTAACAGTGCCAACTTCTGCCGCAAAACCACCTCACCAGGTACCAGAATCGCGCTCTTCACCCCGGGACTCTGGACTGCAACCCGTCCAAAGACATGTCCCCTGACCAGTCCTACCAGCCTTGCGCCACCGCTGTGCCCCATGGCCAATATCTGCTCTCCCAGCAGCCATGCTACCTGCCGATTTCCACCCCTATCACCCCACGAGCTCTACTCGGCACAGCCTATGGTGGGACAAAGTACACTAGCGCCAGTGGACCTGCAGTCGTACATACAGTTGGTGCAGCAACAGTCTGAAGCCACAAACTCGGTATTTGTCTCCCTGGAGTTTCAGCCGGCCTCTCACACGGGGTCCCGTCTATCGACGGTTACGCGTATACAGTTGCCCTTTTTCAGAACTTTCCGAATAATCGGCAGAACCGCCTGTTAAACTAGCGAGGGGTGTACGGACTGGGAGTCTCTGGGGATTGGCTGAGGATATTGAAGAAGCGCTGCGTCAAAAAAGTCGATCTGTCTGACCGTTTCAGAGCGAAGTGACAGTTGAGCTGGTCCCTTGTATAATGGTCCCGCTTACACGACCCTAGAACTTGTGCCAGTCACCAACAAAACAAAGCTGAAGACCCTATGCAAAACTTGTCGGTGAGACATTCTGAAAGGAGGATATGATAGGGGACTTGTGCATAGCGTAGCTCTCTCTATATGTGTTACTTGTCGCAGGACCGAAGGGGGTCTGCCTTTTGCCAATATTACTTTATGGCATCGGATTGGAAGGATACAAACTTGAGTCTGGTATCATTGAACATTTTTTCCTGTTATTCGACTTGCTCTACTCATAGTGATGTTGGTTCATTCATGAGTCCTGCCTCGACTGCCCCTATACGGACCATAGACATCATTTTCGTATGGTAGAAAGCTCGCTTTAAGTTGGCGTGGTTTACTAGTCATACATCAATGTCCTTCAGCAGAGTCTATCCTTCTTCAACACATTTGATCAAGTTAGGCTCATATTCGATGCTAAGTAATTAAATTGTGGGTTACTGTGTTGGTGTAAGGAGTAACACATGGCCATCAGGGGTGAAACGTTAACTTTACGCACGATGATGTAGTCGCCGTGTTGACATCCTTATTCCTACAGTCCACTACAGTTTACAATTATCTTCATTCTAAACCATGCATTGAATATACACTAAGAACAGGAAGATATAAAAAAAAAAGCCCGATCATCCCTGACACGCCGCAACAAAGGGTATGCAGCGCAAACACATTAAAATCATAAAACGAAGAACAGTAGACAAATTAATTGGGGCCTGATCATCCCTCTCCCTGCCAAACGCCCCTAGCCTGTGCTGATGCAGGTTGAATGCATAACAAAACGCCAGAAACTGTAACAAAGCAAGGCCCCATCATACGTAGCAAGCAGTAAATACAGAATAGACACGGAAGAAACGAAGCAGGTCATCACTGGACATCACAAGTTAGACTTCCATCGAGTCCGCAATTTCCTCGCTCATGGCGCGGACGGTTCCCTTGCTACCAGAGCGAGAACGGAACTCTTCGTCGCTGAGCAGATAATTGTCGTATTCATCGACCACAGGACGCGACGGTTTCGACGTCGCTTCCTCCTCGCTGGAGCTTTCCTGCTCCAGATCAACGTGCTCGCCAAGCCAGTAGCGGGCCCGCTTGCTGGATCCGAGGTCGGGAGTCAAGTAGCCGTCGTCGAACGTGCGCTTCGTCGTCGGGGTGGCGAACCCATCGCCCTCGCTCGGCGTATGACTCAAGATAGGGATCGCGCGCAAGTAGATATAGCACACGCGCTTCCGAAGACGGTTGAAGAAGAAGTAATGGAGGCTCCAGATCGCGCCGTCATCGGCATCAGAGGGGTCTTCCTCTGGAGAGTAGGAGTATATGGAGCATTCCTTCAGCGACATCTGTTCGTCAATAATCCGCCACATGCGAGGGCCCCAGGTAGATGACGCTCCGGCATTATAGGATCCGGACACGGTCACAGGTGAAGGGGGAGTCATATCCATGGTCTCGCGTGGGCGCAAATTGAACAGGGTCGTATCGATGGTATTCATCACGCGCTTCAGGTTCCGCTCGCGATGGAAGTCCGACGGCCGTAGCACATGTGAGAAGTCGTAGTCGGGATGGCTCGCGTTGAGGGTCGCGATCAAGTAGGCAAACGTGCGCCGGCTCGAATGCTCACTCAGGGGCCCAAAAGGACTGGACCGCGATAAGTTCAGAGAGGCGGCGGCATCTGACGCGTTCGGTGGGGAAAGCGATGCGGACAGTCGAAGGACCGATTCATATTGGGCTTCAAGGGACTGCTCGATGTTCTTGTAGAGTTTCCGGTCGGCACGAGCGGCCTTGGTGGTATACAGGTCGCAGCCGCCGAGAATGTGGCAATCGGCAGTATCGAAATTTAATGAACTCGTCACGTCTTCGATATCGGGAAGAGGTAAGAACTATGATGACGGAGCCATTAGTACATGATCCTATGGGGGAGAGAGAGAGTCAGCGCATCCAGAACACACCTTCATCTTTACCGAGGTTACCCGTCCAGGGAATAAGGGAACGATGCGCAATGAGTGATAAGGTGAGAGTATTTGAAGAAATTGACAACCAGGTCGCAGGAGAAAGAATCAGAGCGTTATCAACCGAATTCGGCGCAGTCGACGTGGTCGCTATCAGGAGAGTGGAAACGTAGCCGATCGGAGATAAGGAGACGGTGTACACTGGGGGAGGTCAGGAGACAAAGAGACGGTTAACAAGGGGAGATCACAGCACACAGGGCCATGACCAAGAGAGCGCGATAAAGAGGGAGATGAAATGAAGGATGGATAGATGGAGATAGATGATGGCGTTAGGTTGCGCGCTGCGATCGAGGGGGGAGGAGGGTCACGTGGCGACTGGGGGCGGCCAGTGATATCACTCGGTCACCTCACGGGTCCGGCCATTCTTGGTCGTCCCGGACTTGCGCTCTCTCTCTCTCTTTGTGAATCTCGCTGTAAAAGAACGGAATTAATTAGTTCATCAAACAATAGTAAAACAGCTTCAACGCCTATGTACGTCCAACGCCGTGTAGTAGTATCTCTGTCCCGCAGCAAACGAACAAACCCTCCAGGAGTAAAGCCATCTTCCAGCAGTTATAAACACAGGAACGCTCAGTTGCCGAATCCGAATGCCGCTACATGATCTTCGTAACCACGTCTTCCTCAACCTGGGGGAGAGTAAGGTTAGCCTGGGTGGTCCAGTCGGTCATTCACGTGGGACCAAGGGTGAATGTGAGGAGATCTGAGGGCGACTAAGGGATACGGGGGCAGTATGGGCCGTGCATTAGGTGGAGGTGTCCGATCCAACCAACGGGGTGTCGCGAATCTCGTGGTGAACAAAGGGTAGGTTGTAGAAGGGAGATGAAGTTCCCAGTGGACAACTCGATGGACCAACAAGACGAATGTCGACCCATCGCATTCCATCGAGTGTCCTAGCCCGCCTCCATCCAGTCAGGGGCGTGGTCATCGCTCACCTCCATGTCTTCCAGACTGTCTTGCTGGCTAATGCACCGCAAAACGTTCTTCTTGCTGCTTTCCTGCATCTCGCCCGCCAACAACAACTCATCCAAAATGAAGTATGCCTTTTGGAAATTGAAGATGATGTCCAGTTCGCACACGTTGCCGTAGTATTTGTCCATTTGCTCGACGTAGCGGTGCACGATTTCGAGGGTGATCAACTCGTTGTCATCGGAGGCGCATCCGGCGATGAAGAATAGGGAGGCATAGCGACGGTAGACGACTTTGGTATCTGGAGAGACGGCGAACTGTCAGTTGACTGTGGGAGGCGAAAGAAGCAATTGCAAGACCGGATCCAGTAAAGGGAACCGGAGGCACAATGATGGAGGGGTAAGATCCTACCCTTATACTCGAGGAAATTGCACATCCGCGTGCGACGGGACAGAACGAGCTGGGTTACATCCTTGATGATCTTGGCCTTCTCCTTGGGGGAGAGAGTAGTGAACCATTTGGCAAGGCGCTGAAGCAAAATTATCTGGTCAGTTCCACCGAGCCTGAGTGCGGACGGAAGTTGGGTGGGTGACGAGACGCACCACTTTGCCTTGGCGGGAGAGTAAAATCAGATAGCTAGAAGAGAATGTTAGCGCAATTACCGTTGATCTGACCGAGAGCGAACACGCACTGGATAGCCATGGTGTGAGGGGAGAGGGGTGGATGGAAAGGAGAAGTGGCCACGAAAGGGGAGAGTTGTGGGCGGAATCAACAACATCTCCGAGCTGGGGACAATTTTCTTCGCGGCCCGCACGGCTGCCCCGCTGTCATTTCTCCCGCCAGAGCATTCAAACAAGACTCTTTACTCAGGTTTACAGTCTTTTATTTACGAGGGATAATTTTTGAAGACTTGGCTGATATGACTCATGTCTAGCTAACTGTCACCACCTAGTCATGGAGAGGTGAGTAATCCAACCTGGAAATTCCTCGGGATGGCAGAGCATCTCCATCTAAACTGAACAGATAGCTATCGAATTCAGGTACTTCTTGTCGTCTGAGAACAAGAAATCACTCTCTAATACTATCCGCGAACGCTTTCCAATACATATATGCTCGCAACAGTCCCTCCGTTGAGATATGGCAGCGAAAATGATGTCGAGACAGCTTGTTCACACAGCTTGTCCACATGGAGTCATGTCCAAAGCTAGTATGAAAGGATAGATCTATTCGACCCATGATCCCTCCAACTACATCTTCGCACGCAAGCAAGTTATGCTTCTAGCTTGATATACGGCCCATTCCGTACACCGACGCATACCTGTGACTGAAACAAGATCATTCTCAAAACGGTATAGACCAAGCTAAGCGCTTCTCTTTGCCAACAGACATCAACCTAGAAGCTAGGTAAGCGTGCTATTTTGACACCTACCTAACTACATTTCCTGCATATCCAACCGCGCGCCTACCCGCCCAGGAAAAGGCCGCCTATAGATCACCAAAAGCGGGTGTGCATGAATCCTAGACGCCATTTATTAATCGCATTGGCCCACCATCAATCATGATGATATTCTCAACGGCGCTTGGTCAGACAGCTGTCCCACCAATGTCCGATCCAGAATCTTGAGCAAATTTTTCAACCTTACTGAATGCGTCCAACGTACTCCATGAGCTGACCGGTTCGCGAGGGAGGGAGCAGCTGATCCGAGCTTTGTGCCCTTTAAGTTCTCTGTTCCACTGGTTCTGCAGGAGCTCTTGGACCCAATGGGAGAAAAAAAGAGTGAGGTAGTATACGGCTTTCAAAGACAGCAGTGTCCCGATCCTGGTGACGGCATCAATGTTTCATGCCGGATCTTGGCGGAAGGAGTGATAGGATGAGAGGCACAACGATGGTGAGAATGAGGTTGCCTGCATTAGTTGGTGATCGTACCTGGCGGCTGTGTATGCCGTGCAATGTAAATGCTTCACATCGACTTGGCGTGCTGGAGTTCGTACAAACTCGTTGTCCATGAGAAATCATCCCTATTAGAAAAATCTTATATAGCAGGGCCCAACAACCGAGGCAGATCTCGAATCTCTTTCCTCCCTCTATCGTTGGTTGGAGTCGGATCATGATTTCATGATCGCCCATGACGTAGCAGATTCGGCCGCGGCATATCGTCATACACCAGCTCCCTCCGCCCATTCCGCGCTTCAAATATCAATCCCTTCCAACCGTCCCCTCTCCAACCTTTTCTTTTCGGGTTAAATCTCCGTTGATCAGGAAAATCTCACCAGCTCCTTAACGGTCGCGTCGTCTTCCCCTTCTTCTGCGCACCTTCGACACTATCCAGCGAGCGAATCTGCCGACAGCAACCACCACATACCAGAGTAATTTCCGTCGCCAGCATGGTTATGAGAGCTGTTCAGATCGGCCTGCGGGTGTGGGAGGTAGGTGATCGTGATCCCAGGCGCGAACGCGCATCGCAGCGATCTTCAGATCGAAGAATCCATCTGACAAAATCCTTGAATAGTTTGTCTTCACCCTGCTCATCATGGCCCTCGTCGGTAACATGATCGACGAGTCCTTCGCCGGCAACCCAGCCGTGGTCAACTACACCATGTTCGCAGCAGCATTCTCCATGTTCACGTTGTTCTACCTGTTCCCCTCGTCGCTGAACCTCGACTGGGCAGGCCACCCCATCATCGTGATCATCGTGGACCTGCTCAACACGCTTATCTTCCTGACTGCTGGTATTGCGCTCGCCGCCAAGCTTGAATGCCACGACTGCAGCAACCTGGTGCGTCATTCATCCTGTTTTCCCTTTTCATTCGGAGGAGATAAAATGGTGGTGTCATCGGAAAGATGGATACTACCAGATCGATCCGCCGCCCCACATCACGGCAACGCAGGGCCCACTAGCTAATCGTCGATAATCTGCAGGACTACACCCTCAACAACTCCGTCACCAACGGCTCCGTCGACCCCGAGAAGCGCTGCCGTGAGGCCCAGGCTAGCACGGCCTTCCTCTGGCTCACCTGGGCTGGCTACACCGCCTCGCTGGTCTTCTCCTTCCTGACCTCCCGCAGAACCGGTGTCGATCTCCGTTCTCGCGTTGGTCCTGCCCGCGGAGCCCGGCCCAGCATGGCCCAGGTGTAAGCGTTGCAAGATGTATGTTCGCGTTGAAGGTTATTCTCACTTGGAGAACTGGATTCGAGCTAATGGTGACAGCACTTGCAATGCGGTGTGTGGAGATTGCGACAACGATAATCAAGATACGAATTTCATGCGCAGGTGTACCATTGCGCCGTTAGTATGGGCGGCGCAATGTCGATGCTTTGGAGTATAGCTATCGGGAACTACACTCCGCTTGCTTGGGTGTGGGAAAACTACGTCAGCGATATGACCTAATCCTCTACTACTATTAATAATGTTACGGTGTTGGTTAGTGGAGTTTGGACGGTCTGATGTCGAGGTCTCCATGGTCGTATCATCCTCGATTGTTGTGGTTTGGTAGGATAGGTTGAGGTCCGGAGCTGATGGAGGACCTGGCGTTATTGTGTCTGCTTTACATGTTTGATAGTGTAATCTGAACGAGATTTGTTGGTCTGTTGGAAATTGGCCTTGGCTGCCATCTAGCGATTCTACTGCCGAATCGAGCTACGACGAAGGATGGCCCCGATGGGTTCTTGATGGTGTAGTCAGGCTCTCAGATGATCGAAACCACGGCACTGGGTTTCTAGAGATTATACATGTCTTTGAACATCTTGGCCAGATCATGAGTCCATATGTCAGTCACCCATACTAACCGCGACTCTAGTAACCCACTCGCCGGATCCCTTGCAACGTTTGCTTTTGGTCTTGGAATTATCGTACTAGAACTGATTTTCTAAATGATTGGGAAAGGGCTAACATGCTGAAAATCAATCCTATCTTCCTGTGAGACGATGCAATGATGGGGCTTATAGGTCGGAGATATATATTGGCACTGTCAATATATCGGGTGGACAACGTGCTGCCGATAGACGGGGATCTAATCATTCCAGATGGCTATTAACATAGCACAGCACGTAGACATATGCCCTGTTCTATCTGACAAGCCGTAATAAGGGCTGTGTTGATGGCAAACTGCCTTGTAGGCCGCTCGAGTATACAAGTGGTCCGTGCACGCGCGGTACGGGGAAAGCTGTCCGTTCCCTTGCACAACGCCATCCCTCCACCTTCACTCTCGCCCTACACCCTCACCCTCCAATTCCCACCATGACCGACGAAGAGGAGCGTCTGAAAGCCGAGAAGCTGGCCGCTGCCAAGAAAAGGGTACGCATCCTCATGACCTCCCTCGCTACCCCCATTCAAAGAATCCGACACCTGGCTAACTCCATTACAGGTAGCCCAGCTCCAAAAACAAAAGAAGAAAGCCAACAAGAAAGCCACCACCAAAGACTCCGAATCATCAAAAGATGCAGCCGCGCCCTCCTCGGAGCCCGAGCCGGCGAAGGAGTCCGCCGCCGACGAAACCCCCGAACAGAAGCCTGGCGAGGAGGAGAAACCCGACGAACAGCCCAAACTCGACGAGCAGCCGTCCGAAGAACCGTCCGACACCAAAGACAATGACAAGACCGATGAAACAGCAGCCGAACCTCCGCGCGAAGAATCCCCCACAGAACCCATGCCCGACGCTCCCACGTCCCCAGGCCCCGACGCCGAGCCCCAACTCCCCAAGATAGACACGGCGACGAGTCCGCCGTCGCGCGGCGCCCATGGTCGCCAGCCGTCGTTGTCGATCCAATCGAAGATGCGGTCGTCGTCGTTCCGCAAGACGTCCATCTCCCAGGGAAGTCTCTCGCCGTCTCCGTCCGCCGCAATCAAATCGCCGTCGCTGCCGCCGCTGACGGCGGACGGGGACTCCGTGCACGAGGTATACCGCAAGCAGTCGACGCGGATCGACGAGCTCGAGAAGGACAACAAGCGACTGGAGAAGGAGCTCGAGGAGGGCACGACGCGGTGGAAGAAGACGGAGGAGGAGCTGGAGGATCTGCGCGAGGCGAGTGTCGACGCGGCGGAGTTGAAGGACCGGCTTGAGAAGGCAGAACAAAAGGCTGGGGAGATTGAGGAACTGGTAAGTCTGCCGTTACGTGCAGGGTGATGGGATCGTGATGCTAATGGACGGGCGCAGAAAGCTGAAATCGCCTCCCTGCAACGACAAAACTCGCACTTACAAACGCGCACCCATCGCAACAATGCCAGCGTGTCTGCCTCCGGGCCCTCGGAGTCCCCGCCGTCGGATCTGCAGCAGCAGCTCGAGTCGAAATCTGCCACCATCGAGGCGATGGAGCTCGAGATCTCGAACCTGCGCGCGCAGCTGTCGTCGGGTGCCGCGCATGAGACACAAATCTCCGCGCTGGAAGAGAAACTTGCGCGTAGCGAATCCGCCCTTGAGAAGTCCCAGAACGAACTAACGGACACCAAAGCCGCGCTGACACGGGCGTCGGAGAAAGCCGTCAAGGAGGGCGTGGACAAGACGTCGACGGAGACGCTGATCAAGAGCCTGCAGCGCGAGACGGAGGAGCTAAAGACGGAGAAGGCGGAGGCGACGAAGAAGATCGAGACGCTGGAGAAGAAGCTCGAGGCGATGGGCAACCTGCACCGCGAATCCGAAGCACGACACCAGGCGCGGCTGCGCGAGAGCGAAAAGACTGAGAAGGAGGCGGCCGTGCTGCGCAAGCGGCTCGCGAGCGTCGAGAACGAGAACCTCCGCCTGAAGGAGGACCTCGAGACGCTGCGCAAGCGCGACGGCGGCGCGGACGACGACGCGCTGGACGAACTCGAAGACGAGGAGCGCTCGCGGCTGCAGCGCCGCATCCGCGAACTCGAAGGCGAGGTGTTTGACCTGCGCCGCGGGGTGTGGAAGGAGAAGCGCCAGGAACTCGACGCCAGCGGCGCCGGGGATGGCGCCGATTTCGCCTACGCCGACTCGGCGACGAATCCCTCCGCCGCCAACGCCTTTGACGATGTCGACCTCGTCGGCGGGACCCCCGAACACGCGCGTCGACGCAGCATGGCTATGCAGCAGCACTCGTCGTTCTCGACGGTGCTGTCCAGCGGCATTGCGGCGTTCACGGGTGGAGGCTCGTTTGGTGGTGGTCGTGGCCGGGCGGGCTCGCACCAGCAGCACCCGCCGGCGACGCGCGGCAGCCTGGAGCTGCTCTCGGAAGAGAACTTTGACGATGAGTTTGACGAGGCCGAGTTTGCGCGGGCCCAGGCGGAGGAGGAGGCGCGCAAGCGCGTCGAGTGGGTGCGCGAGATAAAGAGGAAGCTGAAGGACTGGCAGGGGTGGCGGCTGGATTTGGTGGACAGCCGCGCGGGAGCCGAAGGCGCTGGAGTTGGTATGGGCGAAATCTTCCAGATTTAGATCCAGGCGTTTATAATGTATTCATGGTTCATGATTGGAGTACAGGTGGTGTGTGAAATATACCAGCCATTGATTGCGACGTACAGATGCAGTTACATTGGACACGTACGTAGCTAGGATATCTAAAACAAACAAATAAATGCCAAAAATGTTTCAAACACCAACACCAATGCCCATAAACAAACATCAAAATGACAGAAAAGCCAAAAACTTGTCACATCAGTCCTCCGCATAATGCTTCCCATTCAACACACCCTCAGACTTTGCACGACCCCGTCTCCGGCTCACCAGCTCGGCAACCCACCCAGACATCTGGTACAGCCATCCGCCGGTGACCATGACGCCAGAGACGGTGTTGACGAGGCGGATCAAAAGCGACAGGAAGTTGCCGCGCTCCTCGCTGATGAGGAGTAGGATGGGCTCGATGTTGTACTTGAAAAAGATGCCGGGGACGAAGAACGGGCTCTCGGGGAGGGCGTCGGACTGGCTAGTGGCGGCGTACTGATTCGTGAAGACGAGGTTCTTGTTGTGGCGGTTGTCTTCCAGCGTCGGCGGCGTGATCGAGTACGTGTCCAGGACGCGGTTGCCCTTGGAGTAGATAGTCGGCACGACGGAGAGGAAATACTGGAACTTGTAGTAGTGGGTTTCGGTCTCGGCGATGGTCTTGTCGAGCGGGTTGAGGAGAGTGGGATAGTGGGGGCCGAAGGAGAGCTCGGTGATCATGTGGCTGAAGTTGAAGGCTGTTTCATCGTTAGCGGTGGTCAACAGAACGACAGAACGAGGTGGAGCGTACTCTGGTGATCCAAATGCGGCGCAAAATCACGGTATCCGTGCCCACGCGCCGTGATGTGAAAGTCACCCTGCACCTTGTTCCCCTCGAGACTGCCGTAGATGCGACACGAGTCGACGGCGTCGCCGCGACGCAGCTTGGGCGACTTGGGGAACTTCTTGCGCTGGTTGCGGCGCACTTCGCCGAGGACGTGGTGCACGTGGGCGTCCTCGTCCTGGGCCTCCAGCCGGCCGGCGTCCTCCTGGCTGAGGGTCTGGTACTCGTGGGAGCCGCCGTAGGACTCGTAGTTGCGCTTGTCCATCCACAGCTGCCAGCTAGTGGGCTCGCGCTTGAGCATCTGGCCGGCCAGGACGCGGTCACCGGCGGCGTCCTGGATGTTGACGTCGAGAGTGTCGCAGGGCATCTCGACGACGATGTCCAGGTTCAGCTGGAGGTCGTGCGAGACGCCCTTCTCGACGCTGAAGTGGTGGTTCTCGGTGCCGCGGAGCCAGGTGCGGAATTCGGAGAGGGAGAAGACGGTGCAAATGATGAGGATGAGGACGGTCCACTGTCCGCCGCGGCGGGAGGGTGCGGTGTATGAAGGCTTGGTTTTGGCTGGATGGGGTGGTTAGCTTGAGGTTGTTTACAAACTTCCCGAGGCGGACAGGCTGCGATTGACGCGCGCAGACTGTCTCGATCGACCAATCGGGCTGACCATCGTAAGACAATAGTGAGAAATAGTGGGAGACGTACGGAAGGCGTCGAATGTCTTCAAGCCGCCCTGCAGCTGAGACTTTTCCCCGAACGCATCATCGTCCAGGTGGTGGTGTCCTCCGTACCCATTCATCACGAATTCGTACCGCGGGGAGGAACAAGAAGGAACGACGGCTCAATGCATGAATAATCTAGGCAGATACACAAGAAAGTCCGTGTCCTAAGTGAGCGATAGACACGACGCGGCAGAGGCAGAGAAGGAATGAGAGTCGGAAGGCGGAGATGGGATGAGGCCAAGTAGTCCAGATCGGCTTATCGCTTATCAGATCCGCCGCCCTTCTATTTCGACTACACCCGTCCAGATGTATACTGTCAACCAAAAATGACCGCTAGGCCACAAGAATGTGAACACACTAATGGGGCCCTATATGGTCCATTTCTATGGTTTGACATATATACACAGTCTGTACATCACAACTACCTATCTGGTAGGTAGGATATGAAGATCTGTGAAATCGACGTCATACTAGCCACTGCTGAGGCTACACGGACTCTCGGTCTGCCTTCGTGACACTATTCTGTCCCCTCCATATCCGAATTCAAAAATCATGCATGAGCTAGATCCAACGTTTGAAAGTGAGAATATGTATCTGAACTCTTATGCTCAGCGGTCCTCTATCGACGACTGATTCTCTCAATCCTTTCATTCTATTGTATCAAATCTTCCTACCAATCCATTTGTGTACCATACAACTCAAGCGTTCTTGACTGATGTGCTGGGTCTTTATTGATGTTGGTGGAAGAGACCGCCCGTGCTTGGTAAGATGATCCCCTTGGTGGCATGGTCTAGAATACTCCAGGATCTGGAATAAAACCGGACTGCCTGAGTCATTCAAAATTGGGCATTTCTAGTTCCCCTGGATTCTCTTGAACGAACCGCCAAATGCCTACACATGAGATGATCAAATGCGACGCTGCCCGAATCCAAGCCGCCCAGATAAGGCCCCTCTCATACATTGGATGCTAATTCTATATCATGTTGGACACAATACGTGCGTAGGCTAAGGGAGGAGGCGACATGACTTCGAAAGAATTCGCTGCCCGTGCCCAGGGTGCTGCTGACCGCAGGAAAGCAGCCTCACAATCTGGGAGCAGCAGCAGCTCCCATCAGAGTGGCGGCCACTCTGGTTCTGGAAACGCTGGAGCAGCTCATTACACTAGCTCTCGACAACAGGCAAGACGTTAAGGTCATGTCCTAGATAGCATAGCGATGGGACTTGAGACGATAATGAAGGTCCGGGACATCAATTTTTCAAAGCAAGAGAGGTGTATATAAAACCCTCTCTTTCTTTTCTTTTTTTGTTCATTTTTCAAAAAATGGCGCAAAAAGTAGTCGATTTACGGAGCTCAGAGCGAAAGTGTACTGAGTACAGTGCCAGAACAGCTATATTCTTGAAACAACCGAACACCCTGTTCCATTTGGCCGACTTCATGGGGAGCCTTAAGTAGACTGGGGTGCGCGTCGCGAACCCTTTTGAAGACATGTCACCTCCACCCCTAGCTGACCTAATAGTATAGAGGGATATTATATTCTGGTCAACCTAGAGAATAATGTCGAAGGCAATGCAGTTCCAGAGCCCTACAGGGGAGATTTTTATAGATTGCATATATGCATTTACTACGCAGCATTGTGGGATCTACCATAGTGTATAATGAGTTGATTTTATACTCACCATTCCCTTTCACCAAGTGAAGTTCCCTGGGCTTTGTGAACAGAGAACTCAGCCCTCCGCCTTTTTCACGGTCTTTCACAGACTCATCGACTTCCGACACGGCGAGAGATAGCCTCGATGAAGTGGAACTGGCCCTGTGGGCTCCATTCCTTTATGCCCGAGAGGAATAGACCAGCGCTGGTCTTGGAGCAACCAATGGTGTAGGCTGATAGTGTTGGGTTGTTGGTGTGGGGGCTAGATAACTCCCATACTATGCTTTGGTCAATTCTATGCGCAGCCGACGAAAAGGACGGTTTTCTCGAGATGGCTGGTAGGTGGCTGCTGTTGGATTGCGGATTGAATTAGAGAGACTTCTGATGTCAGGCACAATTTTCTTTGGCAATGGAGACGAAGAGAGTATCAGTAGAAGATGGAAAATATGTACTTCGAGTATGGTCACTATGTCTAAGCACAATGGGGCAAGATTAAAGCTCCCCGACTGGCTGCTCCGTCTATTCCTTTTGCGACCCTCAAGGATCTCTCAGGCCGATCTCTTGTCATCACTCTGAATTTCCGAGCAGGATCTGAATTGGCCCCCATGGCATGGTCATTTGCATAGCCGAGATGGAAAAGTCCCCACGTAGACTCCATATTCGTCTGGGAAGTATCCTCACAGATGTCGGATTTCAGAGCATGTAAGACTAGGGTCTTGTCGCTGCCAATCTTCCACTCTCTCTGGACAGGTTATGCTGGATATTCGGCTGTAATTGGGTTCGGGACTCCCCACAGGACCCTCTGGCCCCCAAGTTGCCGTACTTTGTAAGGCTGATTGGGGGCACTTGGGAATTGTGCAGAAATCTAGGGAGTATTGTAGGTGTTGATGGCACAACTATTCAGAGCTGATTAGTTACAGACTCTTCTGCCAGAAAAAGATAAATAGCCCGGTTGTCCTCGTAGAGAATCCAATCTCTCAAGCCTTTCATCGCATCTTTTCCAGCTATCATCCACATCTCAACATTCAGATCACAATGAAGTTCACATACACCCTTCTTGCTGCAGTGCTCGCTGTCCGAGCCCAAGCTGACGTCAACTACATCTGCGAGACGAGTGACGGCAGCCCCTATCTGCACCACGTTAACGAGCTCATCGACAACCTCAAAGCTGCGCCTCAAGGCGAGAACCTCTGCGATCCTGCTTCGGACGGATGCGGCAAGACCATCACGGCGTACTCGGGATCTGGAGGTGCTGGTTTTATGACTTGTGGCTTCCGCGTGAGTATTCCCCTCTCCTTTCCTGCAAGTGCGTAGGAACAGAAGAGCTGATCAAAGCCTGCGTGCAGTGCTCCGGAGACCCCGGTGGAATGGCTTGTGCCGGATCTGCCTGCGGTGGTATTTTTACCCGGTTAGTGGGAGATTATTTTGCGGCCCTGCGTGATGCGTGTGTGCGTCCCGACTCGAATGGTGATGATCGGGTGGGCGGTATCGTCGACTTTAATGATGGTGCGCAGCAGCTCAAGTTGTTTACGCTGCATTAGACTCCTATCCCAGGGAGATGTTACCTTGTGCCTGGGATATTGAAAGCGTCGGCGTCTTTTGGTCCCTGATGTACCTATTGCAAAGTTCTGAGACAGTACGTTATCCTTGTATCTATGTCATCAACGGTGTCCTTCTCTAGCGACAGTAGTGCAGTCCTTGTGCAGTCGCGGATGAGGGCTAAACTCGGCATTTTGGCCGAAGAATACGACCGTTAGCTCGATGGCTTCTCGTCCGATGACCGACTGCTACCCTCCAGTTCTGTCGACAAGTCCGTCCAGATCTAGGCAGTAAATTCCTTAGAAGAGAGGAGGATTGGAACAGTTACGACGGTTGTCATACGTGGGAGGAGTCGGTAGGTGGTGATGGATATACGGAATCTACAGGTCCCAACTTCACAATCTGAACCGAAGTCTCCAAAGAGTCTTGGATATATGCATAAATGGTCTGCTAATGCTAACATCACAGCTCTCCTCTGACAGGGCGCCAGGTAGAATGCTTGTAGACCATGGAACCAAAAGTAAATATACACGCGCTGGATCTAGATCTATCCCCAGTCCGACCGGGAGCACGACAACAGCAGTATAGTAAGAAGCGAAGGACAAAGGAAATGGACATGCAAGATGGAGCAACAACAGGCTTCCGCAGTCGTAACAAGATCAAATCACAGGCTGAAGCAATAGAAGCACGGGGTAGAAACACAACACGTGGTTAATCATGCAGATCCACAGCAGGGTATAAGATGGGGAATCCTTGTTGACCATCTTCTGGGATCAACGTCGTTCATCAAGTAAAAATAAAAGAGGGCATAAAAAACAACAGACGTTCCCGACCTGTTTATGCAACCAACAACAAACGATTATTATTACAATATGCAAGAAGCGAAAGAATGAAGATTAGGAGGTGGAGATCGCGCACAAGGCCCTTTATTTACTCCTCTAAATGCATGTTAGTCGCTGTAACTCTTCTCTGTTCTGGTGGTCTGGGGACTTACCAGGCTGGTGGCTGCCGCGGCGGTGGCGAGGTCGGGCTTCCCACTGATGCTCCTCCCGGCCACACGGGGCAACGCAGATCCGGGCGCTGTGGTGGTCGCTGTTCCTCGTTTGGCAGGCGTGGAGGGTGCCAATCCACTGACAGTGGAATGACGTTTCCCTGAAGTAGGCTTCACCGGAGAACTACCAGACACGTCTCGACTGCGGACAAATGGACCGTTCTTCGGAGGGTCAGGGAGAGGGCGTCCAGGCGTCAAGTTGGAGGCTGTGTTTCCCCGCTTCGCGGAGGTGCTTGCAGTCGGGTACGTTCTAGACCGGGGAGGCGGCTTGATTCCCGTGATGAATTCGTGTCTGAGAGCATCATGGGGGTTCAAGCGACGCGCGGGGTCCCAGCGGAGACAGCGACTAATGAAGTCAAGGAAAGCCTCATCATCACACTTCAAGACCTGTCGAAGCTCCTTGGAGCTTGGGCGGCGACGGCGTCCCTTAGAGGAGACCGTAAGCCTGGGTTTGCCCAAGGAATCAAAGAACAGCTTCTTCCGAGTACTCTTCTCGATCAGATGCTTCTCTGGAGGTCCAAACACCTCCATAATGCAAGCAAGCTGTTCCTGCTCGTTTTCTCCAGGGAAGATGGGATAACCTGTATAAAGCTCAGCTAAAATACAGCCCACACTCCACATGTCGATTGGCATGCCATAGGACATTCCAAGGATGACTTCAGGGGAGCGGTAGAAGCGACTCTGGATGTAAGTGTACACCTTCTCATTCTCAAAGCAACTGGACCCAAAATCAATAACGCGGATCTCGGAGCTCATCGGATGGACGAGAAGGATATTCTCTGGTTTGAGATCACAGTGAATGACCTTCTTTGCATGAAGAAGCGTCAATGTACTTAGCATCTGTTTGGTGAAACGGCGGATGAGTTTCAAAGAAAAGCCGCGGAAGTCATGAACCTTGATGAACTCGTAGAGGTTCATTCCCAGCAGTTCAGTGGAGATGCAAAGATGGCCTCGGAAATAGAAACTTTGGGTGAAGTTGACCACACTATGGCGACGGTGAGGGTCCCACTCTTTAAGTTTTTGCAGGAGATTCACTTCGATGAGGGCTTGTTGGTGGAATCTCTTCTTGTTTCGAATGATTTTGACAGCCACGAGACCTCCGGTCTTGTGATCGATGCATCTCACAACCTGGCCGAAACTACCTTTACCGAGTACATTGATCACTTCATAGCGGTAGGCGAGATGATCTCCAATAACGATGTTGTAATCGCCGCGGTCATCGTCATACCCAAAGTTTGCAGCCTGCGCATTGAGATCACCAACATGTTTCTTCGCATTCTGAGTCCCGCAAAAGTAGATATCCTTGAAGTCGATGATCTCACCCCGCTCAAAGATGTTCAGATTAGCCATCTTCAGAGCTTGAGCGGGACCAACGCGCTCCTTGGGCCCCGCCTTGCGGCGTAACCCATCCAAGTCCTTAGCGGCATTCTCCAGGTCTTTGCGTTTAGATGCAAGTCTTCGCATCTCGTCGTCCGCGGCCACAACGTCAGCATCTTTCTGTGGCTCAGGAGACCTCGGGGCAGCCGCAGCACTCGACCTTGCAGAATTGATAATCTTGTGCACTGGTGACAGGATCGACGCAGCAGAGCGATTTTGTGCGGGATCGCCCTCTCCAGAATCATTTGAACGGGTTGGTTCTAGAGTCAGGCTTTGCTCACTGCTGAAACTTGGCTTCCTTATTGCTGGATTAGACGTGTGAGACACAGACGCTTGTCGCCTGGTCTTCAAGTAGGACGTCTTCATGGTAGGGCTTGTGTTCTTCGCAGTGGATAGATTGTTCCACGTTGCGGATGCTGGAAGCTTCGGCGGAGGCATACGGTCATATTTTTGGGGGTCACCCTTCAGGTCTGCGGTGGCTTGAGTTCGGGAGTTACTGCGTTGGCGGGCAACTGTGATATTGCTCCGCAAGGACGTCTCGGATGCGCTGTTGTTATCCGGATCGGTAGGCGTGGATAATTGACTCAGGGATGAGGACTGTGTTTGTGGGCGGGGACCATTCAACTTATATGAGCCCAGCTGTGCCGCCTGGGACGTATAGTCTCCACTGGCCTTCTGCCGCAGGTAATTGAACTCGCTGCTGCTCTTTGGTAGCGTGTACGAGATATACGGCGAAACAGTTCGCGCACCGCCCTGCGTATTCTCAAAGGTTGCGAGCGCGCTAGAACTGCTGGCAGTCCTCAAAGTAGCACCCGAAGAGGTGCTTACGATGAAGTGCGATGTACTGCTCCGTGCTTGTGTTCTCGGGGCGCCATCATCATCATCCCGAACAGAAAAGAAGTTTGCTTTCGAGGCCGTCAGTGGTGTACTTGGGGTTTTGGACATGATCTGACTCGTAGGCGTGTACGGTTTGGCATCGTCTTCCCGATCCCTCAATGCTTCGATCTTGGTCGTCATCGGCGTTCCTAACGGAAGCAGGTTCAAAGGTGGCAGCTTCAAAGGTTGCAAGTTTCGTTTACCATAGATTGCGGGAGCCTTGGGCTTCGCTTCGGGAGTTTTCATTCCTCGCCCATCATATCCACCCGAATCGCCGTCAGTCACGCTGCTCGATGGATTAGAGTCCGTATCGGTCTTGATCTTTAATAGACCGATGTCGACCGGAAGACTAGATTTTCGGCCCATCACAAACGGAGAAGAATACATTGGCTGCTCGAACTCGCCCTTCGGGGACTCGTATGCCTTGGGGATGGCCGGGACCGGAGGGACCTCCTCTTGAGGAGCAACCACATGTTCCACACGAGGCTTAGGCGTAGGTAGTCGAGATGACGATGATGTTTGGGACAATCTGGTTTGTAACGAGCCGCCAGAGTTTCTAGCTGAATTGTAGCTTGTGTTTGATGACAAGGAGAGCCCAGAGCTGTATGATTTGCGGTTGGGATCAGGAGTGGTTCTGGTAGAAGACGGTGTGACACTTTTCCGCGGAATTGCTGAAGGAGATTGGGCGCATGACCGAGGACGAAAAGGAATGGGGTCAGCCTGCGTAGGGGGCGTATACGGCATCGGTTGTGCTTGGGGCGCGGTCGACAGCCGCTTCAACCGTCGAGCGTCGGTGGGGCTTATGGTGCGAGCCCCTAGACCTGTCGCAACCGGAGGCATGACCGAAACCCGCTTGGATGCTGACGAAGATGGCGTCGTAGTTCTCCCCGTAGCATGTTTGACTGGTGTTCGAACCGCATTGGTTGAAGAAGACCGCGAGTGGTCCGTTGTTCCCGATGTTGTTAGGAAGCCGTCGCGAGGCTCCCTTGGCGGAGGTTGGAATGACTTGGCCTTCATGTTCCGCGTGTTTGCCGGAATTTTTGTTGGATCATTCTGACTCTCTTCAGGATACTGCGCTCTCGGACGGAGACGAGCGGCCTGGTCAAGACGCGTGGTATCCACGCTGGGTTTTCGAGCAGACAAGCTCTGTCTTCTCCCGGCACCAGAAGAGGGAGTTGATACAGGCCCGATGGATTTGCGTGGTGCACGTGGCGCAGGAGCGGTGCTTGTATTCTGGCCTTGGACTAGGCTCTGGCGACGCGCCCTAGTCGCCGTAGCTAAGGTCGGGGGACGCGAGGATGTCGACTCTCCAGGTGTGCCTTGATTCGTGACGCTCTTCCGACGGACTGAGTTGCTTCTGAGACGGCCAGTTTGGCCATTTTCGTCGGTGTGGTTGGCGTTATTGGCCCAGGAATTTTTTGAACGGTACTCGGATGTCGGGCCGCCAGTTCGGGGCATAGGGAAGTGATTTAAACTCGGTTCAGCCATGATACTATTTTGCAAGTCATCAAAATTCACCGGCGCAAGGAAATCGACGTTGTCGGGAGGGGTTTGGTTAGAGTCCAGTTTCGACAAGTTGCCCATGCTGGTCGATCGGAGACTGACGCGGGAACTGTTGCTCTGCGTGGATTCATTCGTGGAGTCGATAGAGGAGTTGCCGGAGTGAAAGAAGGAGCCGGGATTGTTGCTACACAACGAGAGACCGTTAGTACCGTGTAGAGAGTATTAAATAGAGGATAACGAGGAGAGTGGATTTTTAGGGCGGGTCAAAACAATGTGTACGAGGAAAAGGAGGTGGAGGGGGGGAAGCTATTATGGCGCCGGAATACCTTCTTCGTGACGGCTCCTGCGGTCGCGGGCCTTGAGGAGCCTTCTGATCTCGAATTGACAGTCTCCTTCGGTTCATGACCCCTATTCGTGATCCTGAACCGGACTTGGTTGCAGTTGAAGAGGAATCAGCAAGGAAGGTCGTCGAGGGGTGTTTTTGCAATCGTCTACGTGCGGGTCCCTCTGCGGATCGCCAAAATGGTTCGTTAGTTATTGTTGAGCTGCAATTATGCAGGAACGGAGGCATTGTCGCAAAAACAACCAACTTACCTCCTGGTGCCGATGCATCATTTCGAGAAGGACTGGGAACTTTCCGCGACTGCCCCTTTCCTGGAGATTGCTGGGAAGGCAGCCGTTCCGGCATCCTCAAGGTCGGAGGGTTGAAGCTCCAGGCGTGGGACAAACACGCCTAGGAGAGAAACTGGAGACGGGAAAATATAGCGGGAAATGGAACGAGGGATCCCAATCGCAGTGGTTTTTTCGGAGAAAAGGACTTCTCGGTGCCCAACAAAGGAGAGAGAGCCTTGACCACCAACGTCGCGCGACTCATCAACGATCGTTACCGGTCCATTGCGGGGATTACTGAGAGAAGAAGGTCCAAGACATTCAACGAGGGATCGGGAGGGAAATTGGATAGTCGGAGGAAGGCGATCGGGGTTCTTTATGGGTCTGAGAGAGTCGAGAGATGGTTTTCGGAGAGCAAGAGGTTGAAAGTCAAGAGGAAGAAGTAGTGTGTGGGTTTCGGTGATGTTGGGGGGGAGGAAGAGGAGAAACTCTGGCCGTTTTAGGAACAACTTTTGGGGCGGAAGGGAAAGCAAAAGTTACGGGAGGGAGTTATGTAGGAAATTGCGAACAAAGCCCCGATTACTGTCCTACCAACAGAGGGAAAGAGTGAAATTAAAGGGAAATGATCAAATTATCATGTCAACTATCTTGGTAATTCTCAGGAGAGCAATCTGATTCGATACATAAACAAAGACACATCCAGAAATCGCTATAAGATCGTAGGTAGGCACTTGGGTACAAACAAACCCACCCAGAAAGGCAGGATGGGGTGTACTGTGAATGCGAGGACGATGCCGACAATAATTAAAAGAAATTGAGGTGGAGGTAAACACAGGACGCCGTTGGTGGCCGTCTCCTGGAGCTACTGTAGGTACATGCTTGGTACTTGCTTTACACCTACCACAGAGGGCGGGATGGGGTATCTCAGAGGTACTTGCGATGTATGAAATGCGTCCCCCCTGCTCCTTTTCCACGCCCGATGAGGAAAGGATGTGAAGGGCGGCTTCTGCAAACAGCACAAACACGGTCTATGACAGGAAGCCAATGAGCGGTTGCCGTGTGCTGTATTATTGCGTAATACCAATACCCCATGCGGCGCTATGTAAGGTGGATGCAGTGCTTACCTCAGCCTTCATTACCTCATCGCTGCACAACTCGGCCTTGCATGTGCTTCCGCTTGCAAACAACCGAGCATCCATCTTAACCTCTCGTCTTCTGCAATCGGCAATGCGTCTCCCTCCCTGTACCCTTACTGCTGTGTCTGGGAGGTGGCATTATGGATGAATACACCCCCGATGCTATCGTCAATCGTGACGAGCCCATCCCTCTTATCTCACCTGGTCATCAGGTCTCCAAGCAAACAAACGCTTCGAGGCCGACAACGGGGCACAAGCGCTTCCCCTCTGGGGTTGGACGGTCTCTGCAAGACCGACTCTTTACGAAGTAGGTTGCGCATTCCTTCTTTCTATACTCTACATTTTTGTTATTGGTTTTCCTCCCTGGGAAGCTGACATATGTGGCAGGGTTCTCGAACAAGTAGTCCCCACAGACAATGTCAACGATGATACTGTGTCTGCCGGCGATAAGCCCGCCGCAGATCCCAAACGGCCTGCGTTTAGTCTGCCTCTGATGGCCAACAACTTTCGCCGGTTCAATGCAAGGTGAGTCTTCTCAGTACTTTTCTTCCCCATCACTCCGTTACTGACACCTCCGTAGAATTGGTGTGGTATTCCACTTCCAGAACCAAGTGGAGCGTCTCCTCAGTTGGAAGAAGTCCTCTCATACATTCTCCTTCCTCTTTGTCTACTCATTTGTCTGCCTTGACCCTCACCTACTGGTCATTCTCCCCTTGGCATGCTTCTTGCTCTTCGTTATGGTCCCGGCATTTCTGGCTCGCCACCCCCCACCCCCATCAACCTCCACTTCCAGCATCACCCCGTACTACTCATATCAAGGCCCAGCCCTTGCACCAGCAAAGACCATCAAGCCCGCTTCGGAAACGTCGAAAGACTTCTTCCGCAACATGCGCGATCTCCAAAATTGCATGGCCGACTTCTCTGACCTTCACGACGCCACAGTCTCAGTCTTTGCTCCCTTGACAAATTTCTCTAACGAGAAGCTCTCCTCATCAGTCTTCCTGCTCTGCATGTTCACAACAGCGCTGATGTTTATGACCGCCCACCTCATGCCATGGAGGTACATCCTCCTCGTTGGTGGCAATGCTGCCATTCTGTCCAGCCACCCCCGGCTTCGCGAGCTTTTCCAAAACATCTCCATCGACCTGGCCGGTGAATCTACACCTGAGAATCTCCCACAGAAAGAGCAGGTACCCGACATGCTAGGGCTACCATCTTCACCGTCCGCCGCCATGTCTCTTATGGGATCCATAGCTGATATCTCTCTGGACACCTATCCCGAGGAGCGGGAAGTCGAAATCTTCGAGATTCAATACCGCTCGCTCGCGCCCTACTCTGAGTCGCAATGGGACCACTTTATTTTCAGCCCCATGCCCTATGACCCACTGTCGCCATCGCGCATCGCTGGCGACCGTCCCAAGGGTTGTCGCTTCTTCGAAGATGTCCAGCCACCGCGGGGCTGGGCATGGAAGAGCAAGAAATGGGAGCTGGATCTCGACTGTCGTGAGTGGGTGGTTGAGCGCATGATCACCGGCGTCGGGTTCGAGGTTTCTGGGGAAGGCGCCGAAGGCAGCTCTGGCAGTGATGAGATCGGCGGCTGGGTCTGGGACTTGCCGTCCACTGCATTCGCCAGCGATGAGATTGGGGTGGCTAATGCACTGGGATACCAGGATCTGGATTCTGAATCGAGGAGAACATCCAAGAGCGAGGGCAAAAAGCCCAAGAAGCTGGGGAAAGCACGCGCCTCGCAAGATTACGAAGAGAAAGGCGGAATTGGCGCGAATGTGATGGGAGAATGGAGACGGCGACGATGGGTTCGCGTCGTGCACCGAATCAGCATAGCGGAAAGCGATAAAGAGCAGCCTACGGATGACGAGCAGGACCGATGAGTTTACCTCAGTGACACATGCTTTTATTACTACGATACCTCATAGCGTTCGACTAGAAATGAAACTGAATACGAAATCGGAATGCGAAGTGTCATTCAAACTGTGCAACTAAGTTACAAGCAAAACATTCGCAACGATGTTGAATCTATTACCAATCTGCGAGGACCACGTCTTCCCAAGCTCAAACAAAATCCCATCCGGTTGAACTAGAATCAAAGAGCATCGTCCAGGAATACACCCGACCCTAATCATGCAACTCACTCCTACTGAGCGCTGGGGTAATACTTCTGCCAGGGATGCTCCTGACGGAAGCCAAGCAAAGCCTTGATCTTGCGGTTCGAGATGGGCGCCTCCCTGCCCTCGATCTCACGGGTAAAAGGCACGTTGGGGCACTGCTCCTTGAGAAACTCCATAGTGGACGCCGCAAAATTGGTAATCTCGTCATTGGTGTCGTTGAAGACCTGAAAGCCGAGGCCATTGGTGAGGATAGCACGCTCACACATCTGACCCAAGTCACGGGCATCGGTGTACGACCAGCCATGCACCTTCCACAGATGGGGCTCCTTGACGTAGGAGTCGAACATGGCCTCGGCGTACTCCTGCGGCTCAACCAGTCTGCCAATCCGGAGGGCGTAGATGTCGACGCCGAAGCGACGGACGAAACCGCGGGCTACGCGCTCGCCGCACATTTTCGAGATCGCATAGGTGTCCATGGGGTTGACGTCAAGGTCCTCATCGATGGGGAAGGCGGGGAAATCGACGTCGCCCTCCGCGAAGCCGACCCCGTACACGCAGATGGTGCTGGCAGTGATGATCTTCTTAATGCCGAGACGACAGGCGGCCTCGATCACGTTGTAGGTGGCCGAGGCGTTGCCGCGGAAAGTCTCGCTATCGGGGACGATCATGTTGCGCGCGTGCGCGGCAAGGTGAATGACTGCGTCGGGCTGGTTGAGAGGCTCGTTGAAGGGCTCAGAGAGGTGGAAATGGGAGGTCAGGGCTGAGTAGACCTGGCCGGTGTTGGCGAGGTCAACGTTCAAGGTGTGGACTTTGTCCGCGAGAGGGCCGGACAGGGGAACCAAGTCGAGGTTGAGCACTTCATAGCCCTGGGCAAGCAGGTGCACAATGATGTTTCGACCAGCCTTGCCGGAGCCACCGGTGACGATGATACGCTTGGACATGGTTGCTTTGGTGGGAGAATGGTATGTGCGAGGAAGCTTGGATATTCAAGTGTATGATGTTAGGTGTAGAGAAGGTGTGGGATGGGTACTGGGAAATAACTCCTACTCTGGCTGGGTTTCTGGAAGTATTTATAGGTTCGAATGTCTGAATGCTGCCGGAAAGCTCTGTAGTGACGGGCCTGAAAAGAGATAGGAGAGTGCCAGACAATATACGTGAAGTGGGCTATACTACAACGTGAAGAGAGTAGCCACTCTGTCTTTTGAATGCGCAAATTATTTGTAGCGAAATTGAGAACGATTTGGTTGGATATCAAGGTGGAACCAGCAAGATAATGGTAAATAGAAAAGAGTGAAGTCTTTCACGCAGACCCTTCACTAAGGATTTAGAGACAGCCACTCCTGGTGACTGGGCAGTTACGCACAAGGAGTATCCATGTAATGAATGAACAGATATAATGTTACAAAGAACGAGGCATTCCATCTTGTACGACAGGGCCCGCTTCTAGTTGAATGACGGGACAGGATTGTACCGGGTTCTAGATCAAGATGTGAAAAAGGCTGTATAGTCACAACCTGTATCGGGTAGAAGTATCATAGAAATTGGCAGAAAGTCGTTCAATCAGGAGACTACTCGAGTACGTCGAGCACTAGATAGGAACGTTCCAGATTCTACACTGGGTCGAATGGGAGCTATGGTTCAATATAAGAACAAAGTGAATGAAGGTAATCGGCAAGTATGTCTATCCTCAATTACCGTAAGTTGCAGGGATTTGAGATTAATCAGATTAATCAGTACGTCTACTAGACTGTATCTAGAGATGAAAGGATGTTCAAGAGAAGCTTTCTTTGATAGTGCTCATCCCAAGTGGACTCGTACAACATTTTTCGACCTAGACAGACAAGGGAACGGACCACACCACAGACCGCTTGTAGCAGACTTTTTATTGCATGCTTGTTGACAAGCAGTCTTGCTCTTGCCCGATACCCACTGAAACTGCTTGTTTTCCATGGACAGGCTAGTCCATAGCGCATTCCGTGTTTGACCTTGGCCGCATGCGCCATTGCGGATAGTTCATACCTCACTGTCGGGCTGCTATGTACACTCAAATGCTCATATCTACTAGAGCGAAGATCAAGTAAATATCACGCTCCCACCGTCCCTGCAATCACCATCTGCCCCCAAAAGTAAAGGCCATAACCAACCGCGATACGGAACCAACCACGCTGATTGGGAGCAGACGACCGTCCGAACGCATCTTTCGCGACGAATAGATCGCTCGCAACAAACATGGCAGCGCCCAGACTCCGCTGGTACGGCGAGACGGTCGAGAGCGACGACGGGACCGTGGAAACTGCGACCGCAAACATAGAGCTGATGATGAGCGCGTATACAAAGACGAGCGGTTTCATGTCTGGCGAAATCGCGAGATCAAGCGCGTTGCTGGAAGCCGAGGAATGCGACGGCGGATATACCACGCCCAGCCATTTGGCGAGCACCATTGTCGCGATGAATGTGGTTGCCAAGAGCTCGCGGGAGGTTTCTCGGCTATCACTAAGGAAGGCGAAAACATAGGCGATGTGCGCCGCTGCAAAGGCGACGACGCCAAGCTGGAAGGATACTGAGATTTTCCTTTCTTTGGTGGAATCCCGGGTGGAGAAATCGCCCCGAGAAGGGAGGAGGAAGAAGTCCCCGAGGAGAGAGAACAGCAGACCAGCGGTAATAAGACGACAGTAGGGGGAGTCATTCGTCGACGCTTGGAGTAGAGGACCGCTGAGAAAGGCGACGGAGGATAGCATTTTGAAGAGACATATTCCAACATAGGATGTGGACCGGAATTCTGAAATCACCAGTAAGGGGAGAGTGGCTATGAGGAGATATATCCCCTGGCCGGGAGGCAACGAGACGGCGGTTGACATGTTGATCGAATGTTGCTGTTGTTTTTCAACAGAATATTGATCGGTTCGGATAGAATGGGGTGGGTTAAATAAGTCCATTCGCAGGATGGACCTCGGGATATACAATAGCCTCACGTGGCACGTGGAATAAGGCGCGTGGAGATAACTCACGTATTTTTTTTAGAACACTCTTTTCGAAGAAGCAGGTTATAGGTCTTTTTTAGTCTATTTGAGAGAGAAAAGAACCAAATAAGGCGGCTCCCTGCGTTGGACGGGGATGTCCGACGAAAGAGGGCAACAGTTGCATCAGAGAACATTCTCTGACCGAAGACCAACTCATAGTCAGCGGCTGAGTACGTATGCATCATTTAGGGTTTAAAGCAATGGAGATATGTATCGCGCTTCCAGTTTCGTCCTGTCTACTTGACTGGGCCAACTACAGCCATTAATGTAGATTTCGCTAAGAGGTGTGATTATATGTGTCGCCAACACGCAGGCATCAAGGCAGACATTATCAATTCTCGTGGCCATATGGTTGAATCTGCAGGAAAGAGATTCCTTTCATTCAGGGACACTCCGTATCTCTTCTTGAGCTGGCAGCTTCAATTGAGTTAAGATATCTGGACCTTCGAGGGCTATCGGGAGACATTATATACTCTGTCTTCATGCGATGCCAAGATGATATCCTAAAGGAGTAAAAAGCGGCGGTCTTCTAGAACGAATCCGGAAATGGAAGTATTGATACCTGAGGCTGCCCGGTGGTTACTCCGCCTTTTATCGCCGACACTCATTCGACACCAACTCTCCCAATCCATCCCTGATTTCATCTCAAGCCAAATTGCGTGTCAACTGCTCCAATGCTGTTGACAGAGGGATATGGCGCCCGAGATACATGCTATCCCTTATGGGTAAGTGGTCTAGGACATTACAATGACTGTATTCCTGCTAACAAATAATGCTGTGTAGGACTCGGCACATGCTCGGTTGTCGCCATGTGCCATGGGGTATTTCTCCATTCTTCCAGGGATAATAATCGTAGCCCTGGTCTTGGGGCATATAATTGGCCCCGTTCTGCAGGCTCATCGCCCCAAATGGACCAGACCCTTTGTGACCGAGCAGCCAATTTGCCCTGATGTCCCGTCAGACGATCCGAAACAGAGAATCGGCTGGGTACTGTCCTTTCTCGCCATCTCTGCCGTTGGCGTCGTGGCGGAGCTTATCAAAACGATTCATACGGATCCCAACATGGCCAATATGGCCCTTCTAGCGTCCTGGGTACGGAAGCCTGCCCTACTTCGAGAGACATCCACTGACTCATTCTAGATGGCATGTGCCGGCCTCATTGCTACCAAAAGACCTAGAACATGCCCTGTCTCAATGTTGGCTTTCTTCGTGGCAGCATTTTCTGTCGAGACGGCATTTATCATTAGCCATGATACCTATGCGGTCTCCAAGTTATTTGCTCATTATGTCGCTGCCAGCGCAGCCTTAGCGGCCTGCACGACAATCCTCACAATGCCTTTTCGAAAACCATCGCTCCCCTGCATGGACATTGGTGTCGTGGGCCATCCGCCATCTAGCGACCACCGTAGTCCAGAAGACAACTTGCGACTGTGGCAGTTCCTCAGCGTATCTTGGATGGCCCCGCTAATGTCGATAGGAAAGAAGAGGCAACTAAATGAAGACGACGTGTGGTTTCTGGGATTCGAGTTCCAGCATCGCAGGCTGCATGATAAATTTCGTCAGCTCGAGGGATCTGTCATTGCACGCTTACTCCGAGCCAATGGCATCGACGTCGCGATTATTACCTCGATTTCAATCGTGCAAATGCTCTGCGGTGCGTGACATGACTCCGTCATGTGCATAGGATCTAACGAATACTAGACTTTTCTACACCGGTTCTACTTCAGCAACTGTTACAGGCTATGCAGGACCCAATCTCGCCGCACCGTGTTGCTTTGACTTACGCCGTGCTCTCGTTGGTACTGCGGTTGGTTGCTGCACAGTCACAAGTATTGAATATCTGGTACGGTCGACGATGCTACGAAAGAAGCAGGGGTGAGATGATCATGATGGTCTACGAGAAGGCATTGTCTCGGAAGAACGTCTTTGACCAACAGTTACAAGCAGCTACGGAAGATGAGACTGATGACGTCGATAATGTCTATAACACACCCAAATCCAAAGGAAGGAAATGGTGTGGTCTGTTTTCTCGACGATCTCAAAATCGTGAAGGCAAGCCAAAGACAACTGCTTCAATGGGCAAGATATTCAACTTGCTCCGTGGCGATGTCTACGAAGTGGCTCAACGATTCTGGGAAGTCGATACTCTGGTGGATAAGCCAGTTGGTCTCATAATTGCCATTGCACTCGTGTGGAAACTGCTCGGGCCGTCGTGTTTCTTGGGTATCCTGGCTATTCTGATCGCTCAGGTGATCAACGCCTTCATTACCCGTACTCTTCTGCGCTGGGAAAGAGTGCGCCGAGTCGCCACAGATGCTAGATTACAAATCTCCTCTCAGTTCGTGGAGGCGCTCCGCCACCTTCGCTGGTATGGATGGCAGAATCACTGGCTGCGGCAGGTCATGGATGCCCGGCAATCGGAGCTGAATCTTCGTATTATCACCAGCCTGTGGAATGTGTTGATCCGGTTCGTCAACGCCTTTGCGAGCGGTGTATTCCCGGTTGTCGCTTTGTACGCGTATACTCTGTTGGCTGGCCACACCCTCAGCATTGACATTATATTCCCCGCTCTTCAACTCTTCACGATGCTTGAGACCCGTTTGAGAGATATCCCCGGTCTAATCACCGTCCTCATTAATGCCTCCATTGCCATGGAAAGAATAGAGGACTTTATGGCGGAGCCAGATAAGGAGAAAAGGGCCGGGGACACGGAAGCTAACTCTGATATCCTATTGGACTCATGTTCATTTGCCTGGCCTGGGAAGCAGTCGCCGGTGCTTTCTGATATCAATGTGAGGATATCGAGTGGTCTCACAGTTGTGTGCGGCAAAGTTGGTGCTGGTAAAACCGCACTTCTACAAGCTTTGCTAGGCGAACTGGACAGGTTGACGGGGACTGCCTATGTACCAAACGACATGGTAGGATATTGTGCGCAAACCCCATGGCTACAAAGCATGAGTATTCGTGACAATATCTTGTTCTCGGCTCCGTACGATGAACAGCGGTACAAGAGGGTCCTGGATGTCTGTGCGTTGATCCCAGATCTGGCCAATTTTAAGCACGGCGACTTGTCGTTTGTGGGTGAAAATGGCATCGGCCTCTCTGGCGGACAAAAGGCTCGGGTGGCTCTCGCACGCGCAGTCTACAGCACGTCGAGGATATTGCTGCTTGATGATCCTCTGTCTGCCTTGGATCATAACACGGCCGAGAGTATAGTTAAAAAATGCTTTATGGGTCCGCTGATGCAAAATCGCGTTGTCGTTCTCGTGACGCACCGCACGACGCTGGTACGCCACATTGCTGATCAGATCATCCATATTCAGAATGGGAGGGCTGTGATTGAAGGGAAAAATATCATCCCTAATCTTGAGACTGAAGACGGTGCCGAATCACCCCAAGCTGACACGACAGATGATGACACCCAGGACGAGGCACTGTCTGATGACGACACCGGTGCAGTGCCAGCTAAGTTCATTGAAGACGAACACAGAGCAGAATGGGGAGTTAAGGCCAGGGTTTATTGGAGCTATATCAAAGCCGGGAAATATCGATGGTGGATTACTCTGGTCGCCGTGCTGGCTGTCTACCGACTCGCATCCGTGGCTCAGTCTTGGTTTCTCAAAGAATGGGGAGAGGCCTACAGCCATATCCTTCTCTTGTTGGGATATGCACCATCAAACAAAAAGTCGTACTCTGGGGAATCGCTGGTCCATCCGGCAGTGGTCGGGTTACTTCACTGGACGCCTCAGGACCCTCTCGGCTCACTCCCGCCACCAATCGAGAACGTGAAACCATGGCTGCTGGCCTTCTTCGCTATTACAACCTTCCAGTCTATCATGCTTCTATTCGCTCAGCTCTTGATGCTTGTTATAGTCTACTGCGCCGGCAAGACGCTCTTCCACGACGTGATGGTGGGCGTGAGCCACGCCACATTCCGCTTTTTCGACGTGACCCCGATAGGACGACTAATGAACAGACTGACGTCTGATATCGGGGTGGTAGACGGCAACATCAGCGAGCAATTCCAAATTATCGCATTCCAAGCAATAACCTGGGTATCATCAATCCTGGTGATAGCTTCGGTGACACCCACTTTCCTCGGATTCACTTTTGTCCTCGCTGCAGCATTCATAATCACATTCCTCCGGTTTCTCCCCACGTCGCAAAGCCTACGAAGACTGGAAATGGTTTCTCTCAGTCCGCTGATATCTAACTTCGGAGAACTGCTGCACGGTCTCACCACTGTCCGTGCTTTCCAAGCAGAAGCCCGGTTCCAAAGCCGCGTCATCGACGTTGTGGACAAATTTCAGGGCATGGACCACTTCTACTGGTCTCTCCAGAGCTGGTTGATGTACCGTTTCGAAAGTCTCTCTGCCATATCCACCTTCTGCCTGACGGTTCTCGCCCTGTATACAAACGTCTCTCCAGGTCTCGCCGCGTTCGTCCTCATAGCGGCGAACAACTTCGTCGCGTCCACGCACGCGCTATGCAAGCAATACGGCCAGCTCCAGATGGACTTCGTCTCCGTGGAGCGCGTCGACGAGCTCCTCCACGTGGAGCAAGAGTCGCCGGGGACAATCGACCCCCCTGCGTCATGGCCACGCTTCGGCCGCGACATTGTGTTTGAAGACACAACTATCCGCTACGCTCCTCAGCTTGATCCGTCCTTAAGTCACGTCTCTCTTCGTATCCCAGGTGGATCCACAACAGCCGTGATAGGCCGCACGGGAAGCGGGAAGTCCACGCTGGCCGTATCGCTTCTCAGCGTGATCCGTCCTGAATCCGGCCGCATCCTCATAGACGATATCGACATCGCAAAAGTGAGCACACAAGCGCTCCGTACGCGGGTGACCTTCGTCGCACAGGACCCCGTTCTCTTCCCCGGCAGTATTCGGCTCAATCTGGATCCCACTGGAGAATACACAGACGAAGAATGTGCTGATGTGCTGAAACGTATTTGTAGTCGACATGGCTGGACCTTGGAGACACATGTTGAGGCCGGTGGGCGCAATCTCAGCCAGGGCGAGCGGCAGCTGATCGGTCTGACGCGGGCGGTGTTACGCCGCAGCTCGATTGTCATTCTTGATGAGGCAACTGCATCGATTGATCATGAGAGCTCACTCGAGATCCAGCAGGTTCTCCGCGAGGAGATGAAGAAGTCTACTGTTATTACGATCGCACATCGTCTGGAGGCTATCAAAGATGCGGATTACTACGTCGTGCTGGATCAGGGAAGAGTTTCTGACCAGGGGTATGTGCAGGATGGAAGAAGTGTTTAGAGTTGAATTGGATTTCGCGATGATTCGCATTGTAGTGCCACATTCGAAGCTTTTCCATACCACGACTCCCCGAACAACCAGTCCTAGAATTAGTCCATGGTGTCTTTCGCCCTCACACCAGTCGAATCTCCTTCAAAGCCACACAAAACCCACCAGATCCAATTCCCACACCCAATGCGCGAACCCACGGCTCTAAATTAGGGTCCCAGCACCGGTGTGTGTGTTCACGATAGGTTCCTGCGTCGGACCCGTGACATTCCCCTGGCTGGGAGTAGCAAATTGCGCGGAAGCAGTAGAAGCAGAGAATGTCATAGCCCCTTCCATAGTCCGAGGTGATATTGTTTCGACAGGAAGGCGTCCGCTCGATTTCATTACCGAGGGTCGTCCAGATGTGAAGCTGGTTGTGCCGCTCGTTATAGTGGCAGATATGGGATCTGGAGTCGAAACTATGTGGATGCCAAGAACTTTTTGTCATCCACTATAGCATGAATGACCCTGAGTCGCGACAGTCACCGGTATAGGTGTAGTCGCTGGAGTAGAAGATAAAGAGAAAGGAAGAGTCCCAGGGATCAAGAGAAGACGCGAAGACAGAAGGTGATTTCTTGGGACCCGTTCAACCGACACGTGTTCTGGTTCCAGGATTGGTGTGCTCTGGTCATTTCATGGGTACAGAAACATCCGCCTGGCTTAGAGCAGAGAAGCGTGTTGGATGCAGCGTCGCTATCCAGTCAGTAACTCTCTCTGCGAATCATTGGAGTCTCTTACTATCCGATCTGCGCTTCTCCGGGGAAGACGAAAAGGAAGTATAGCAGAAACAGTGGGAGCGGAAACATGGTGGTCACTGTCTTTAGGAGAGCTTTGATCAGAGGGACTGAGACGAAGAGCACTAGGTAGTTGGGTGTAGTTTTTCGCGTCAGTGCGCTGGGTAGGTGAAGCATAGGTTGCCTACCGCATATACTGCCAAGACTGCGAGGGTCACTCGCATATTTATTCATATTGGTATCAACATAGAATGATCGACGACTCTCCATCAACTATCATGAATGCTTCTATATCATGCCAGTTCTCTTTCTACTTGACCAGACAAGATCTCACTGCCTCAATCTCAGCATTTGTGAGAAAGCAAGCATCCCTCACATAGCCATAAACACTGCCATAATGATTCCTGAGTTTCTGCAGAGTTGAAAGCATATAACTCTGTCTGCACTCGATGGACTTACAGACCGACGCATCGATATCTTTGATGTCTGACTTCGTGGCTTCCATATACCGCCGGATGTTTGGCTTCGCCGGATATAGCCCCAACGTGCTGAGACTATATTCCGCAGCTACAATCTCGTCGGGCACTCCTGCCAGAGATAGAATAATGGCGAAGACGACTCCAGTTCTATCTTTTCCCACCTTGCAGTGAATCAACAACGGACTGTTTGGATGTTCAAGAATGTAGAGAAGAATAGACTGGACAGCCCCAGCACCGTCCCGGGCCATAGCAAGGTAGTCGTCCGAGACAGACTGCGTTTTCCAATCCGTCGGTCATTCTGAGCACGACTGTGGAGACGTGATACTTACCTCTGGATTGATATTCAACTTGGCATATTTGTCCACCCGTTGTTTGAACGAGTATGATCCACGTTGGATGGGTAGCTTGATTTTCTCGCAACCAAGCATGCTTCTGGGGACAGGAGTGCCATCATAAAAGCCGAGTTCTGTGCAGACTGCAGATTCGTCTTTACTCCGCAGATCAAAAATGGCGGTTATCCAGAGGTCCTCCTCCAGTGTTCTCTGGCCCTTCACCGTGATGTCCTCGAGGTGGCCTGATCGATATAGGAAGTTTTGTCGGGTGCGGGCATTTGCGAAAAGGGTGCTGGGATAGCCACCGAACTGTCGGACATTGAAAACGCCTTCCACCTGGATAAAGGGATTTTCCTCGTTGCTTGCAGGTTGGATTTTCATATTGTTGATTGGATATAGGGAGTTAGGATTGTTTTGGATTGTTCGAATTGGAGTCAGATGATGTGAAAGGATTGTCTTCGGGCAGCCTATATATATACCAAATCTGGATACACACTGGCGGATGAGTATCACCGGAACAGGTCTGCGATGTAGATCGTTTCTTGTTTTCTAGGCTGTTTAATTAGTTTTTTTGAGTATACACCCATGGATGTACAAACTTTCGACAAGAGCATCAATCCCAAATCGGGAGATTTGCGCGTAAAACCAATATCGAAAATGCCCCAGGTTCCTGTCGTGATATGAACCAGGAATTCAGCATATGCAAAGGGTAATACAAAGTTAATGAACGCTGCATGACACCTGTTCAAGATCCTAAACATTTGTTTGACACGACTCAGAGTGAACTTAATTCGGCTTCAGACAGGAGTCTACCTGCAGATGTCCCGAACAAGAACTAGTCCGAGAGGAGAATGGGGGTATACCCCTTACGCAATTTTGGAATCATCGTCGGGGAACGTATAGCGATCAACATGTGAAATTATATTGTCGCAGTGCATTTGCTGACTATTTCTCCTTGTAACCTTTATAACTGCTCCCAACCAAAGGGTGCTTCATCGGAGGCACGGAGGCAGTCCAACATGGAAACAGACCAGACAGAACTGTCCACTGGCTTATGAGCATGACATCCCAACTTTTACAGCTCATCTACGGTGGAGAGATTTGTGGTCATCACAACTGATGTGATCCCGAAGTTGACTTGATCGACGAAACAAGACCAGTACTCAGGCCCGTCGAGGTATTTATATCACAAAGACAATAAATCCAAGTGTAGGACAAAATCTATAATCAACCGATAAATCCCAGAAAAAGACTTTTGTCCGGAATGAACCATCTAACGCCAAATTCGCCATCAGACATGCATATAGCCCCACCGTTATGACTGCATCTCCTTCCACTTCCGGATCCTGCGCTTCAAATCGCCCTCTGTCTGCTGCATGGGGTTCAGTTTCCGGTCCCGGACCATAGCGCTAATGTTGTCCCCGTGGCGCTGGATCAGGGCCAGAATCCACTCTTCCTCCCGCTTGCTCATATGGCGAGGCTTCTTCTTCGCAACCTGGTTGCTCTCCTTGTCGGCCTGGCGCTCAAGTTGCTGGACAATCGCGCTGGAGGCGTTCTTGCTGGGACCAGCGGATACATCTTCCTCGTGATCGGACAGGTCGTTCAACGGGTCATTCAGCGGGTTGGCACGGCGGCGCTTGCGTCCAGCGATCTCAACCTCGTCTTCTCTTCCAATCACACGGATAATCTTGCCGGTTTCGGGGTCGCGCTCAACCTTTGCTTCGCCCAGTCCCAGGGTCTTTGCAATCGACTCGGTGCTGCTCTTGATGTACAGGGGGTCCTCAGGGTCCGTCTCGATGGTGCCATCTTTCGTAGCGCGCTTTTCCGAGCCACCGGCGGGGGCGTTCAGACGGTGGACGAGTCCCAGTCGGCGGTAGTTTTGTGTGAGAGTAAGTTTGCGGTCCCTGTAGTGTCGAACGTTAACTCGTTGCTTTTGTCGGAATCTACATTTTCAGAAGTGCATACCAGTTTTCGGCGATGATGGCATTGCCTAGGACATTGATTTTCTTGTTGCCGTTCTTCAATTGACCAGTCCGCTTGGCCTTGGTCTTGGGAACGGAAGAACGGTTCTTCTTCTTCTGGCGGATAGTACCCATGGTGAATGACGAGGGGGATGTGCTGGGGGTTGTTGTATGCGACAAGAAAAATGATGCTGCTTCGATTTCTTATCAAAAAGTTGATCGGTTTGCACTGGCTTGGCGTGTTTGTCTGTGCTCATTACCTAAACCCGCGCTATACCCCAAACGGCAAACTGATAAGCAGGCTAAATGGACCCTGTTTTGCTCCGATTATCGCGTGCATCTCCTCCTCTTCCCCTTTATATTCCCCGCTGTCCTGCCATTGTCGCGGCTATCATGGCTTCCTCCCCTCTGGCTATGCGCAGGATCATCTTAGCGTTGGCAGCTGGACTGCTGCTGTTCTCTGCCTTCGCATGGGCCCATGATACCGTCTCGGTGGGCGATCTCTCAGTCGCCGAGATCGAGGATGAGTTGCAGGTATGTCCCTCCGTCCCATACATGCAGCTGTCCGGCATTGAGCAGCACTGCATGTGAACCTACAAGTACAAGGTCTAACAACCCCAGAACTGCCCTCTCGTGGAATCGCTCAACGAGCACAAACGCGCCTCCAAACCCCAGACCACCAGTCTGACCTCGAAGATCTTCGCTGTCCTCTTCCCAGGCAGTCCGGCCGTGAACGCCATCCTGGCGACCATCTACATCTCCGGGCCCCCCAGTACGGTCTTCTTCAAACCCACACCCTGCCCAATCCCTCGCTAACACACCCAGACTTCCTTCTGGCCCTCTGCCCGCCCAACATCGACCCCTCCTCGCTCTCCGTCATGGTCGCCTTCGCCGTGGGCGGCCTCCTCGGCGACACGCTCTTCCACCTGCTCCCGGAGATCTTCCTCGGCGAGGACTCGCCCGACCACGTGCGCTTCGTGATGGTCGAGCCCAACCGCAACCTCCTCCTCGGCCTCGGCATCATGGTCGGGTTCTTCACCTTTGTCGCCATGGACAAGACGCTGCGCATCGCCACCGGCGGCGCGGGCCACGACCACTCCCACCGCCATAGCCACAGCCACGACACGCCCGCGGCAATTGCATCCGGCTCCTCGCCCGCCGACTCGGCCGGCAGCGAACTCAAACAGCGCAAGCAGCAAGCATCCCCCGCCGCGTCGGGCCCCGGCGCCGCCCCGGAGAAGGAAATCAACCCCAGCGTCAAGCTGGGCGGATACCTCAACCTCATCGCGGACTTCACCCACAACATCACCGACGGCCTGGCCATGTCGTCGTCGTTCTACGCGTCGCCCACTATCGGTGCCACCACGACCGTCGCCGTGTTCTTCCACGAGATCCCGCACGAGGTCGGCGACTTTGCGCTGCTTGTGCAGTCCGGTTTCTCCAAGCGCAAGGCCATGGGCGCACAGTTCGTGACCGCCGTCGGGGCGTTCCTCGGCACATTTATTGGAATTGCAGTGCAGGAGTTTGGTGGGAACGGCGGCGGTATTGCGGCTGATGGGACGCCAACGGGTGGGCTGTGGGGAACGAGCTTGTCGTGGGGTGATATGTTGCTGCCGTTTACGGCGGGGACGTTCTTGTATGTGGGCACGGTGTCGGTGATTCCGGAGCTGTTGGAGACGGGCAAGGATAAGCGCCGAGAGATCAAGAATACGATCGTGCAATTTTTGGCGGTGGCGGTTGGGGCGGGGATCATGCTTGCGTAGGTCTCCTTCCTAGTCTTGTGGGAGCTGTGCTGACTTTGATAGGATCTCGTGGGACTAAGTGGGTATGTTCCATACGCCATTATCTAGGGCGGCTGGTACGCTGGATGCTTCGGAGCGTTGATCCAGTGCTGGGTACCTTCTACGGACAGACAGGTACAAAGAGTTAAGCACGGTATAGCCGCAATAACGATGCATAGCTACAGCTCTCGGCCGAACTACCTGCCACATGATCAACCTGACGCCAACCGACTGAACCAGAAAACATTTATAGAAACAGAGCCCAATAGATAGTAACAAGACAGCAATGAGATGACCTTGCGCACAGCGCGCGGATGCAAGAGATTCTAACCAAATGCGACAACAGAGAGAGGCTGTTACTCATTGTAATGATATACCTGTCACATATTAGTATTGAACCGTGCCAAACCGCCTCAGGATACTCACAAAATAATCCGGCAGCCCAAACACCGAATAACCCAAGCGCTTGGCCATCTTGGCAAAGCCCTCGGTTTCGACGAGATGATAGAACGGGAACGCGGGGAACATGGCGCCGTCGCGGTGCACATCGGCCTTGACCATTAGGGCAGTCCCGCCGACGCCATCCAGCTCGATGACACGACGCGGGTTGGGGTTCGTAGTGTCGGCGAGATGCGCCATAAGCGTGCGGTAGGTAGGAAGCTCCGCATATCCCTCAAGAAGGATCTCATCGGGCTCCATGTTATCCGCGAGGTTCTGTGCGGAGGTACTATCAATCCAGGAGTTATAGTCGTAGGGACGGACGTCCATCTTCTTAGAATCAGTGTTATAGTAGCGCTGGTAGCAATTGGGCACGATGACGGGGCGATTGTGTGCAGTGAGGTCCTGGATGAGGGAGGGGGGCGTTTCGACGATGTCAGCGTCGAGCCAGAGGACCCAGGAGGTGGCGGGGCCGAGGGTAGTGAAGAGCAGGCTGTTGCGGGCGCGGCTCATAGACTCGCGGCGGGCGCGCTGGTTCTCGAGCTTATGGCGCTCCTTTTCGTCCTGTGACGCGAGCGGCGGGTCGAAGTCCTGGCGCAGGATGCTGATGCTGGCGAAGCGGGAGTCGACGGGGCCGGCCTGCGTCTTGGAGATGGCTTCCTCGAGCGCCGCAGCGGCGGCGTTGCCCTCCTTCGTGTGCGGGATGATGAAGCCGATGGAGATGAGTTCGTGCGGGTAGCTCAGCCGCACGACGTTGTCCCAGAAGCCCTCGTAGAAGCGTGCCAGCGGGGTCAGGATGAGGACGCGCTCGCCCTTGGTGACGGAGTCGGTTGTGCTTGTCAGCTCGTTGAGATTGTAGTGCACGACGGGCGGGGGCGCCTGGTAGCCGTCCTCGCGCAGCGGCTGGGACTTGAAGAAGGGTTTTGTGGGCGGGGAGAGTGGGTTTTCGGCGGCGTTGTCTTCTCGTCGTTGCTGCGAGGACCCGGAGCCGGGGGCGGAGATGGGCACGTCGGAGGTGGACGGCGTGAGGAGGAAGAAGAGGAATCCGAGGGCCAGCATGGCCGCCAGGACGACGGTGGTGGAGCTGGTGCGTCGCATGGAGCGTGCGACGGCCATCGTGGCCGTTGACCGGACAGGAGATGTATGTGGTGGAGGGGAGATGGTGTTGCAGGAGGTCGACGTGGTCAGTTGGCGGCGATCGACAGGTCTAAATCCAGGACACGGCGTCCGTCGGTCGGGCTCGGCCAGAGACGGGTTCGATATCTAAGGACGGAATATAATCGTGGACCGACCCACGAACATGGCGACAACGACGGGAGGATAGAAGGGGGTGTGGTTGGTGGTGAGGCAGAGGGAGATGGACGAGCGAAGAAGTGAGGTTGGACGATGGCCGGAAAAGATTCGCGGAACCACAGTTTCACGTCGCTCCGCCTTACATCTGTCGGACTTTCGATCTGGATGGATCGGTGCAATCTGCGAAACAGCCCGAGCATTGCCAATGATATGATGTGGAATTATCGAGGGAGGGGCCGTGGCTGTTTTTGGAGAGGCAAATTCCGCATGCGGCATGTCGTTGTCTACAGTGCCTGCGTATACTCGGCACAAGACGGCTATCAGGAAGGTTTGAGATGCGACATTCTTTTATGACAGTATGATATGATTATTTTAATTGCTCTATTAATCAACTCATTGCATATAGTCTATGTACAATGCATTTCGTTTCGGTGGTTCTGGTATAGGTTTCTATTTTCGCATGAGTTATGGCAGCCACCGCATCACACCCTCAAATGCAACCAACGCCATCGCATTCGCCGGGAATGCTCTCAAGAAACAAGGCACAAAGCCCCTCCAGTACCCTCTCCACCCGCGCTCCCGATACACCGCGACCGCCGCGTCCTTCCACCACCGGAATTGCCGTTGGCCGTCGCCCAGCGCGCCACCCATGGGGTCCGTCATCAGCCGCTGTTTCACCACATCCGAGGGATACGACGTGATCCAGAAGATCTGGGCCGAGATTCCGCCGGCCCAGAAGTTGACCGCCGGGGCAGACAGGCTGGTCCGCTCTCTCATCAACCGCGACAGGACATCGTACGAACCCCACCAGAAGAAAAAGAACGACCGGAAGAGGATCGTCGCGAAGAGACCGCGGTAGAGGCCGGGGATGCCGTGTGTGCGGAGCTACATATGTTAGTCTGGTGGTTTTTTTTTTTCTTCCCAAGCGAGTCTCGTCTCGACTTGACTTACCATCTTGCGGACGCAGTCAATCGGCCCACTGTACAGCCGTTGCGACTTCTCGGCGGCGTACTGGATCTGGAGGCGCGCCTTCACATGTTCCACCGGGGCGGCGATAAAGCTGACCGTCGTACCGGCCATGATGCCTGCGATACCATGGCCAAAGCTGGGGAGAACGTTGAGGTCCGATTGGTGTCGACCGAATGGTGTCAGACGCCGAATCTCGGGCTTCGAAAAGACGTTCTCCAGTAGAAGGCGTCGGTAGAGCGTCAGGGAGCCCAGCATACTACTCTTGTCAGTGACTGAACTAACGACAAAGGTGACCTCAGCTTACACAGAGTCCATCACCATCCATCCGACCAGCGGCGGCGTCGCTCCTTTGTACAACCCAGCTACACCCTCCTTCCTCATGGTCTGCAGGACACAATCCAATGGTCCCTTAAAGTGTCCCTCTGTGCTCGTCTGCAGGCGGACCTTGACGGTGTCGAATCTGTCCGAAATAGTTAGCGTGGAGCGTCGTGCAAGGGTATAGCGTAGTCACGTACGGATGTCCAACTATAGTCCAAGTATATTAGCAAATCGCCATTTCTCGAGGATGGAAGGGTATATACCGCTTAACTTTGCAATTCCGGAGAATACGCCCGCCACGAACCCTTTGTAGTCGTGCTTGGAGCTTGTCGACGCCTTTCCTTGTCCCGACCCATTCTCTCCCATCGTCGATTGCGGCGCCGGGATGGGTGAAATCGTCGGTGTCGTTGCGGAGGGTGAATCCGACGACATTTTCAGTCGCCAGTAGTCTCACAAAGGTGACTTTCTCGCGCAGTCCCGACGCGACGCGACGCCAGTGATCGAGTCGCTCCGAGTCCGAGTCTCGCAGCTGAATTTGGCGGTCCGTTATCGGATAGGTAGTGGCGACGATCAACCGAGTCGGCTAGACACGAAACGCGGTGTTGACAGGAGGAAAAGGGGCATGTATATAGGGCGAGGCACTCGAAGTATTGTGACCGATAGGAACTCCATCGATCAAGCGGGGGAGGAGGTACAAGGGAAAAAGAAGATCGGAGGATGCCATCTTGTGCTGCGTTGCGCCCCGCAAAACTCGGCGGATCGGGGAGTCGGAGCCCAACTCCGGGGGTTCGCCGATCCAACAAGCATTCACCAAGGCGGGGAAGAGACTGAGTATACCAACAGTCATTCGCTCTTTCGATGTTGATGATCAGTCACTGTTGGTGTGTGCTGTGTATGGTATCTGAAAGGGCAATCAAATACCGTCTACTCCGGGATGATAAAAATATATATATATAATCCACCTAGCCCTCGTGTTTCTCCCCACCTCCGACGATCCAAATCGACAAGCTTTCATGACCGGCCGGCCATCCCATCACGGCTCCATATCTTGAGCCAGTCATATGCAAATGGCCTTGGGGATGATATACAAAGCGAGATATACAACGAGGGAGACAACGTGCGAAGCTTTGACATTGTGGGAGCCGTAGGTCCCACTCAGTGATCGTAACACTGTTCTTGCTCACCATCACTATATCACATCCCGACGCCGAGACTACATAGTAGGAACTACCTATACAACATCCTCGTGCTATTCTCCTTATTCAAGAGGAGTGGATAGCAGAGGATGACTGCATGGGCATTTCTTGGCGAGGAAAAGTCAAGATAGATGACGTCACTACATAGGTACAGTTACTTTAATCAGGCACAGATGTAGACAAAGTCATTATACATTTCTCATAGCGTAATCATTTAGATACAACTAGGTAGGTTGTAGGTATGCACAAGTAAAATCAAACGTCCAGCCTTCATCGAAATGGCATGTCCTGCTTAGTGCTTCGCGGCTTCTATAGTCTTCATCAGCAGCTGCACCCGTCAATGTCACATGCATCACATACCCTTGTGGACATCAGCCTTAGTGTTGTGCGAGTACTCATCCTTCTTGTCCCCCAAGGCGTCCTTGGCGGCGCTGGCACGGGTGCTCAGGCTGGCATCGGAGTCCTTGGCGACTTGCTTGTTGGCCTCCTTGGAGGCCTCAGCGCCGGTGCCCTGGACGGTCTCGGCGACGTAGTTGGCGGCGTTCTATAAGAGTGTTAGTCGACATAATCTTTCTCTTGTTATGATGTTTGATGGGTTTGTATAGGTGGGAACACACCTTGACAGTTTCCATGGTGGTGGTAGTATGACGTAGTATGAGAGGCTTTGTAGATGCTTTGAGATATGAGAGTTTGTTGTGTAGATGAAAGACAATTCTTCAAGCGTTGGTTACTGACCTTTTATACCCATCATCAACAGAATTGAGGTATGTTCTTGCACTGCGATGACGGTATTCGGGCCCACACCTGGGTTCCCTGTTTTCCCAACCAAGACCATCAGTGGCGCAGATAGCCTCGGCCTCCTGGCGCAACCAAACCCCTAAGGTCTAGATGCCTTCCCAGGGGATGAACGGTGGCTTGTTCCTAGGTACGTCCAACAAATAACGCCATGATGACGCTGTCATCGTTTCTGGAACTCGAGACCATCGCAAATCCAATCTACAGTAATTTCCCCGGAACCGGTCCCGCGAATCAAGAAGCGAGGATTTTGTTCCCGGTTTATGTACACGGTGGCGATTGCGGGAGATGACCGCATTGTCGGATATTCATGTTCATCTCGTCATTGTCTCATCGCCTCATGCCATTCGTTCTTGGTGATTGTCAGATTCGTGGAAAGAGACATGTGATGGATAGTCTCGTGACAGGCATCCGGGCTCCCTGTTATGGAAGTCGATCCCTTGACGTGACGGATATGTCAGTCTGGGTCTCCGAGTCTCCGAGATATTTCAGGACATGGTTGCACTTGACTGGACTTACGTCTCAGAGTCTCATTCAACTTTGAGAAAGACCTTCAACGCTAAAGGCAAGGACACGAATCATGCCCAGTGCCACAATAGGCTAGTCAGCTGCAAGGGCCTCGGTGCACCCGCGTTCCGTTCCAGGGTTCTGCCCATTAGCCTCAGCTTATCCATGCAACAAATATGAGCTGATATTGAGGAAGATGGCTCTGCTTAATAGCACAGAGATATTGTACCACAACCCGTCGGCGACAGACGTTTGATTGGTCGATTACGAGGGAGATCGAAGTCCATCATACATTGTCCCGATTGTACCCTCTAATGTCCGTCATTAGTTGGTGGACGAGACCCGACAATTCTAGCAGATCAATTCTGATATCTATCGGCCGTTAAGGCCATTTCCAATCTTTAATCTGACAACATGAGAACGCAACGGGTGGCAGCCTGGTTCTGCTCAACCCGATTAAAGGCCTTTATTCCATGAAGCGCGAAAGCCAGTAAAGAACCGAAATACAGTCTGGAGAAAGAGATGAATGATGAAAACAGTCGAGGAAAGAGATGATGACGATCAGGCTGTGTGGGGTATAAATGCAAAATTTGAATAATACAAGAGTTCTTCGCAGATGTGGTCAAGGGGGTTCCGTCGTGCATGATGTGGATAGATGCTCTGGCACTGGTGACTGCCTCGCAGAGAGCGTCCAAATGACCCAATCGAAGAACGTCGCGACGATCAGGGTCCTGCCCCACGGCAATGCTGGCTGGTGATGATGATGGACGCGGAATATTTCGTCGAGGATGTCTATCCTGTACAAACAGTCCTCGTGGACAGTCACCGACTGTTGGTAATCTTCTTTGCCTGTTGTCGGAGACGCTCATTTTCCCTGGCAATCAACCGTTCAATCAGGTCCGGGGCCGGCCCGGACTGCTGATCCGCCGACTGGGCTGCACCGGTGACGAGATACCCGCTCGCTTCCTCGAGGGTCAGCGGAGTGACGGGACCTGGACTACGGAGGGGATCCAGCCGAGGGGCCGACGGACCGGGCGAGAGGGGGCGAGAGGGAGCCTTGGGGAGAGTAACTCCCTCCATCAGGTCACGGTAATGCCACATGGTGGTGTCTCTGGATCCCGATGTTGTACGGTATAGCGCCTGACGCGGCTGGCGAGGGGACGGCGGCTGAGCGGAGACGTTCTGGGTGGTACTGGAGGACGGGTACACGGCGGGATGGAAGCGAGGCAGACTTCCAAGGTGGAAGGCGGGGAGGGATTTGGCGGGGTTTTGAGGGCGCGAACGAGAAGGTTGAGGGGAGGCGGGACGGGTGGAGGTTGGAGACATGGAGGGCGAGACGACAGGGGCGTAGAAAGTGGTGTTGTCAGAACGCATTCTGGAAGTGAGTGGGCGTGAACGACGGGGACGTCGACCACTTCGTGTGCCAGGCCGGGGTATGTCTCGAGAGGAGGGAGCGAGTTCCTCCCGATGGGCGAAGTAGTAGCCTTTATCGAAGCGTCCAGTCAAGGGCGTGACAGGAATGTCCGGATCGTAGGAGACGGACGAGCGTTTGGGAATGGGAATCGGCCTGGAGACGGATCGGGAGAGCGAGCGATCAGAGGACTCAGAGACCGGAGAGACAGGACCGGACGGAGATGGGGGGTTATATGTCGACGAGGTGGCCGTCAATTCTTCTAGGGAGGAGAGGGATACCCGAGTGGGGTGACCGTGTCGTGCGATAAGAGTTTCTAACTGGTCGTGGGCGGCAAAAGTGGGTGATCGGTAGGAAGGAGACCAGGAGGAGGAGGAGGTGAGATTGGCTGGGAGCACGCGATCAGTGTGAATCATGTTGGAGAATGTGTGGTAGGCAAAAAGGCATGTCACACGTGTCCGGTGGAGAGGGGCGGACGGTACAAGTCATCGTAGAGGGGGACAGACATTATTGGGGGAGGGAGAAGGAAGGAGAGACTTACTGTGCAGCAATGACGGCGAATGAAGCGAACTGTAGGAGGAGGGATAGATAGAGGGGGAAGAAGAGGAGGAAGAAGAAGAAAAGGAGGAAGAGGGCGCCATTTATTTCTGTTTTCCGGTTTCTCATGGATTCCAGTGGATCGATCTGGTGGTACCTTAGGAGAATCCTTGGATCAGGAACCGTTCCTGTCCAGGTCTTTCCAGTTAGGATTTTTCTTTCTCGGTTTTATTCGTTTGTCAATGTCTCTCTCTATCTTTCTATCGGTTGACAATGATTGTCTATAGTCTCGTTAGAATATTGAGCAAAACAATCACCGAAATAGAATAAAATAAAATAAAATCAAAATCTTTGAGAAAAATACAACAGAAAGTAGAAAATGCGGGGAAGCCGCCGTCACAAAACCACCCAAAACGATGGCGTCATGGCGGGTAGAGCGGGAGGGGCAGCGGAGTTCCGTATCGGTACAGTACGTGACGTCTCCACATTGCCAGGAGAAAAGAGATCAAACATCACGATATCAAGAAAAGAGGCAATCCCTTACCGCCAGAACTCCGACCAAGAGGAGACACAGTCATCAGAATCAGATGACTAGCGCCAAAACACTCTAGGCCAAGGAGAGCGCATCCCAGCGCATCGGGATTTAGGCGTCTCGACTCGCACAAAGGAAGAACCCCTCGAATAATGTCGGACAATCCCAGGTCTCGCGAAAGGAATCATCCAGGTCACGCAGACGGGGAAACTGACATATATGTCCTTGGCGAGCTGTGGGCGGTTTTGCACCTCAACACAACAGCTACTTCTTTCTTCCGTCGACAGCAATCCACGGTGACAAAGTGCACCCAGGCTGATCTGGGTCGTACTTCCTTTTAAACCTCCTCTACAAACCCGGTGGCGTCTGTTCAGCCGAACAAACCGGTTCTCTCTGCCTAGTCATTGTAACCACACGCGGTAGACTCGGCTGACCCGACTCAGTTCTTCCCATCACCCGAAGACAATAATAGCTCAGGAGTCATAAAAGGGTCGCCTATGCACCAAGAAAAGAGGCCTATGAATGGCGAAATACATCCCACATTGTCTTTAGTGGTAGTGGAACATCGGTTGATCTTCCGGGGTTGCTCGGCATGCTGACTGGCTGTTGTGAAAGCAATGCAACCACTCAACGCCCATCCTCGCACACCCTCTCTTCCGCAAGGGGTCACTAGTGGCTGAGCCACCTGCGAGTCATGCCCGTGGTCGCTCGCTGGAAATGACTACGGCACGGTACGAGCGGTCGTCCACGGGTAATCCTCGTCGTGACCCCAGATCCGAGCCCCTTGGCACGCACAGTCGATCTTGCTGCGAGTTAGCCACGACAACGGCGCTGCAACGGATGCTAATCCGAGCATATTCATCCTGCGCTTTTCTCAATAATGGTATCGACACTCATCATGGATTGAGAGCGTCTCTCCAGCAACGTTCCCCCTGCTCTGTACTGCGGTGGACCAGGGGGAAATGTGACAAGCCAAACATCTCCACACCAACCCGCGCTGATCAGACGACTCGGCAACCCTCCATCACATCCCCACCACGATAGAGCGATCAGGGAAGAAACCTGGTTAGTGCTGCGAAGTCATGTATCCCCGTCGAACTACTCGACAGATCTCCATTCACAACGAAGAGATCTTCCGATCGAAGTCTGCAGAGAGCAGGGATGATAGATGTCGCCCGCATCAAACTACCGAGATGCAAAAATACCGTATGCGGATAGTCACCGAGGAGCAGACACCCCACCCCCTGAGCTGTCCTACTCTGCAATACATAATCAGCCCAAAGTATATACCAAGGTACGACCCGTTTGCACGGTTACGACGCTGTCAGCCACGGATTCGTAAGCCGCCATGTTCCTGCCGAGGGGTATCTCGCAGCACTAGCCCAGCTGCTGGAGGGAAGGTGTCGTCAGATATAGCGTCAACAGTTGGAGATCAGTTGGGACAGTGATGAATGAATCATGTGTGTGGTCGTGGTGTGTTGACTATTGCTGATAGTGGCAGGGGTATCGATAGCATATGGTATGCGAGACATCTTTGCTACGGCTGAAGCTTGCGACATGATCAGCCACTACTACCATCTGGAACAAATATCCGACCAGTCAGCGCACAGAATTTCCAAGGCGTCCCATGACCGGGATGAACCTGATTCATTGCCTGAGGAGAGAGTGGTCCAAGCTCCATGAACGCGCTGCGTAGGCATCAACATGCCTGCATAGAAGGGCGTGTTTATGCCACGCGACGTCTGCATGCTCCCGCAAGCAGCGGTTGACTCACTCATCGATCGCTGCAGGGGTATTCACATGGTGTATGACGACACTCTACAATACGGATAGGAGAAAGAGCTGTGTGGTGATGTACTCCGGAATAGCGTTCGCAGCATCTTTGAACCTTGCAGCAACCACAGGAACAATGTGTTTCATCCGTTAGCGCTCCGAACTTTCGACTCATGACATTGTCAATATTGATGCCTATGAATCCCTGGATGAAGCACAGCCCAGTGGGCTTTCAAAACGCGCACTATTGGAGATATTGTTTACCTTGTTGAAGCCTGGTTTGCACAAGCGACCGACACGCACCAGATAAAGTCAATACATGTTCCGGCAACAGGGATTTCTAATAATCCCGAAGAAAGGTCAGCTGGTTACTTGAAAATATCGACGAGGTCAAACTCCTGATTGGTGTGATATCGGATCGACCTTGGGCGTTTCACCCTGAGGTGGGATGAATGCTACCTAGGCACCTAGTCGATATCAGCCTATGAAAAGAAGGGTTTCCGGGGTGCAATTCGTCCGGTCTGGATCTCGTAAGCCAAGGGTTTGTGCATCATGAGCACCATTCACTTCTCTCCTGTTGCGCTCCAGTTTAACTGCCTTCTATAGGATTGCATGGTCATTGTGCGTAGAAGCATTTGATATCAGCAGGCTGGGAACCAACTTCAAGCTAGCAAGCTACATTGAGAAACATGATACGCAACCAGCAAGAGAATGACCTAACAAATACTTCTGCATTGAACCTCATACCATTTTATATTTGCTCTAGGCCCTCTCGGACAAGCGTTCTATTTATGCCCAATAATCCTCTTCGGCTCATACAACTCATCAATACTCTGGATCTCCTCCTCCGTGAGCTCAAAACCAATCGCCTGGATAGCTTCATCCACGCGCTCAATCTTACTCATCCCCACAATCGGCGCCGTGATAAACGGCTTGGACAAGCACCACGCAAGAGCCACCGTCGCCATCGACACCCCCCGCTTGCCCGCAATCTCCTCAACCCTCTCACTGATCCTCCTATCCGTCTCCGTAAACTGATACCCCATCATTCCCTGCCCAAGCGCATCCCCACGCGCCGTCTCACCGAACGATTTCCACGGCCGCGCCAGGAAACCCATCGCCACCGGACTCCACGGGATCGCCCCCATGCCAAACTTCGCACATGCAGGGAACATTTCGCGCTCCTCCTCACGATAGGTAGCGTTATACAAGTTCTGCATAGACACAAACTCGGTCCAGCCATGCATCCGCGCCGTGTACTGGTACTCGAGCAGCTGGTGTGCGAACATTGACGACGCCCCGATGTAGCGCACCTTGCCCGCTTTCACAACGTCGTGCAGCGCTTCCATGGTCTCCTTTGCCGGCGTGTGCGGGTCGAACCGGTGGATCTGCAGCAGGTCGATGTAGGGCAGGTCCAGCCGGCGCAGGCTGGCGTCGACGCTGTCGAAAATGTGTTTCCGGCTCAGTCCGTACTGATTGACGTAGCCGGCGTTGTCGCGCTGCTCTTCGCTCATGGTCATGGGTTTGTCGCCGTCACGCGCGACCGGCGCGAAGACCTTCGTCGCGACGACGATGCTCTCGCGCCGCCAGTTGAATTCTTTGATGGCCCGCCCGAGGATGACTTCCGAGTCGCCGTTGGAGTAGACGTTGGCTGTGTCGAAGAAGTTGAGGCCCTGTCGGTAGCAGTGGTCGAGCACGGGCAGGGCTTCGGCAGCCGGGAGCGACCAGGTGAATTGCTTGCCCGGCTCGCCGTAGCTCATGCAGCCGACGCAGATGCGCGAGACCCGGAGGCCGGTGTTGCCGAGTTGGACGTATTTCATGGTCAGTTGGATTATTGATGGGTTTGTTTAGGAAGAGGGTGATTACTTGCGCGGTGAGGGGTTATATATGTTATGCTGACCGCTGTTATTTCTAAGCAGGATATGTACATCCGAGATCTCCATCTATCGGGTATGCTAGGCATGCAATGCTGACGTATTACCATCTATCGACGGGGAGACTAGCTAGTTAGTTTCCCTTACTCCTCTCCAGCTTCGCCTGATACCCCGGAAGCGACACCGACACCGCCTTCCCATTCTCCACGTCAAACACCATCAGTGCCGGCGAGATACTGGCATATGTCAACGCGTCCACGGCTACCCAGTCATTGAGGGCGAGGAAATTCGAAAATAGGCCGTGCGACGGCGGCCCGGTGATGCTGTGCGTCGACGGCGTATACGGTCTGAACGCGACCTGGCCCGTCTCACCGGATAGCGGGATAGTTGGGACGAATCTGGCTTTGGGGGACAGCCCAAAGGCAGACACAAGAGGCAAGACATCGGTCCCATTACTGATCCAGGAGGAGAGCGCGAGACCCGGTGCCGCGGACGGCGAATTCTGCACGGACAGGGTGATCGACGAGTTGAGTCCCTCCTGGGTGGAAATGTACGTCCCCGCAAACCCGCGCTGCGCCTCGCGCGCTGCCTCATCCATCAGCGCAGGGAGAACAATCTCGGACACGATATCGGCGACGACGGCGGTCCCGGCGGACCGAGAGGTCTTTGTGCTGCAGCTGATCACGCTAAACCCGGCGTCGAACTCCGGCAGAAGCACAATATAGCTACTGTAGAAGCCGGAGTCCCCCAACTTGGTATAGACATCAGTGACAGCTCCAGAGGCGTGCGTGTAGCGGTAAATCTCCCACGGCGCGCCAACGGAGTACCGCAGATGTGCGGTGTGGCTGACAGGCTTCATCCAGCGACGGGTCTGTTCTTCCGGGAGGAGAGTGGAGTTGAGCACGGCGACGCCGAACTTGGCGTAGTCGTTCGTGGAGCTGAACAGGCCGCCGGTGGAGACGGCGATGCTGGGGTCGGCTGCGATGGAGGCAGCTGGATCGCCAGCGATGACGTAGCGGGGGTATTCGGACTCGGGGGGTCGAGTGGCACGCGACGAGGTCATCTCCAGCGGGTCGAAGATGCTCTCCTGGTAGATCTTGTCGAGGGGCTTGCCTGTCAGGTTTGCGATCGCTTGGCCGAGGAGGATGAACCCGTTGTTGGCGTAGGCTGGGCTGGCCCAGGGCTGGAAGATGGGGTATTTGTTCGCCACGGCTTCGGCGAATTCATCGCCCGTGCAGTGGGCGTCATAAGCACATGGAGGGATGATGGAGGGATCGGAGGCATTAACTGGCGGTAGGCCGTAGGTAGCGGGATCGGTTTTCGGCGTAACGGTGCCAGTGCTTTGCGCGACGAGGTAGTTGAGTAGGATGTCGCCTGGAGTGAAGGGGATGGATCCACGAGGGACTCCTCCAATCTGAGCGGCAATGGCACTGAGCGTGATCTTGTCCCATTGGATATTCCGCGCAGGGTCCGTATGCTCCTTGTCATGGATATAGTCTGCGAACGCGGGGAAGATGTCTGTCAGCGGACGTTCCCAGTCTTTGGGGTCGAGTTCGAGGAGGCCGGCGAGGACGGTGAACGCTTTGGTGCCGCTGGCGATGCCATAGATGCTGTCCCCATCTACCTTGCTCACACCAACCGTTGAGTTGGCGATTTCCGGGCTGGTATGGTGGTATTGCAAGCTGGATGCTTCATCGTCGTGGACAGAAAACATGCCCACGGAGAAAGTCAAATCCTTCAATAGAGCCGACTGGGCTGCAGTGGCATTCAGCTTGCTGGACAGCAGCCTGTCAAAGGTAGCAGTGACATTGCGCCAGCTGGAAGAGACACGACTTTCTTTGGAGCTCAGGTCTCGGGGCGCTGGGTATACAGGACCGAGAAATTGTGCATGTATGCCCGTAGCGCATACTGCGATCAGGGCGGTAGTCTTTGGTAGAATTCGCATGTTTGGAGTCGGGTAGAATGCAAAAAAAGCTGTTGGATGGATGATAGGGACTGGTCATGTATGTTTTGAGGCGGTTTAGCAAGTATTTATACGTCGCGACAGAGCTTGGGCAGTGTATCGCTCATGCCTCAGTCTTGTCATAAATGAACTGCCACGGCGACATTGCGTATCATTCCCAGAAGGGGAGAGTTGTTGCACCGGGCACATCACATCCTTCAATTGCTGATGCTGGGGCTGAGAGGGATTTCGTGCATTGTTTGGTTCATCAGAGCACAATGAGATGGGCCAAGATCAGATCGGTAGAGATGAACAACACAATATGGCCAAGCTAGACCGTATGCGGCATAGAAGATGGCCAAGAAACACGAGCGAAGGCTGATCGGATGTCGCTAGGCTTAAACGAGTGTAAATCTGACAGGTGGCGATGCCGGACCCTGTTCCCTTCTAGGCGATATCGTGCGCTGGGTGGAGTCTGTCCGTGCCACGTTTAATTAAAGAAGAAGACTTAGGGCAGGAGTATTCCTTCACCGCAAGGTTCGCTTATATGCCAAATGGTTTCAGGTGTCATCAAGGCCCATGATCTCACCACTGCTGATCTTGCTGGTATGACGTCCTCTTCTCTGATATTATTCTGGTTGATGTTGGCTAGATGTATACTTACAGACTAGTTGTTAACCGAGAAGGCATTCGCTGTAATGGCTCTGCAGATCTAGGCTTTGCCACCCTCGGCGTCATCCTCTAGTGTACGCAAATGCCCATACTTATTGTTATATACTTTATTTTAGGCTTCGGAAACTTCTTCCAGTCACTGAGCCTATCGCCTCGTTTAGGTCCTTGCATCAATTCAAGATCGTACCGAGGCACTGCATTCACCTGGTGACATTGACAAAGTTGCTCCGATTCAAGTAATGCATATCATATAAACATAGAAGATACAAACACCCATCACCTGACTGGCTATCCGACAATCCCGCAGAAGCCATTATCGACCGGGATACAAGCTCCATTGATCAGCCGGGCGCCCTTGCCTGACGCCATAGTCAGACACAGCTCGGCAACTTGATCCAAATCACACAACGGGGTTTTGACAGCCTCCATCAGCTCCTTCACCTTCTTCATGCCCTCCTGGTTGACGCCGGCCATGAATGCATCCGTGATGTTGGTGTTCATGCCACCCATCGTCAACGCGTTGCAGCGAATCCCCTGGTTGCCGTAGAAGGCGGCCGTGTTCTTGGTCAGTCCGACTAGACCGTGCTTACTCGCGGTGTACGCCGCGCCTGATGCATGTCAATCATCAATCCTCAAGATATCATCACGACGGAACTCACCAGCAGCCCAGCCGGCCTTGCCCGCCAACGAGACAATGTTGATAATGCAGCCGTCAGGACTAGCCTGTTTCAACATATCCTGAACAGCCAGCTTGCTCAACAGATACGGCGCCGTCAGGTTCACAGCCATGACCTTGTTCCATAGCCCCTCGTCCAAGTCGCCGACAGGGTCGAAGCGGTCCATAATGCCTGCATTGTTAACCAGGACGTCGATCTTCTGGAAGGCCGCGGTGATTTCGTCGAACAGGTTTTGTACAGCTGCCGCGGATGTGATATCGGCCTTGATGGCCTTCAGGGTCCCCCGCCCTGCGAGCTCCGTCGAGGTCTGCTGCAGGCGTTCGTCGTTGACATCGCAGATGACCACGTTGGCGCCGGCATCGAGAAACCGAGTCGCGATGGCTTTTCCCAGCCCACTGGCTCCACCGGTGACCAGGCACGTTTTTCCAGACAGTTCAGACATTCTGTGAGTTGATGTTGTCTCTTGGGAAGTATGTATGGATATTGGCTGAGGGAATATTCCCTTGATTTTATATGAGGGGCTTGGAGGGTTTCGTATTGCCTACGTATTCAGAACCATAAACGGCATAGAGTGGTTCGGGGGCAGAACCCCTCAAATAGCTACTGTCCAGGCGATGGGATTATTATCCATTATTATTCTGACGGAGATGAATGGATCCAGTCTGGATGGAAACCGGGGACCAGTCGGAGGCCGTAGAACCCACCAGCCGCTTGGCCCGTCGTATTTGCGTATTCGCTGTTTGCCTGAGGCATATATTTATGCATGCATATTTCGGATGTTGGAGACAAATACTGAACATCTCCCACTGTGTCTGGGGTGCATATTTTGCCTCTCATTATCTGGTTCTTCGTTGTAGCTATCTTTGGCGAGCGTGGCGTTTGGGGACGGACACAAGACGCCCTGGGCTTAGTACTTAGCTATTAACGGAGCATTCCAGGAGTTGACAGAACAGACCCAGGTCCATTTCCATCATGGTAGTGGGTGTGCATCCATGCTCTCGCTAGGATGACATTTCTGCATCGCATCCAATGTCCAGAAGGTAGAGGCTCTAGAGCCGACGTGCACGCCGAGGCTCCGAGTCACGAGGTAGACGCTAAGATAGCATTAGCCACCGTCCTGTTAATCTAAAGTAGGCAGTCCTTTTGCAACCCTTCCCATGGTAAAACACATTTCGACCACAATGCGTGTTCCAGAGGAGATTCTCCTGCAGATCCTGCGGTATGTGGCGGATATACTGCCATTCGACGAAATACTACAGGCACGACTTGTAAATCGTATGCTTATTCTGTTTCGTATATCCGAGTATTAGCTAACTCCCATGCAGATATGTTTGCCGAGGAGATAATATCCGCTCTTATCCAAAGCTCTCGCCTGGAGAATGAGATGTTTCGGAGTTCGCCCCGATGGGCCCGATTCCCGCATTACCTGAGGGTGCGATATCTCCGCCACAAACTCGAGCAACATGGCACACGGCCGTGCAAGTTTTCCACATGGATGCATGAGATGCTGGAAACAGAGTACCATCGGCCAGCCACTGCAGAACAACGAGATGCTGTGACTGAAAAGCTTCTTGTCGGAGCGGCATGTGGTAGATATAAATCGCGCGACCTGTTCGCCCCGGAGATGCTCGACGTGCCGCTACAAAGCCCCAGACGCCCACTGGGAGTCGAGCCTCCCGAGCCTCTAGAAGTGACTTATAACATCCTGATGGCGTCTCAGGCCATCTGGCGCGGGGATGCCGCCGAACTCGACGCAATCGTCGAACGGGGGCACGATCTCGCGACATACAGTACCCGGTTCTGTCTGCGGCCTCTGCATCTGGCTGCAAGGATGGGAACTGGTGACATCATCAGAGTCCTCGTTAAGCACAATTGCCCAATGTACTATCGTCACACCCGCGGCACCGTGCGATTATTTTCTGTGGCGTGGCACGGGAATAATACGGCGGCACTGGAGGTGTGGATTGAGGACATGAAGATTACTTCCCGCCCAAGGATGTATACGTACCTTTTTAGTGCCATTAGGGAGGCGGCAAGCACCGGAAGGGTGGATATGGTTGAGTTTCTGATCACACGGGGTATCACTGATCCGCAAGATCAGTGGTACAATGCCCTAATGGAGGCCATTGTATGGGGCCAGGTGCATGCGGTCGAGCAGTTGCTAGATCGCGGTGACTTCGATCCGCGTATCCCCAGCTATGAATACCGTGATGGCCCGTTGTTTGGGGCTCTGCTCCAGTGCAGGGTCCCAAAAGCGAGACTGAGTATCGTGAGGGCGTTGTTAGAGCATGAATTCAATCTGAATGAGCTCTACAATGGGGTTCCCCGAACGCCGTTGCAGAGAGCAATGGAGCTAGGTGATGTGGAGATAGCGGCTCTGTTGCTGGAATATGGAGCTGTCCCACATGTCAGGATACTCCCTCGTGGGTCGAAAGGGAGAAAGAAGCCTCCTTTCTTGCACCTTGCACGCGAGCTGAACGAGGGCAGATTTGTACGACTGCTGCTAGAGAAAGGTGCCGATCACTGTTATCGGTGGAAGCGCAGGAATTATACTGTTCAGGTTGACAAGGAACAGCTTGGACGTGTTGAGAGAATTTTTGAAGAGCTGGGATTTGATGAAGATGAAGTGAAAGCGACTAAGAGTGATTACATGTTGGTGCAAATGGGATAATCACGGAGTGTGGGTGGCCTTCATACTGATTTCGCGATCTACATAAGGCGAATAAGATCCGAGAAGGCACGTTCCGGCATATGCAAATTTCGGCACGCCCTGTCAATGGCATCGACTGCCCCACAACACGCGGCCAGCATTTATATCCCCAGACGAAGATATGAACATGCACATGAGTCCCAGTCGTCGCCTTAATTGACCAGCATAATGTCCAATCCTCCGCCAACTTCAAACATCCTCCTCCGCGAACATCAATCCCATGATCTAGAGTGGATCGTGTCGCGCCACGGCGTCCTGTACGAGAAAGAATATGGCTTTGGGCCCCGATTCGAAGCACTGGTGGCACAAATCACGGCGGATTTCATGAAGAATTATGACCATGCATACGAACGCTGTTGGATTGCAGAGGAATCAAATTCCCCACAGACCATCCAGACCGATCAGACAATTACAGACCCCAACGCTTCTTCCCTGGGCAGTATCATGTTAGTCCGTGATCCCGATGCGCCCAAAACAGCCAAGTTACGACTCCTTCTGGTGGAACCTCGTGCGCGAGGTCGGGGCGTGGGACGATGCTTGATTCAGCAATGCCTTCGCTTTGCCAGAGAGGCTGGGTATGAGCGAGTGGTGCTGTGGACGCAGAGTCTGCTAGAGTCGGCGCGACGGCTATACCGTGCGGAAGGGTTTCAACTGTTGAAGCAGGAGGAGCATGAAGGATTTGGAGTGAAGCTCACTGGGGAATTTTGGGAGTTGATGTTGTGAGAAGTTCATGAGAAATCTTAGTAGGGTTTGGCAGATCAAGTGACTTACTGATACCATTGAGCAATACCACGTTGATTGACCTTATGATTCATACTGGACCTAATGATCATGTTAGAGCATAATATTACCGATTCATCTCTTTCTTTGAAGTAAAGGATACTTTACGTCCACCTATCTTATCACACGCCCTCCGCACATTATGGGGCATTCTCCACGATTGTGTCATCCGGGGAGAAATCCAGCCTCGACTCGGCAAGTCGGAACGCACCGCCCTCGACTATTCTATGAAAAATTACATTGTCAATAGAACCTCTGAATGAAAATGACAGACACCCGCCGATTCGCTCCCCCGCAAGCAGTGGTCCACCGTCATCGCGGAGACTTTCTCGTTTGGGAAATGGCTGATGCCCATCTATCTTATCGTCGACAAGCTTTCGTTCCTCCTCCAGACCCAACGCTTCCTCCATGGGGATGTTGTTGCCGATGAGGAGGTGCTTAGACAGCCGGAAAATGGGGATTGTCTTAAATGCATGCACCCTCCGGCTCATCCGTGGTCGAACGCTTCCTACTGATCTTCCTCTGGGCAACTGGTGGTATACTTGCACACAATGAAAGCCGAAGCAGACAACCAGCAAGCTCTCTCCGGCTCAGCTGGGGAGGATGCTCGATTAGAGGACCTGGGATATGAGCAGGGTAGAGTCTTGCGCCCAATTCACCGATTCTGTACTGACTGTCGCCAGAGCTCAAGCGGACATTCGGACTACTTGGCATGATTGGCTTCAGCTTCAGCGTTGTTACATCGTGAGTACCATTCTCCTTGATTGGCATTCATTAGCTAAGTCCTCAGATGGACTGCTTTAAGTGGCGTATTCATTGTCGGCGTCACCTCGGGAGGGCCTCCCGTCATGGTGTTCAGCTTCATCGGCGTCAGTCTCCTCACCCTCGCGGTAGCCATTCCCATGGCGGAAATGTGCTCGATGTATCCTGTAGCAGGAGGACAATATTCATGGGTGGCAGCATTAGCACCGCCCAGCATCGCACGGGGCCTTTCATACGTGAGCGGATGGTTCATGATCATCGGTATGCTCTAGACTCTTACACAGAAACGCAATCAGCTAACATGTCCAAGGTGTCCTCGCAATGGGCGCCACAAACAACTCCATCGGTGCGAATTTCGTCCTCGGCATGGCCAACCTTGTCTTCCCCGAATACACCATCCAACGCTGGCAGACTGTCCTCGTCGCGTCCCTCATCGCCTTTATGTCGACCGCTATCAACATCTGGGGCGCTCATCTGCTAAACCGCCTGGCGCGCTTCATTCTAATCTGGAACGTGGGCTCGTTCCTCATTACTATGATCGTGATCCTTGCGACAAACGACCATAAACAACCGCCGTCGTTTGTGTTCTCCGAGTTCCAGAATTTCTCCGGCTGGGGTTCCGCAATGGCCGCCATCGTGGGCATCCTGCAGGCCTGCTTCGGCATGTGCTGCTACGATGCGCCGTCACATATGACGGAGGAGATGAAGTCGGCGTCCAAGGAGGCCCCGAAGGCGATCATCCTCTCTGTGGTGCTGGGTGCCGTCACGGGATTTGCGTTCCTGCTGACGCTGTGCTTTTGTATTGGGGATATTGATACCACCGCCAACACGTCCACCGGCGTGCCGGTCATCCAGATCCTCTACGATTCCACTGGCAGTAAAGTGGGGACGTGCTTCTTGTCCAGCATGATTGCTGTTATTGTCATGGTGGCAGGGAACAACCTGTTGGCCGAGGGTTCGCGGACTGTCTACGCTTTTGCGCGAGACCACGGACTGCCGTTCTCGGGGGTGCTGTCGAAGGTCCAGACGAAACATCGGATTCCTTTGAACGCGGTCCTCCTCACGCTGGTCGTGCAGCTGGCGCTGGATGCTATCGACTTCGGCACTACCACTGGTTTCGAAACTGTCATTGCCATCTCTACCGAGGGATTCTGTAAGCTGTCATAGATTTCACCGGGCAAGAAGAAGTTGCTAACGTATGCAGATGTCTCTTACGCATTGGCTCTTATCGCCCGTCTTCTCGGCTTCGTCACCGGCCACAACGCTGTCATGAAGGGACCGTTTGCGCTGCCGCAGCCTCTCTCCATTGCGCTCAACATTCTGGGGCTGCTGTTCCTGTTATTTGCTGCCATTACTTTTAACTTCCCTACGACCTATCCAGTGACTCACAAATCCATGAATTACACGTCCGCGGCGATTGGGGTCATTGCGGTTATCAGCTTCGTTACGTGGATAACGACGGGAAGGAAACATTTCACCGGGCCGGCAGCGATGCAGGTGCTGCATGGGAAGAACAAAGAGACTAGGCAAAGTGGAGAGGTTTGTGAGAAAAGTTGATAATTAGATGTTAGATTCCTTGCATTGGACTTCTTTTATAGCCACACCACAATATCTGCTTTATATACACACACACATCTATCCACCATTGTATAAATCTCAATAACATGCAGCAGGCACCCGACATTGTTTATTACAAGCACTAGATAGTGCTTTCTTCCGCAGGCGTGGAATTTTTTCCCGGTAAATGTCGCCACGGACGATTCTTGACAATGCTCCGTTGAAGAGCTGTGATAATATGCCGGGCTACAGTAACATTCGGAATCAGCTATACCATCATACTGTCACGCACTAAGTCACATGTCTGCGATTGGATCCAGAGATGACCCCAAGTGTGTGTCGCCTTACGATTGTTGTCTCAGTCAACGGTCGCTCCTAACGCGATCTAAGTAAGCGGTTCAACACCACCGATATTGTTAGGACCGCTATAGTGAGGCGGTTCTTGATGTTACTAAGTCCATTCTACCGGGGAACAGAAGCAGTACGTGATGAAGTATACAGGGAAGCGCAATAGAGACTACACAATAACAGGGATAAAGGCGATTATGCCCTAGGGATAGATTCACAGGGTTACTTACAGACCGTTACCCCTAGCGCACCGCCTGCGATTCCTGGGCGTGCTTTAGCTCAATTTCGCCCTTCGTCAGCGATGGCCCCTTGTACCTCGAGATTCGTAGCACACCTCTCTACATGTTATAGAAGATATCAGAAAGTAGGCTAAGTCGTGAAGAAAGCGATGCCTGTTTATGGAATACTTCGGCCTAGATAGGCTGCCATCAAAGCGTCACGGCATTTCTGCGATTGCGTTCAAATATTAGCTTTGTTGAGAGTGTGGCTCTAGATTGTGGTGGGATTGAATCCTCTGCAAAAACAAATTTTTGAATTATTCAGACGTAGCACTATAGACTGGGTACAAAGAACATCTTGTCGATTTGATTCCAGCTAAGACTCTGGAAATTCAGAACAGACTACTAGGCCGAATTTTATAAAGAAGACTCGAGTATGATGTAAACACCAACAACTCCACTTTCACCAACTCAGCATAGGTTTGAAAGCAGTAGGCTTGAATAAAACCCCGGGGCCCTGCAAGACAAACTCCTAGAAGCACCCGTCTCGAAACAGGAAGATTGGAAATATTGTCTGCTTGACGTGGTCGGAGAATCTCCTCACCGCCGGCTCCAAATCATTGTTTATGGAATTTTTGAAGTCTTCCCAATAGCCTCTTTTAATAATGAGGTCCCTGAGAGTGATTACAGTCGCACATGCACCAGCGACGCACGCCACTGCCTGATCCAAGTCGCTTAGCTTACTACCAGTTTGTGGAAGCAGTCGATTTTCCATAAGAAAGGCTGGCTGCCACTCATATCCCATAGAAGGATCCCAGCTCAAAGCAAGGGATTTCTCTCCTAAATTTTGAAGGCGAAGGCCAAATAGAACATTGGACACACAGGTTCCCGCAACAAGGGTAAAGAAAGACCTGAATAATAGGGGCCAGTGGGACCTAGCGAGCATAATGACCGTAGAGATAGATAAAGCCAGTACTAGCCCAATATCAGAAAAGATCACAAACCGAGTAGCTAACCTATACCTGAGAAATGTAAAGACGTTTCCCAGTGGTAGTACGTTGGGATGCGGCTCTTCCATCTTATTTTGGTAGTAGGCATAGGACTTCCACCCTTGTGAAGCGCTGATCATAGGGGCTATGATCGAGAATCCCATGACAAGTAAAGCAACGACGGCCCGGTATCGCACTTTGTGAAAGTCAACAAAGTAGCACGTCGTCAGAACGAAGTAAATGCAGAATATAATCAGTGAGATGCGAATGATGGTGAGTGAAGCGAAGGCGCTACATGGCAGCGCCCAAACTTCAATAGGAACCTCACTGGAAGGCAATAATGGAACCCAGTACCGCAAACCTGCAATTGACATCCAATGTGCATCTTTAATGAATTTATGCCAAGGACCAGGGTTGCGGTGCCAGATACCACGTCTGCGCCAGTCAGAGAGAAAGTTCCAAACGCGAAGCTGATCTCGTATAGGGGAAAGTTTGAACCGTTGACTTATAAGGTCACACGACGCGATGACTGGATAGAGCATTGTGACGATAAAGTCGTTATTAAGCAGCTGATCATGTATGTCGTCCCCGGGCAGGAGATGGGAGAGCATGAATGAGAGACAGCTCAGTATCCAACCTCCAACAGCACCCGGGCCGTAGAACCCTGATACCGTTCTTATGAGATCAGCCTCCTCTGGGCGTATTGGATGGTCCACCGGCTCATCAGGTCCATAACAGGGAAAGAAAGGGCAGTTCAACGAGCTGACGGGTATTTGGCTTGTTGAATGATCGTCATTCAGTGTGCCGGTTGGTTCTGCAAAAGCCAAGACCCCAGGAAACAATAGCATCGCCATGTAGATCGTTATCGCTAAGAAAAAAGGGAAAATATAAATCGGTCTCATATTGTCTTTCCAGATTGTCCGCAATTCAGGATACCTGCTTGGTTCGTAGAAACGATGTAGCGCGTTGGATCAGTATGACACCCTCAGCGGTCTAAATATGTCTAGATGTCCCGGTATTTCATCATTACACGTTCGCTTATGTCTTCGCTTAATGGTCTACATCCTTGATAGGCCAAAAGCTAACAGCTTCGAAATTTGGAGAAAGGTTGAATTATCCAAGGAGCCGCAATTTGGATGGCCTAGACAAGGACGAGAATCAGGTTGCGAAAGTGGGAAGGTCATCTGAGGCAGGTCTCATATGTCATTAATAACTGAAGGTTGTTTGGAACACGGCCTTGGGCCGAGACGCGGTCCATTGGAGAAGGGGGGGTGGGGGGCGAGAGTGGAACATGGAAGGAAGGGAGCGTGGATATAGCAGTTTCGTACAAGGTACTACCTATCCTATATTGTCCCAGTATCACAAACGTCATGTACTATTAATACTACGAAGCGGCCTAGGAGGCGGGTTATCGGCACCCACATGTCATATTAGGACTACGGAGTAGTGCTTTCAGATGACGGTTCGGGAGAGAGCTTATGAGAATATTGCGCCAAATCTGATCTCGAATACCGCTGTAGTAATGGTATACAAAGTTCGTACACCTTTACCTCGCTCTACTGAGCTTTCATCAGTCCATTTCACGCATTCCCAGGCTTCGGTGCAAAGCAAGCATACTGGCGGGCCCAAGCAAGTCGTTAAGCAGCATTTTCAGGGGTGATTTCGGGTTGTTTTTTCACTTGCTATTTCCGTATATTATATTCGCGCAAAAGCCGGCGAATAGTAGAAAAGGAAGCGAGATTTTAGCTGACGAGCGCTTAGTTTATGTATTTTAATATGAAGGTTTTCGCTTGCCAGCTCTGATACAGCCTTTTACTCGTTGTTAGAAAGAGTTTCTGAACAACTACTGTCTGATGAAGTAGAAGACCTTTCCGTACTCTTTAAGGATTGTATAGCGAATAGTAGATAAAGAGATTTTGGGATGCTTGTAAATTCGCTTATACCTTTAGCTGATTAAATAAAGCTTACAGATCTACACACACACAGCGTAGGGTGTAGTTTTCTGCCAGGCATTGCAGAAAGAATGAGAGAGTAATAGATAGACCTACTTAGTGACGCGAGACGCGTTCTATTATTTTGACTGGCCTGATTGTTTAGATATGAAAGCGGTCATCTTAGCGCGAAAAGGAGGTTTTTAACATTTTTGAACCCCCTATTGTAAACAAGTCGAACCGTTGAAGGAACTCCCATAGCATTCTCGCAAGGCCATCCCTCGACATGGTGCTGGCCAAGGGGGCGGGAGGGAAGGGATGTCGGCGAGTATCCCGGGAGTGATCGGGATATGACGCAGCAGCCGGCTCATCGCCGACGTACTGCGTTGGATGCGGATCAATATGGTTCAACTATTGAACTTTAGATAGAGCAGCACGGACGTTCCTGAGACCAGGCCCACCCACATCTCCAGTCATACCCGATATGGGATGTACTGAGTAGTCTCGGTGGAGGACCGTCTCAGTGAGCTCTTTGACCAAATAATGGTAAGGCTGGACTCCACATTTCTTCGCTTGATAGTCGAAAGATGGTACGAGTCAGACATCAAACAATAGCTCCTACTGGTGGGCCTCCTCCGGCCCGACCCCTTTACTACGTCGCTTCATATTTCAGAAAGAGTGTCATTGACAGAAGAAAAACTATACACATTAGGGAATTATCCGTACAACGCTTAAGGGTATATGAAAACCAGACATCCAACCGCTTCCAGGGTAGTATATACAGTACACCTCGACATTAAGATCCAATTAGGGAACTACTCAAGCCATCTCGTATTCCTCCGGCTTGAGGGTGTTGGCCGAATCTGCCGAGATACGACGATTCTTGATAAACTTGGGCCACGTATTGGTGAGCACGAGGTACTTGATGCTCTCCTCGGCGGCGTCAAACACCGTCGCATTGAAGCTCTCGGGCACCTCGCCCCAGTATTTCGGTGCCGACGCCGGCTGCTTGATGGGCTGCTCCGAGCTCTCCGAGTGGCGCGGGGAGGGCGGGTCGAAGGTGAACTTGTCGAAGGGGGTGGCGGGGTCGGCGTCGAGCTGGTCGCCGTAGCAGGTCTGGGCGGCGGTGTCGAAGATGGCCTGGAGATGGCGCAGGTCCTGGGACGAGATGTTGACGGGGAACTCGGCATGCCGCACGCTGATGTACTCGGTGTAGATCTGCAGGGCGCGGTTGAAGCGCTCGCGGATGAGCTCGCGGGTGTTAGGGTCGTCGGGGGAAGCCGTGCCGTCGCGGATGGGCTTAGGCAGGCTGCTCTTCCACTCGGCGACGCTGGTCAGGAACGCGATGTTCTCCCCGGAGAAGTCGTGGAGCGCGGAGAACTCGAGCAGCGGCGTGGGGTTGCGCTCGAGGACGTGCTCCAGCGCGCCCATGGTCAGGATGCTGGCGCGCGAGCTCTTGCTGTCGACGGAGCCGTTGGTGGACTTGAAGCCCGAGATCATCGAGTCGATCATCGTCGTCGCATCGCTGACGGACTTCGCCTCGGACCCCTTGCCCTTGGTCTTGGCCTCCCACTCGGCGATCGTCTCAAGCGTCTCCTTCCGGAGAGACTGGTGCCGCATCACCTCCCAGCAGGGGAGGAAGATGGTGAAGATCTCCATGACGATGATGGAGAGGCAGATCCTGTATGTGTTAGGGGTGACCGACGTAAAAGAGGCAGCTGGGTGCTTACCATTGCGGAGGCAACCAGACCGCGTTGACCTTCTCGAAGGCGGGAACATAGACCGCGATCAGCCACATGGGGGTAGCGGGAAGGCTGCCACGCGTTAGTTGCGAACATTTTGTTTTTTTCTCCGTGGGACTCACTTGGCAATGACACAAGCCATGGTCTGAACGCGCCAGCCATTGGTATCCTGAATGTGGCGAGCCTTCCACAGAACGATGGGGGCAACGATCCAGGCCCAGATAAACTGTCCGACGATGGTAGCCCACCTGTATTGATTAGCAGACGTGACACGTCTCATTGATGTTGATACTTACCATTCCCAGCCGGCACCCATGGCCGACAACTGCTGCATCTTGGTTCCATGCACTTCGGTGCCGGGGATACCCCACGAGGGATGCCACTTGCGCGAGATTAACCACATAAGGATTGTAAGAAACAGCTGCATGGGTTAGAGACAACGTCTATACACATCTGGGACACGCATACCTGAATAACAATTGCAATAGCGACAACAACGAGTGTCTTGTTGGTATAGTCGAGACGCTTAAAGCGAACAATCAACCCAGGCCGACGCTGCATGTGCGCGGGCATGTCTTCATGACTGCTACCAGGCCGGACATATTTTTTCTGGAGCTTGGCGACGTGCAGGAAGCGGGCATTGGACGCGTGGAACAAAGCGATGCCGATGGGCAGATAGGTACCCATGATCCAGTACTGTGCGTCGCCAGGCATGATGGCCCCGATCATGACACCAAACTGAACCGGCGCCCAGTACGCGTGTAGAAACAAAATAGCCGCGAGAGACAGCCAAAGTCCTCGGATGCGAATGACGGGGGAATCACGGCGAATAATGAGGTAGGCCATGCCGCACAGCACGGCGGTCGTCCAGACTGCACACCAGCAGGCCCAGAAGATACTGACGGGGGTATACTGGGCCTGCGGCTTGGAGTCGGGGGTGACGCCCATCTCCGACCCCATGATGACGGTGTTGTCTGCGAAAAGAACCCAGAAGCAATGTTGAAGGAGTGTGGTGAAGTTGGATATAGCCTGTCAGCAAACGACCGCATGGAGAAAGGAAGGGGACCCAGCTGGGCGGCGTTGGGGGGCCACGAGCAACTTAAAGGACTAGCTGCGTCCAAGTTGGAGCGTGGAGCGTGCTGGCGTGAGCTGGGAGGGTCAGCACCTGTTCCTGACTCGAACCCATGCGGATGAAGATCGGGATATCCTTGTCCAGCAGGCTATGCGCTGTCTCATTGGGAGGCGTGGGGACAACGATTTGGAATACATCTCGTGGCAGGGCTCCACCATTTGAAATCGCTCGTGGGGGGAATCTCGATCATCGGAACTATCGATTCACAATGCACTCTGATTGCCTCGATTGCCTCTTAGTCCGGGCCCACTGGGGGCGCTAAGATCCTGCCGGCTGGTGATGATCGCGGAACATAATCTTAGTTAGCGCCATGTGATGGGAACAATGCAATGTTGCCGTTATTCCTCCGCCGGCTGGTGTGACAGCTGATGTATTTGTCAAGACGTTGGAGTTGAGCAGATCAAGGTCAATGCCTTTGTTCGAGTGTCTATATCAGCTGCAAAATCCCGGGGCATTGGTTCTAAAGAACGGACCACACCTCCTCCGGAAGGATCACCAAGTCTTCATCGTGGACTCTTCCCAGTAAACCCGCTGATCGATCCAGAACCGACTCGTCGGATCTTCAGTGTCTCAACTAGTTCATCTTCCCCTGGTCCCTTTTCAGCAAACTCCTACCCTACAGAGTAAGGGCCCTGCCTATAACATCCACGGACTGATCCCGAGCTCGAGGAGCAAGCATCTTTTGGAAACAGAATGGACCATCAAATAGCACTGAGGCTCGGGTAGTAAGATTTAAGGTCACGCTACAAGTGATAGTTTGGTTTTCGTCGCATGGTTGCACGGATTGGGGCCACCGTCGGACCGCATCTCGTTGACACTATCTCTGATCTGGATAAAGCGCAAAGGAGAAGGGTTCCCGCGGTACCGGCGGCGCAGGTCGCGTAAGGGCATGGGCCATGTCGTTTGTATGTGGCTATCTTTCAATATAGCCTGGACGTCCTACAGGCCATGCGGTAGAAGATGACTGAGCATTGGACCTGGCATCGACGTTATCAAAGCAAGATGTATGCATGTATTGGTCAATCCAACAGCCAAGAACAACGCAACCTGTCCCTGTATCCTAAACGTGGTGCTGAATCGCGATGAAAATTCTGCAGCGACTGGTCAGTGCTGGGGTCATGGAACGTGCGCCGATTTAGCGAGTTCAGATCTGGTTTTGAGCAAAGGCCGGTCCCCGTCCGTTGGGAATGATACGCGATAACCGGACCCCTGTCCGAGAAGAGCATAACAACACGTAATAAAAGGGGTTAGCTTGTTCCTGGATATACGGAGACCTCCGTGTTCAGCACATACCCTAGGCCCTGTCCATTTCGCCTCTGGCACGGATGCTACTCTTTCCCGATATACAGGGGCCAGAGCGGTTATACCGTCCACACCGTGACATTGAACTCCTATTGAAGAGCACCACTTCCTCTCCCAGAAATCATGTCAGGGTTATTTGGTACCCAATAAGACCCATCTTCTTCAGGTCCGCACCGTTAAAGGTGGTGCGCCTGGCGGGGAACAATCCACATCGCCGGTATACGGGGCTTCATGCAGATGCGAGTCAGAATATGAAGGAATTTTGTCGATTTTTCATTAATACTCTGCATCCGTGATTTCGCCTTATTACTCCATCCTACGTAAATGGGGTGGGGGTAAACAGCGAGTCAGAGACCCTTGTAATGTTAGCTAGTTAGCTAGTATAGGGGCGGAATTACTCGGCCCACAGACGGCGTGATTCGGCTTCAGCTGTGCCTGAGGCTGGCTGAAGGTGACCGTCGGTGGTTATTAAGTCATAGAATCTTCGCGTGTACTCCTCGCAGCGTCTTTATTTGAGTCGCATATGTCCGTGGTGAAGGACTGACTATAACTATAGCACTGGTAATATACCTGGTTGGGGCTCAAGACGGCCCTTTACTGAACTACTCCGAAGAAACAGGAACGGCAACCATCAAAGCCAGCAGAGAATGAGCTACCTCGGCTGCCGCCAACGTCGTCGTTTCCGCGCTGGTGTCATAGATCGGCGAGACCTCAACCACATCCGCCCCGATCACAGGCAGGCCACGTAAGGCATCCAGAATCGATAGGAGCTCTCGAGTTGTAAAGCCACCCGGCTCAGCCGTTCCAGTTGCTACACAGCCTCTTAGTCGATTCTCTCTTGGATATATTAAGCGACAGGAGGACACTTACCCGGCGCGTAGGCGGGATCGAGAACATCAATATCGACAGAAATATATACCTTGCTGTTCCCAACGCGCTCTTTAATCTGCTCCACGACACCACTGACCCCGAGACGGTCGAGATCGCGGGCCTTGACTATTTCGAAGCCACAGCGCAGGTCGTTGCGGATATCGCCTTTGGGGCGAACGACGGGCGCGCGAATGCCGACGTGGATAGAAGTGTTGCGGATTAGACCCTGTTCATTAGTATCTGGAGCCAACAAGAAGCGTTGTACGGAGAGTCTACCTCTTCATGAGCTAAATGGAGAAATGTACCGTGGTTAACACCCCTAGATAGTATGTGAGTTATCTTCTTAGCCCCCTCCAGATGCTTATACATACGCATAATGAGAGATGCCACCACCTAGGACCTTCGGATCCCAAGTATCTGAACACACACAGCCAGTTAGCATGGCCTCTGTCAAGGGGCTCGAAACTATACCTATATGGCTATCGAAATGAATCACGGAAACCGGTCCCCAGTGATCATAGGTCGACCGCAGCGCCGACAGAGTGGTTGTATGGTCCCCGCCAAGGGTAATAATGCGAGGCGTCTTGCCAGCCTGGGAATCATTCGTGCGGCGCGACGACACCACCTGCAAAGTCCAAGATCGTTAGGAATTAAATGCTCGATTCAGCCTGCCGCAGACGAAGCAGTTGGCCCACCTTATGCGCCAAGTCCAGCTGCTTCAGCGCAACCGTATTATCCAGCCAGGTCAACGGCGCATCACCGCAATCGACCAGTTTCGCCCAGCTCGCAAAGACATTTTCCCCGGTGTATACACTCCAGCCTCCAAGACGCCGGGAGCCCAGTCGAATGCCGCCTGGTCCGAAGCGGGCGCCGGGGCGGGCGGTTACTGCCTATCGTATCGGATCTTAGTTTGCCTTCTTATCAGCGCGCACGGATCTACGGAAAGGATATACCGTGTCGAAGGGGGCTCCCAGAAAGGCGATATCGTACGGGGTAGAGTCGCTTTCTTTGTCTATAAAGCAGTTGACGTATGGCAGGTGGGCGAATGTGGTCAAGCCGTTGTATTGGCTGTTGGTGACGATATCCACAGGGTCATCGCTGGAGAGCGGCAACTGGCTAGAGCCTAGGACCGCGGCAACTGGGGGGAAGACGATGTCCCTTGCAAGAGCCGTCGACAGGAGTGATAGGGAGATTGGAAGTACGCTTAGATACATGATGGTTCTTAGAAATGAGATATATGTATGAAACAAAGTCCAGAGTTACATCCAGACGGCTTATATATTTCGGCGTCGGCAGAGACCGACGATGACGATCCTGCAGACCAAGACTTATCGCGCCAGTGACCAAATGAGTAGTTTGACGCGATGATAGAATTCCCTCACTACTAGACCATGCCTATCTAAATCTTGATTCTATCAATATGTTTGTATGTATTTCCGGCATTCTACAACAGCAAGAGCAACAGCATCACGATGGTGGAATTTGCTGCGGAGATGACATAAAGCCTCCCCGCACAACCCCACTTATTTTTCACCTTTTGCGCGCAAAGTCTTCTCTCTACATACGCCCATAGATATACTCTCATCATGGTATGATATTCTCCAAATACCCAAGATATACACTCTAACAGCATGGTAGCCTCACGCAGACTCCTCCTACTTCGGCGGCTCCGGCTCCAAAGCCGAGATCTATACGCAGGTGCTCGAGCAAGCCAAGGGACTTGTCACCGGACAGCGCAACTGGGTAGGTGCTGAATGCGACAGACATAGCAGAATGCGTTCAATGCTAACAATACACAGGTCAGGTAATTATACTCCAGCGCTCCAATCCACCGTTCACGATTGACAATCAACAGTAACTTCTCCAACGTCGCCTCGCTGCTCTGGCACGCATATGCCGCCCTCCCCGCGCCGTCCTCCTCAGTCAACTGGGCCGGATTCTATATCCGCCAGGATAAATTCCCCGCCCTCTCCTCGTCCTCCCAAGACACTTTGAAGAAAGATGACATCCTCCTACTCGGCCCCTTCCAGGGCCGTCCGGCCTGCCAAGAGATTCGATTCGGCCGCGGAGTCTGCGGAACAGCAGCCCAGAAGCGCGAGACCGTCATCGTTCCGGATGTGTTGAACTTCCCGGGTCATATCGCTTGTGATGGGAGCAGTCGGAGCGAGATCGTGGTGCCTATCTTGGCGGGAGGTGAAGTACGTCAATGGCTCCCTATGGATCTTTGAGTTGGTTAAGGCTAACGTGTTAGACCGTGGCGATTATCGATATCGATTGTACGGAACCGGATGGATTCGATGAGACTGATAAGAAGTATCTGGAGGAACTTGCGACGCTCCTGGCGGAGAGCTGCGATTGGTAATTCTGGACTGGAAGGATGAACCAGACCTGGAAGAGAGAGGACAACGACGTATTATGACACTTTAACGCTGAAATAAGTTCGCATGTATTAATATGGTACTCCCTTATAGAAAAGAACTTGCATAGAGAATACGGGGATTCGTTGGTGAAACAAGTATAAACGCTAAACTATGCTGTCGTCAGCTATTCTTGAAACATCGCTCACAATATCGTGTTTGGCGGAGTAAACTACGCGTAGCATGCCGAGCAAGACATAACTACTAAGTCTGAACAGCGAAGGCTCAATTCTATCTTTACATCTTGTTTTTCTTCTTTTCGCCATTAAGTGTTTTACGTCCCATGGTTTGATAATACTCAGCGACATTTACTTGGCATTATAATGCTGCGCCAACAACTCCGTGTAGCGTGGAGCGTTGCAGTGACACTGTGACACAGCCTTGATGTGCCTTTTTTGTCCCTTGTCTGCTATTCCCCTCTTATCAAGAAGCCCTTCAACAGAATTGCTCCTGCTGTTATCGTGAAGCCATCTCCAACCTCGCCTGCGGGGAATTCTCGCTGCGGAGAGTACAACCATACATCAGTAAAAACGGGGTATTCGTGATGGCAGACAATGCCTCAGAAGAACATGTCCTGTTTCGCCTTTGCCCGACTGAAGAGAGCTCAGAGCACTCGGTCGAGTCTGTGACAGGTACAAAGCAGGTTACCCCATGGGCTATGTCGACTCTAAGAGGATATGGAAGGTTTCCCCGAGCGCCCGGCAAGCTTAACTATCAGGGCGGCGTGGAGTGGGAGAGACCCGAACAGGCACAGTGGAAGTCTATAAAGCAGATAAAGGATTCCAATTTTGAGATCGTGGATTCACCATCCTGATATCAGTTCGTACCGCCTCCCAGCATGTCGAGCACCACACAGACCCTTGTTCCCGCCGCAAACAACAAACATGCCGACCAAATTCAAAACAAACAACCGACAGAGAATCAATCAGCCCTTCAGGCAATCTCACAAGGCACCGAGATCCAGGGTATCCCGTCATTCACCTCTATTGACAAGAAGAGGCGATGGATGCTGGAACACATGGCAGGGGCCTTCAGGGTATTTGCTCGGAAGGGTTTCTCTGAGGGTATGAGTGGGCACATCTCGCTGCGCGACCCGGAGCATCCAGATACCTTTTGGACAAACCCGTATAAACTTCCTTCCTGGCCCTGGCTCCCACATCGTGCTAACCCACTGTTATAGGCTCGGGCTACATTTTGGCCAGGTCAAGGTATCCGACTTGATCCTACTCGATCACAACGGCTCACCCGTGGGCGGCAATCTGTCTCGTCCAGCAAATGCGGCGGGCTTCCAGATCCACAGCGCCATCCACAGGCACTATCCGCATGTCAACGCCGCGTGCCATGCCCACTCGGTCCACGGAAAGGCGTGGTCCGCCTTTGCGAAGCCGTTAGAAATGATCAACCAGGATGTTGCCATTTTCTATGGCAGGGCACAGGCTGTGTATTCGGACTTTGGGGGTGTTGTTCTAGACCCAGAAGAGAGTGAGCGTCTGGCCAGTTCTCTCGGCCCAGAGGGAAAGCTTCTCATTCTCCGCAACCACGGGCTTATAACTGTTGGGGAGACGGTGGATGAGGCCGCGTATCTGTTTACTCTGGCTGAAAGGAGCTGTGAGATCCAGTTGAAGGCGGACGCTGCGGAAGCCAATGGTCTGAAGAAGATGATGATTCCGCAGAAAGCGGCCGAGTTTACATACAAGATGACTAGCGATTCGGTGAGTTTGAGTCATAACTGATTCTGGCATTGGCACTAATGGCTGGGTAGGAAGCTCTCTATGTTGAGTTTCAGCCGGATTATGAGATGGAGCGGGAGCTATGCAATGATAACTTTCTGCAGTGAGGAGAGAGAACGATGTATTCCGCAGAATGGTTTGAATGGAAGCATTCGACAATATTACCACTTATTTATCTCTCGTAAGACAGCTGATAATTGTCCCGTATTGTGCTGGAAGTCGCCTTTTAACATCTCGTCTCTGATGTCATGCATCGCTGTAGACCGGATGTTCATAGACTAAGACTCGTCATTCCCATGGAAACATATTTCCCTGGTGTAAAATATGCCACCTTGTAGACAGCAAAGAAGATAGCAAGTGGGTAAATGGAGCGACGGGATGACTTTACTTTCCTGAACACAGTGTGGAGTGATGGCCCGGCCATCTGGGGAAACCTTCCGTTTTATTTCTCTCGGGAGCCCTTATCAGCTCCCGTACCCCTCACGATAGCCAAAGTGGGTGGTCTTATGAAGCAATTCTCCACGATAGGACCCTGATAAGATCTGAAGACGGTACTTATATGTGACGGGCCCTTGGTGGGAGGGTTGATGGCTATCTCGCAAACCTCCTCGTTGCCTATACTAGTACAAGCTTTTAAGGCTCCGTCAAAATGAACCCCAAAGCAAACGTCCTTGTGGTTGGAATGGGTGGAATTGGGACTATCTCTGCTCTCAACCTGGAGACCGGTGGCCGCGCAGCAGTGACAGGCGTCCTCCGCTCCAACTACGATGTCGTTGTTCAAAAGGGATTCAACATCCGATCTGTCGACCATGGCATCGTCAAAGGCTTCAAACCAAGCACTGGTATGCAATAGTCCCAGACTATCACGACCCATAAATAACACGATATACAGTCCTCAAGCACATCCCCGACGTCACAAAAGAAAACCTCCAACCATATAAATACGTACTCTGTACCACAAAGAATTACGCCGACATCCCTCCCACCGTTGCAGAGCTGATCCGGCCAGCCATCACCCCAGGATACACAGTGATCGTGCTGATCCAGAACGGCCTAAACATCGACAAGCCCCTGCTGGCCGCATACCCCCAGAACGTCATCCTCTCTGGCACGAGTTTCTGCGGCTCTCACCAGCTCTCTCCCGCTGAGATCCTGCACGAAGACGGCGACAAACTATTCATCGGCGCCTTTCGCAACCCCAACCTCGATCCGGCGGCCGAGGACCGCGAAGCGCAGGAATTCTGCAATATCTACGCCGCGGGGGGCAAGTGCGTGTGCGAGCACCAGCCAGACGTGGGCTTCACCCGGTGGCGGAAGCTGCTCTACAACGCCTGTCTGAATTCGCTCTGCGCCATTACTGACCTCGACACGGGGAGAATGCAGATTGCGGACGGGGCCGTGGAGAACCTGTTGCGTCCGGCGATGGAAGAGATTCGCGCCGCTGCAAAGGCCTGCGGTCATGAGCTTCCGGCTGAGCTGGTTAATTTTATGATTACCCTCGATCCTGTCACTATGTATAACCCGCCGAGTATGCAGGTTGATCTTCGTAATGTGAGCTACCCCCGGGGATTGTGTTCACTGGCAAAGCTCTGGAAACGCGTGCTAACCCACTTTTTGTAAAGAGACGCTTTACAGAGTTTGAGAATATTGTTGGAGAGCCACTGCGCGAGGGAACAGCTCGGGGGGTGAATATGCCCGTCCTTACTGTGGTATATCATCTCTTGAGGTCTATGCAGTGGAAGATCAAGGAGGAGAGAGGGCTTGTGGAAATCCCGGCCCATGTTGATCACACAAATACTAGCTAGCTCCACCTAGACAATACTCTTGCCTACTAATGGAAGATGCGCGCACCCTTCTTGCTTAGGACGTGGTGTATATCACCCCCTAGGGAATGGCAGGCAGTCTATCCCGAGTGATGCCAAGTTTCGGGGAGACTTGCCTTCTCGCTGCAAAAGCCTCTTGGCAGAACAATAAGATGTACCAAACCAAATCTCATGGGAATAGCAGGTCGTCTGAGAGATATCTAACCCTGAATTCAGTCGCATAGCCGTAGATCAGGACAAAGTACGCTCTAGATGTTTGACACGCAACTCGCCCTGGGTGCTCATAAAGCCGTGACGAGTTTCTTTTGACTGCCTCGTATACACTCGTGTTAAGACTTGATCACGCTTCATACTTGATGGTAGGAAAGATCAACCTCAATCACTCACAGTCAAGCCGGAGACCGCACATTCAAGAAAAATGATCTAATTCCTCTGAAGTATCTATGCAACCCTACCCAATACAACATCTAATCACATGTTAGACCGATCCCGATAATCTATAACATCGCTGTAACCGAAACGAATGTCCCTAGCCCAAACGCCAAAAGCTCATTCCGCCAGTCTCGCGGAGTGAATGTCCCAAGTGTAACATGTAAGGTATGCAAGCAATAAAAAACACAGCCGGAGTCAAATGCTCTATAGAGGAAAGTTGAGCCATCACATGCTCAGCAGGCTCATTTGGCGCTTCATCGGGCTGACCGAGCCGGACTCGCCGTCTTCACTCGGTCCGAATCCACTGTCGGTACCCGTGAGGCCAGCATCGGGATCAATGTCCCATTCCTCGTCGTCATCGTCGTCGGGGAGATCGCCTTGGTCACCGGACCAACTCTTCTGGACAGCACCGCGGGTGTTCCATCGCAGTGCGCGCTGCACACTCTGGAACCACTCGCCGTTGCCGGAGACGACCGTGGGAAACGGATACTGACTGGCTTCAACGGTCACATAGTCCCCTTGACGGAGTTCCACGCGCCCCTTGCCGTCGAACGAGCAGTACGCGGTGGACCGGGACCCTGGGGGGACGGCAATCCGAAGCGATAATGAGTCCGATAGTACCATGGGGCGAAATGATAGTGTGTGAGGGCAGATCGGGGTCAGAAGGATCCCAGGGATGGAAGGGTGGATCAACGAGCCACCCGCGGAGAGAGAGTATGCGGTCGAGCCTAGTACAATTGGTTAGTTACATTGCGACTCGGCAGGGGCGTCGATACATACCGGTCGGCGTGGAAAATATGCAGCCGTCCGCTTGAACCACAGTAAGGAGCTCATTGTCTGCATACAGCTCTAGGTTGGACACGTAAGGCGATGGACCTCGGTCAATGACGAGCTCGTTCAAGACCTCAAACTGTTCACCCTCCTCCACGGCATCCGCGTCCGCCCCTTTACTCCGGTCTTTCCGGAACACGGTGCATGTAAAGCGCATGCGTAGATTCACCCGCATCCCCACATCTCCCATCACGGCATTCAAATGTGACTTGTAATTTTCGAACTCAAAATTCGTCAGGAACCCCAAACTTCCGAGGGAGAAACACAGGATGGGCGGCACCACGCGCTGGAAGAGCCAGGACGTGAAGAGCACCGTTCCATCCCCACCCAGCGTGAGGACGAGATCGAACTTCTCCGGCGACGACCAGCACAGGTCGGGGGTCCAGTAGCGAAGCATGTCTTGGAATTGAGGCTCCTTTTCTAAAAGCCCTTGTGCGTCAAAGCGCCTCGAGTTTCGTAACTTGGCGTCGACGTAGACGTTGACGCCTAGATCATTTCCATACCGCGGCGTAGAGAGAAGCCATTCGGCGAGTTCGCGCGTCAAATGTACCAGGCTGTTATCACGCGCTTTGGTCACAATCATGACATTTCGGACCGCCCGTTTGATGGGTCGGCGCTGCAGCTGTTTGGACACCTCCCGGACGCCGGTCGCGGTCTGGACGAGGCGCGAATGCGACAACCACTCGTCATCCGTGATTTCCTCCAGGACCTTCTGGATGTTCACCGCATCGTCAAAGCGCTGATGAAAGAAGCATGGCGATTGCATAATCAGTCGCGATGTGCGATCATGGCCAAGCTGAAGGCTCGACAGAGCGCTCGACAGCTTCTGCGATGTGTTACTTAAACGACGGTCCATTTCATCCGGCGAGCTCGCACAAGTATTGGGAGTGTTGCGCAGCCCCAGGGACGCCGCCAGCGGCAGGTTAGGGGGAGGGTTGTTGGGGTTGGAGTTGTTGGTGGCGCTCGACAGGGAGGGCCGCGACGCCAGTGCCTTCATGATGGTCTGTCGGGGGATTGAATCGGTAGATAAGGCCTTGCGTTGATGACTCGAGAGAGCGGTTGCGGTGCGGAATGGTCGCAAAGACGCTGTAGGGCACGAGGGCACACCGGGCTCGTCGGCCGATATATCCGATGGTGGTTTCGACGGGTTCAACGTGCCGGTCGACGGGGTGTCGGAAGGTCCCCGAGCGGACTCGCTCGCTTGGACCTCGTTGGGGGATTGTGAAGGATCTATATGATTGGCATAGTCGCGAAGCAGGGCGGTTCCGATAGTGGACGAGGAGTAAGAAGGAGAAGACGAAGAAGTGGCCGTGGACGTGGAGGGAGATGGAAGGACCGCAAGAGGAGGCGGATCTGATAGTGGGGCCCCGGAGGACGGCGAGACCGATGATGATGACACTGATAGAGGTGACAGAGGCGTCGTGGTCGACGGTGGATCAGAGGGGACGGTCGAAATGGCGCAGATGGACGAACGTTGCACAGAGCCCGGCGTGGCGTGGGATGAAGCCATGGACAGGGTGGCTGTTTCAAGGTGGTGATGATGGCAGAAGCAGAAGAATAATTATACGAGGAAGAAGGGGAACAGCGGGGAAAGGCGATCCATTAATTCCTTTAAGTCCGTCTTACCCACAGCCGAACTCGGATGTAACGAGGCATTTGATCGGTAATTGTGGTTGATGATTGTTGTTCGAGAGGATTCGATCGCTTCTGATACTTGTTCTACATTCCCTCATTTGGAAGGCTGCGTGTTTTCTCTACATCTCTACATCTCTCGACTCATGTCTACTCTGCATGTCTCCGCCATTTATAGGAGAGTGTAAATGGTGAATTAGGTAAGCTCGTCGCCATGAAATTAATTAGAACCGACTATTCTTCAGCATCACCATCTCGCCTGCTGCAGGAACCTCGATTGTCCCAAGCCACGTTGATCACCCTCTCACAGTGGCGGCCGATTGCCCTCAACTGTTTGTCCGTATCGTTTCTTTTTCTCTTTCCCTTCCCTTCCCTTTTGTTTGTATATTCGGCGTCCTCGCAAGAACCCCATCAGATCAACCATATTCTTCTCCTGCACCCGATATATGACCCGGTTGGACGGATAAACTCCTTCGTATCGGACACGGGCGCATCCACGTCAGATTGATCCCCGCTCTGTCCTTGTTTTTGTACGCTCGGTCTCATGCAGTCCGCTCTAAAAAAAGAAAAAGGCAGAGCCCACAGGCAGCCCGGATAGTCCGTACGCACGCTGATTGCCTGCCGGATGCCGGGGGATTTCCCATGACTCGCGCCATGAAATCCTGCGCTACGAAGGACTCCAACAGTAGGCCCTGAGTGTATCCGAGTGAGAATCGGCGGTAGGGTGTCATAATCCAAATGGTTCGTGTGCAGCCGGAGAACATCGACTTAACTCCAGCGGGTGGTCGCACCGTTCGTCGTAGTATTAAAGACCATCATGCCGCGTCGATCTTCCAGGCGTAGTCTTGATAAAACTTCTCCTCCACCAGCTCCCGTACAGTGCCTTCCAGAGGCTGGCCATCCACATCCTCCACCATCGCAACATCTCCGTCGGTTGTCGCCATAGTTCCATGGCAGATGGCTGCCGCTCGCTGGCGCACCCGTTCCCACGTGTCAAAATCAAACGAACCCTGACTCTCATTCAGTAGCAAATGCCCTTTCGATGTGAAGGCAAGGACATGTAGTGAGGTCGCGGCAGCCGCTTCCTTCACCGACGGGTCACGAGTAAGTTCGCCGGACGGATTCACTCCGAGAACAGTTGCAGAAAAGGTCATGGACAACGGGACTGCGGCCGACAAAAGGGCGAGGAGGGACGTTTGCAACAGGGCCGGAAGCAATGTCAAATACTAGGAAGAAAAGTCAGTCAGTTACGGACACCCAGCAGGGGTCGAAAACAACTCACCGAACCACCCCTCTCCACGCTATCCCCTCCCACGATCGCCAGGGTGAGGACGACCCCCCGTCTCGCGTAGCCCTTCTCGCGACCAAGGACAACCCGTCCCAACATGGTTTTGATGATCCCCTCGACGTATCGCTCGCCCACCCCGCCTGGTGCGGTACCCGGCTTTACAAAGACCTCCACGGTAGCTTCTTCCGGTTTCAGAGCATCTCGACGACCCGGAAGCTCAACTGGTGCATTGACCGACCCCAGGATATTAGCACCAGTCGCGGGACACTGGTACGAAGCCGAACCGTCGGCACGGGAGAGCGGAGTGAGAGATGCAGTCGGCGCAACCATCGTTGCACGGGGAGTCGACTGGCAGTGGAGGATTGGGTGTGATGAACCAGTGGGTAAGGGCCTCGTGAAGAGAAAGTATGAGAAACAGGATAGGGGGTTGGGTAGAATTGCGATCGGGCGACACAAAGAAAGGGAAGGGGAATGTCGATGAAGCTGAAATTTTTGGCGGAAGCTGTCCTGTGCGGGCTTCCCGCTGATTGGCGGTCACTGGAGGTACACCATCTCCGCATTCTGCTTCCTCTCCAGCCCTCTCTCTCTCTCTCTGTGTTCTTCTCGTCGATTTCAGTCTGGAGAAGCCAGCAATTGGGTACATTCTGTGATCATCTGATAATCGATCTAGTCCATAGTTCTTACTACGACCACATGGTAAACCTGTTTGCCGCGTTGTCTACGTCGGGCCGTTTTACATGCCCAGAAGCACCTGTCTCATGTGAGGCAGCTCGAGTACAGACCACGACCCAAAGGAATACGAACTGATGGCTTTACAAGGAACAGGCATAAAGAAGCCGACTGATGAATCCGTAGGTGTCGTCGGACAGTCATGTGTACACATGCGCATTGTTCCGAAACATATACAACAGGACGCGAAGCAAGGCCCTGCATATGCAAATAGGAAGAATCCGGGTAACAGCTCACCAACTACCATTTCTAAAGCACATGATCTTTCAATCCAACCGGTAGAAACATCCGTCTCGCTCTACCGCTTCACAATACATGTCATTATGGACCAGCCCAAGAGGCACAGCCACGTTGCCGAGAGCAAGTGGGGGAGGAAGAATGCCTGCAGGTGAGCGACAACAAGGATGGCCACGATGGCCACAGTCAGATGCAGGAGACTAATCAGAGTAAGGCTGGGTCTTCCAGGTGGATGCCAACATGGACTAGAACAAGGATGTACTTCCAGTGTACGCAAGTACCATCTCCGCCTAGCCATTCCCCGGACTTCGTCGCGCAAATCCAAGCACGCCAGCCCCGTTCCAAGCCACTAGCGGCCTCGAATTTGGGACATCCTTTCGCGAGTCACGTTTCGTGGTGACCAAAATCCTGGTAGGGCAATGAAGTCGGCCAAGATAACGATCCGGAACCCCAATGATATGCGGCCCTGAGAATAGTGCAGCCATGGCACCCCCTCACGCTGTATCGATGGGTCTCGACGCGATGCCCCAGACGTGATGTCCGGGGTGACTATAAGAATCAGATCCGTTCGAGAGGTACTCACTCACATCGAACTCACATTTCTATTACCTGTAGATACCTTTGCGGTAGGACCTCTGACTTCTGGAACCTCAAGGTCATTACCCTATCGCCTTCTCCCCTTTCTCCCTACTCTTAATTGAATGGGCACAGACATTTCTCCCCTTGATGTCGAGGAATCGACGGAACCTCCTATATGTGCTTGTACGGAGGAACAACATTCACAACCGATTAGACCCAAGGATGTAAATATACATCACGACCCCGAAAAGACCGGAGAGTTATCACTTTCATCGCGACCAAAGATCGACAGTCAGAGCTACCCAGGAGAACCTCCCCAGCAAGATATCGGGACTGTATCCCACCATGCTCACACCTTTGATTCCGCACAGCTGGCCACCCTTCTTGGAGTTGACATCGAGTACGTTCTTTTCAACATTGAGAAAATTATCCTCATTCTGTTCGTGCGGCTAATCAACTCAAGTCATGGCTTGTCAACCACCGAAGCTGCGACTCGCCTCGCTCAGTATGGACCGAACCGGGTCAAGGAGATGGAGGGGATATCGATATGGAAAATACTGCTGAGGCAAGTTTCCAACAGTCTGACCTTAGTATGCTATTTGCCCATGATGCACCTCGTCCCACAGTGATATGCATGCCTCCATGTTAACCCTAGTATGTAGGTACTTGTGATAACCATGGCGTTGTCATTTGGAATCCATGACTACATTGAGGGAGGAGTGATCACCGCAGTCATCCTCCTTAACATAGTCGTTGGGTAAGAACCAATGCCCACATACGTCGATCCAACTAATTTTCTATCCCAGGTTTGTCCAGGACTATCGTGCCGAAAAGACAATCATGTCTCTGCACAGGTTGACTGCACCAGTGTGTAAAGTGCTGCGCAACGGCCATGTGGTTTCTGTCAAAGCCGAAACTCTTGTGATCGGAGATATCGTGCAACTCGCCGTGGGTGACATCGTTCCGGCAGACCTGCGGCTGATCGATGGCATGAACATCTCGATGGACGAGGCACTCTTGACCGGCGAATCCCTACCTGTTACAAAGACGCCTCACGTCACGATGTCTTCGCTGGATATGCCTATAGGCGATCGCACGAATATGGCATATTCCGGCTGTAGCACTACCCAGGGCAGAGCGACTGGGATTGTTACGGCGACGGGAATGATGACCGAAGTGGGGAAGATTGCGCAGCTCCTTCAGGACACTGGGGACAGCAGGAGCTCCAATCCAGTGATCCGTTTCTTGCAGCACTCTATCTCGTCTGGCAAACAAGTGTTGGGCTTGGTGGGAACACCATTGCAAGTGAAGCTAAGCAAGTTTGCACTTCTTCTGTTCGCCCTCGCGATCCTGCTTGCTATTATCGTGTTCTCCGCCAGCAAATGGGACGTCCAAGGCGAAGTTCTGATCTACGGAATCTGCGTGGCTGTGGCGGTCATCCCCGAATCACTGATCGCCGTCCTGACGATTACCGTAGCCGTCGGCACAAAGTCAATGGCCAAAAGGAACGTAATCGTGCGGAAACTGCAGTGCTTAGAGGCTGTTGGAGGAGTCACCAACATCTGCTCCGACAAGACAGGCACGCTTACTCAAGGCAAAATGATCGCACGTACCGCCTGGATTCCTGACGTCGGCACCTTGACAGTCCACCAAACAACAAATCCCTATGATCCTACGAGTGGGGTGGTTCAAATCGATGAAGTAGACTGGAAGCCTAACGGACTCAAAGTGAACCAAGCCCTAAATACCTTCCTCACGGCCATTGCATTGTGCAATCTGTCTGTCGTTCAAAACGACGCGCACTCCATTGCTTCCGGTGACAACCCTACAGGGGTCATCGAAGGCAACTGGGCGGCTGTGGGCGAGCCGACTGAGATCGCCCTCCATGTTCTTGCCATGCGGTTCGGCATGGGGAAACCGAATATTCTCCAGGAGCGAGAGGCGCAGCTACACACTGAATATCCCTTCGACTCCTCCATAAAGAGGATGTCTGTTGTGTACCGAAATGCAGCAGCTGGTCTGAACGAGACCTACATGAAGGGCGCTCCTGAAGCTATTATACCTCGACTCAACATCTCTGAGGAGGCCAAGGCCCACATCCAGGAGACCGCAGACCGGATGGCTGGAGAAGGTCTTCGGATTCTGTGTGTCGCTTACAAAATGACACCAATTGACGACGGAGATCAGGTGTCTCCTCGGGAGAAGGCAGAATCGGGCCTGAAATTCGGCGGTCTTGTCGGGTTATATGACCCTCCCCGCGTCGAGACGGCTGCTGCGGTACGGAAATGCCAGATGGCTGGCATCACTGTGCATATGCTGACTGGGGACCATATCCGAACCGCAACGGCCATTGCTTCCGAAGTTGGTATTCTTGACCCCATTTCTAACGTAAAGACTAGCCGGTTGGTGATGGCAGCCGAGAGCTTTGACCGGATGTCGGACGCGGAGATTGATGCCATCGAGCAACTACCTCTGGTCATTGCACGGTGCAGCCCTACTACCAAAGTTCGGATGGTGGAAGCAATGCACCGCCGCCAGGCGTTCTGCGTGATGACTGGAGACGGCGTCAATGATTCTCCGGCTCTGAAACGCGCCGATGTGGGTATTGCCATGGGAAAGAATGGCAGCGATGTGGCCAAAGAAGCCGCAGATATGGTCCTGACGGACGATAACTTTGCGTCAATCGTGAGTGCTGTCGAGGAAGGAAGACGCTTGTTTGATAATATTCAGAAGGTTGGTGCTTGAGAATCGTCCTAGAAGTTTGCTAATAGTCATAGTTCTTGATGCACCTCCTTATTTCGAATATCGCCCAGGTGGTTCTCCTTTTGATCGCTCTCGCGTTCAAAGATCGAGAAGGCAACTCGGTGTTTCCATTGTCGCCACTGGAGATTCTCTGGGCCAACCTTGTCACGTCCTCGTTCCTGGCCCTGGGCTTGGGTCTGGAGGAGTCCCAGCCGGATATTATGTACCGCCCTCCGCATGATCTCAAGGTCGGCGTATTTACGCGAGAGCTTATCGTCGACAAGATGATATACGGGACATTCATGGGATCTCTGTGTCTGGTCGCCTTTGTCAGTGTCGTGTATGGCATCAACTCCGGCCAGTCCGATATGGGCACTCAGTGCAACGAAGGATGGTTCGCCGACTGTGAGGTCGTTTTTCGGGCGCGCGCAACTACCTATGCCACTCTAACCTTTCTCTTACTGATCACGGCGTGGGAAGTCAAGCATTTCTCCCGGTCGCTGTTCAATCTCGACCCCGACAAATACCCCGGCAAACTATCCGTCTTCCACTCCATCTGGAGGAATCGGTTCCTTTTCTGGGCTGTCGTGGCGGGGTTTGTGATCGCTTTTCCGGTGATCTATCTCCCCGTAATCAACCATGCTGTGTTCAAGCACACGATGATTGAAGAGGAATGGGGGATCGTCATCGCGTGTATGGTGATGTACCTGGTGTTGATCGAGACATGGAAGGCCATTAAGCGGCGATTTGGCATTGCGAGCGGGAAAAATGCCATGTTGACGATGGAGGACGCGGAAATGCGGGCTGGTCTGGCACCCATGACACCATTGTCGATGAGTGCGAACGCCAGCGTGGAGATGAAGTAGTGGCAGTGGCAGTGGTGATTGCCGTTCAACCTGGAAGTTCAACCTGAGATGTTTGCCATGGGTGTTCAACACACCTACTTGCTCTTTTGATCTGGACCGCCCATATTCACTCTTTGCTATATCTAGTCATGATAACAATCTTGCTATATTGCACTAGTCGCAGTTAGCCGCTGAACTCACCGGTCAGCTTACTTGCAGCAATTAATTCCTGACCCCTCACCTCACGTACTTCACTTTTCTCATTTCTCCCAATTCCTAACATACCTACCGTCCCTCTATCAACCATGAAAATCCTCTGTCTCCACGGCAAAGGCACGAGCGGGGAGATCTTCAAATCGCAAACCTGTCAGTGCCTCCACTAACACCACGACGACCCCTCACTAACCCCAACACAGCCTCGCTCCGCTCCCGCCTCACAGATCTCAACATCACCTTCGACTTCATCGACGGCGATTTTCCCTGTACCCCAGCCCCCGGCGTTGACCTCTTCTACCCCCCGCCGTACTACAGCTACATCGAAACCGAGACGCTCGAGAGCACGCAGGCAGCCGTCGAACGCGTGCGCCGCCGCCTCGCCACGCACGGACCCTACGATGCGCTGATGATGTTCTCGCAGGGCTGCGCCGTCGGTGCCAGCCTGCTCCTCACCCTGCAGCACGACGGGCTTCCGCCGCCCGTCCGCGCGGGCATCTTCATGTGCGGCGGCCCGCCGCTCACCGTCCTCGAGGACCTCGGCTACGATATCCCCGAGTCGGTGTGGGAGGCGGACCGCCTGTCGCGGCTCAAGCTGAGCCAGCAGGCGGATTCGGCGGCGATTCTGGCCAAGGGGTCGGCGCGGTGGACGGCGAGCAGCAATGGGGTTGATGAGGGGGTGGTGCGGGCGAGGTTGAGTGGGGGGCCGGTTCGCATTGGGATCCCTACGGTGCATGTGTATGGGAATAAGGATCCGCGGTATGAGGCGGGTGTGTTGTTGTCTGGGGTTTGTGAGGAGGGCTGTCGGAAGGTGTACGATCATGGTGGTGGACATGAGATTCCGCGGACGGGAGAGGTGAGTAACACTATTGCGGAGATGGTGAGGTGGGCATTGAAGGAGGGTTCTATATAGAGGTTGTTTACGGGCTAGTTATAGATGGTAGATTGGGTCTTATGGAATGCAATTCTATGTTCACATATCTCAGCCTGCGTACCATATCTCTAGGTAGGGACGAAGGACCCTTCATTTGACACTTTCCCCAAAGTCCTGAGCCATCCCCCACTTACCGATGTGCTATGCTGAAGCTGGGTCTGGCTGAAGCTAGTCTTCCTGCGGGAATTGCTTTTGGTCGACTTCTTTGCCGAGCACATATAGCCGCGCAATCTCCACAAGAGACGGAATACCCGAGGGGATGCACATTTCTTCCCCATGGGGAGACAGTGGAGTGATAGTAAGCCCCGATGGCGTGCTGAACTGCCGAACTCTTAGTTCTCGGACAATCCAGACTGCGGGTTTTCCGTAGGATCGACGTTGTAGGTGGATTTTAGTATAAAGTCCATGGAGTCCTATAGAGCCAGGTCCACCATCGCGACCTATCCAAGATGATATGCAGAACACGGGCCCTGTCCCTGGTGCTGAACTTGCTCCTGACCGTGGCTGGTGCATCTAAAGATGTACATAGCTCACTGCCACAGGGCAAGAGGCCCAATTTCGTCTTCATCATGACCGATGACCAGGACCGCCAGCTCAATTCCCTAGACTACATGCCGAAGCTGCAGCGGCTGGTAGGAGACGAGGGCACGGTGTTTGAGAAGCATTTCTGCACCATCGCCGTATGCTGTCCGTCTCGCGTGAGTCTGATGACCGGACGACTGGCGCACAACACCAATGTCACCGATGTCAACCCGCCATATGGTACGTACGTATATACGCCTGGTATAATGGAACTGACTGACTTGTCAGGCGGATATCCCAAATTCATAGAGGAAGGGCTTAATGATGACTATCTTCCTGTGTGGTTGCAAAACGCAGGATACAACACCTACTATACGGGCAAGTTCCTGAATGCACACAGCGCATCCAACTATAACAAGCCGTTTCCCAATGGATGGAACCAGACAGACTGTACGATATCCGTTCCATATCGATGTGACGTTTGCTGATAGTCGATGCAGTCCTCCTCGACCCATCCACCTACAGCTACCACAACTCCACCTTCCAGAGGAACCACAATCCCCCGGTTGTATCGAACGATTACTCCACGGACCTGATTGCGCAACATACCCTCAGATACATTGACGATGCCAGCCGCTCAGAGCGCCCGTTCTTCATCGGCGTCACTCCGATTGCACCGCACGCAAAAGCCAATTTCGTCGAGAATGTCTCCATACCCTACTTCACCAGTCCGGTGCCTGCAGACAGACACAAAGCGCTCTTCGAACATGCCCTTGTGCCACGAGGGGAGAACTTCAATCCTGACTCAGTAAGTCCTCTCTGGAATATCAAGATCTTATTCTGACCAGAACAGCCAAGCGGCGCCAGCTGGATCTACAATCTCCGCCAGCTCAACGCAAGCGAAGTCGCCTACAGCGACACATATTATCGCGCACGCATCCAGTCCCTACAAGCTGTAGACGATCTGGTGGAAGACGTCATCTCCTCGCTCGACGCCCACGGCTTGCTGGACAACACATACGTCTTCTTCACTTCCGACAACGGCTACCACATCGGACAGCATCGAATGGTGCCGGGGAAAGGCTGTCCATATGAAGAGGACATCCACATCCCCATGTTGGTGCGCGGCCCAGGCGTTCCCAAAGGTCAGAGCGTCGATGTGGTGACTTCCCACACGGATGTCGCTGCGACGCTCTTCGATCTCGCGGGCATTCCTCTCCGGGGGGATTTCGACGGGATGCCGATGCCGTTATCTGCACAGAGCATGCGTCTGGCGAAGCGGGATCCACGCCGGGAGCACGTGTCTGTCGAGTACTGGGGCGCGAACCTCCAAGAGGGCAATATTGGTCGTGATCTGAGTACGGGGAGTTCCTGTGAGTTGCGGTCCTTCTTCACTGTTGTTTCGATTAACTAATAACGGGTAGTGATCTATGGAAACAACACGTACAAAGCGATGCGCATCATTGGCGAATTGTACAACCTCTTCTACTCGGTGTGGTGCACAAATGAGCACGAGCTCTATGATATGAAGGTGAGACTCAACTTCTTACTCCCAGGGACCAAGCCTTGCTGATAATCCAAGACCGACCCATACGAGATGAATAATCTTTTCCGCACGCAACATCGCAAACTCATGGGCCGTGATATCAACAAAGTCATATCCCGCTTGGACGCCCTTCTCTTGGTGTTGAAGGGCTGCAAAGGCGCAGATTGCACCGACCCGTGGAAGGTACTACATCCTGCTGGAAATGTTAGGACTCTCGAAACCGCTTTGCATCCCCGGTTTGATGCATTTTACCACGCCCAGCCGAGTATCAGCTTCGCGGCGTGCGAGCCAGGCTATCTGCCGCAATTTGAGGGGCCACAGGTGGGTTACGCATATAGAAGGCATGGAGATTGGAACGATTGGTCCTAGATGGAGTGCTTCATACACTCTGACTGTGACATCAAACTATGTATATACTCATCAAATAGCACCTTCCAGAAATCCTGTGGAGAGTACAGTGCCAAACTTCGCCTAGAGTAAGCTTCAATGCCTATGGCCTTATCATCGCGCCACACGGTCTTTTGAATTATTGCAGGATGGTGAATGAGTACAGGACTTCGACTCGCTTCATGATCCACCGTCATTGGTAGAATAGAACCCATCACGGCGCTTCGCCCGGACCAAGCGCCCCTAAGCCAACAGACCCTGACTAGAGGCCCCTGCAAGGGCGATGCCCAGTAAAAGCCTCCCATCTCAGGTCTGAGCGGCTAAACTGCAGATCAACCTGCAGAATACGGATGGCGCCGAAGATACATAATCTCTGTAGCGGCCCATTGCAGCTGCATCCCTTGGGTTCCTTTTCGCTCAACTTCTAGGAGTCACCATCAACGACATGGGCGACTCGCATAAGGAGGCCGTGGTTCACGAGGCCCCCGAGGTGATACACGTTCAACCTGGGCTAATGCCCGCTCTGCCTGGCCTTGAGGCTGCCCCTCATGTAAAGCCGGCGCCCGCTGAACCGCGGAGTCGGCGGTGGAAATTCATCGCGCTGGTAGCGGCGGGCGCCGTTATTGTTGTGATTGCTCTGGCTGTCGGACTGGGTGTTGGTCTCACGAGTATGTTGGAGCTGCCTGCTATATAACGTCTGCTGACCTTGTAGGGACATCGAGCTCCAATTCCTCATCAGAGGCGACAGCAGCCGAATCCACAACATCATCGACACAGTCACCATCATTAACATTAACATCCTCCACAAAGCTCACCACAACACCGACAAAAATACCAACCTCGGCACCTACCGGATCAGGCACTTCAAACGCCTCCCCAACCTCCACAACTATCTACCACAAAAAAGACAAATACACCTGTCCCGCCGCAAAAAACACTGAAATCCAGTCCGTGGGTAACTCGGCCGACTCCAACTACTTCATCTTCTGCGACGCCGACATCCACGCAACCAACAAGAAAGACCTGTCTTCGACGGTTCAGAACAGCTTTGCGGACTGCCTCGGCCTGTGCAATTCCATGAATCAGTACCAGGACCGCGCGGACGTCGCCCTGACGTGGAACTTTGAGGGCACGGGGCAGCAAGATCCGGGGACCTGCTGGTGTGTTACGGGGTCGAGTAAGAGGGTGATTTCCAATCCGGGGAATATGGTCGCCGTGCTTGTGTCTGAGGATCTTGTGGTGGAGTTGTAAGATGCTTGTGGACTTGATGCCGAAAAGTAACTACGACTCTGGGATTCATAGTACAGGAATCGCCTATTTACTTTGTCCGAAAGGACGAGTTTCACGCTGTTGAGCTACCATGCACACATCATCTTATTAGGGACCCCTGAATCAGGCGCTCCAGCCTAAGATGCAAGACTATTTTAAACGCCAGAGTCGTACTGATTGATGTCCTGCGCATTGACATATCTCTTCCAACTCGCACAGGTGCTGTTGAGCGTGTCATAGTCATAGTAGATCTCAGACTGCCGCTCCAGAAGCTGCACCGCAAAGCCCTCCGACGTATGCCAAGCAATATGGCAGTGCATTAGCCAGGCCTACGAACATCAGTACTGATCAACACATACAAGGACAGAAACTCACACCCGGGTTGTTCGTCTTGATAGCAATAATCAAATACCCGCTCGCGGGCATCATCGCCACATCCCTCCGCGGGGGGTTCGTCAGCGTCATCGTATGATTCTGCAACATATCCATATTCCCATATCCCGACCCGAGAACCAAAAAGTCATGCCCATGCAGATGCATCGGGTGGTCCTGTGCAAAGGACGAGTGCACAATCATGCACACCCACTTGTCCGCCTGGGGCAGATGGATAACGCGCTGTTTCTTCGTCCAGGTGTTGTTCCCTTCAGCAACCTGCAGCAACGTGGGGTACTCCCACTGTGTCCGGAACGACGTCTTGTTCATCGTCCAGAGCAGCGCATTATCTGTAACCTGCACGGCGACCTCCTCCGACGCGACGGTAGCCGAGTCCAATGCGTTGACGGGCAGCCATGGGACGAGATTCGACGACGACTCATCTGCACAGGAGTCCGTGTAGCTCCAGGCGGAGGTGGTGGGCTCCGCGGTGGAGGAGCGGTTGTAGCGGACGATTCCCTTGATGTTGTCGACGGCCGAGGTTTCGGAGCAAGCTTCCTGCGGGATGGCGCGGAGCCAGAAGTTGCCGTCTGTGAGATCTTTCGCGGTGACAATGACGTCGTACCGCTGGCCCATGCCGATGCTCAGGTTTGTCGTGTTGTAGGGGACAATGGGGACAAAGTCTGTAGCTATCACCTCCAGGGTGTGGCTGTCGACCGTGAAGCGGAAGTGGTTGTCGGCTGCGGCATTGACGAGACGGAGACGATATCGCTTGTTTGCTACGAAGGTCGTCTGGAACCGGGATCCAAGGGTTTCGTTTTACGTGTTGGTCCCGTTGATGAGGCCATTGGGGGCTGTGGGTGGTCCGCCTGTTGCGGCCTGGAGTACGAGAACATCGGCCGTGTCCTGGAGGGTTAGTGATATACGATAAATGTTAAAGGCACACTTACGTGATACCAGTCGTTGAGGAATGCATGGCCCAGGTCACCCATCATATAACAGATATTAACTGCAAAGATCGATAGGGTTCTTCAAAGCTTAACTTCGATCGTGGCGCTCGGAGCCTCCACTATAGCGTCGCCACCGTGGAGATTCTAAGCCTAGCCCGAGCCTATCTTTGGGTCAGTATTCGCGTCCCTCGGGTTTACCACTTCGCCCGAGGGCTTGATACTGAAAAAGGTGATCAACACCGTAGTTAGTCCGAGGAATATATTATGGGTAGAGAAATATCAATAGTCACTGGGGACATTGAGTGTCTGCCTGTTCTCGCTCGGGAAATCCGGACTTGCTAATAATATTGGTATATGTCTGGTGGCTATACTTCCCAGAACCATCCATTTTCATCTTTGGACGTCCCAGTCGCTTCTAATCCTAGATACTCCGGATGGGGACATCATTCACAATGTATCTACCCAACATACTCTCCCTGCTCACCATACCAGCGTGTCTAGCCTCCTCCCTCCTCCATGCTCCACCTACAAAGCGCGGCTCCGAAACAAACGCTACCCTCTACGCCTACGGCACCAGCACCGATGGCTGGCCCATTGCCTACGGCCGAGACGATGGTCAGTACCCCCCATCTTTCTACAGACCCCAGACAATCTAACAATCCAGGTCTTCTCTACATCACCGAAACCCCCGACGACAGCTCCGCCAACGTCATCCCCCTGACATGGGACCTGCCGTCCATCACGGACGAATGCTGGATCGCCAACGCCAGCTTCGTCAACGGTACTCGTGCCGGCTCCCTCTTCATCAAGCCGGAGGATAAATATGCTCTCGGGGTTCTGCCTATCACCCGCGTGGCCAACATGAATGGCACGGTTTCTGGCTTTGGATTGTTCGCTTCGCAGCTGGTGTACAATAACAACACAGATTTGGAGGCGCAGTTCTGGGCTGCGCGTACGGACACTGATGGGGTGTATAAGTTGGTGTGGAATGCGAATGGAGCGACTGCTGATGGGGAGTTTCCGGTTGTGGTAAAGGGGTCTGAGGATTAGATGTATGAGAGAGATGCGTATAGGGTAGTTGACTGGATGCGCTGGAAAGAGTAAGAAATCCCGCGATGACTCCCCACCAAATCAGTTCAGAGCCTTCTTCGGAACAACCAGTACCTAGACAGCTAGTTCAGTTAAGATCATCTGCAGCAGAAAAATCGGTCACTGTCGGATTTAACCACCGTGTCGGTCTTTGACGGCAATTGACGGCCGTTGACCTTCCCGTTCAGGAACCCACCTATACACCGAAGTATAAGACGCTCCCTATACTCAACCAGCAGCCACATCAACCATCGTCCAGTCCCCAACACACCTACATTCACATCATGGCCCAAAAATACCGCGTCCTTCACCTAGGCGACAACATCAAATACAACCACGATGTATACCAGCGCTTCGCCTCGGAATTCGAGCTGATCCAGCCGACAGCCGCAGAGCGCGAGCGCGACGAGTTCAAGCGCGCCCTCCAGGAACGCCGCTGGGGCGACTTTCACGCTATCTTCCGTCCATTCTGGAACACAGGCGGCGAGATGGGCCGCTGGGACGCCGAGCTGATTCCGCTGCTGCCGTCGTCGGTGCGCATCATGGCCTCCGCCGGGGCTGGATACGACTGGGCGGACGTAGACATCTTCGCGCAGCACGGTACATACCTTCATTCACTGCCACATTGAATCTCTCCGACTTACGAACCAGGAATCGTCTACTGCAATGGCGCCGCCGCCTCGTCAGAATCCGTCGCCGACATGACCCTCTTCCTCATCCTCGCCGTCTTCCGCAACCTCGCCTGGTCGCACCAGGCCGCGCACTCGCAGAACCCGCAGGCATTCGCCGACGCACACAAACACTCCCCACTGACAGCACGCAACCCGCGTAACCACACGCTCGGCATCATCGGGCTGGGCCAGATCGGGTACACGATCGCGCGTAAAGCGTTTGCCGCCTTCGGCATGAACATCCTCTACCACGATCTAATCCGCAAGAGCCCCGAACAGGAGGCCGCCATCGATGCGCGATACTTCTCCGACCTGTCAGCCATGCTGGCCGAGTCCGACTGCGTGGTGGTCGCGACGCCGTTTGCGGGCCAGACGCTCCTCACGGCGGACCGGCTGCGCCAGTTCAAGCGTGGGGCGCGGCTGATCAACATCGCGCGCGGGTCGCTGCTGGACGAGGAGGCGCTGGTGCAGGCGCTCGATGAGGGGTGGTTGTCGGCCGCGGGGTTGGATGTGCATGCGGCCGAGCCGTATGTGCATCCGCGGCTGGCGAGGCATCCCCGGGTCATGATGATGTCGCATAATGCGGGGGGTACGGTCGATACGCATATTGGGTTTGAGAGGTTGGCGATGGAGAATATCGAGGGGTTTTTGCTGAGGGGGAAGGCGTTGACGCCGGTGAATCTGCATCTGATGCGCGGGGAGGCTCGGTTGTAGGTAGTATGGGTAGAATTGCCCGATTGGGGATGTCAGGCGACTTCCTGCCGAATGTATATCACCCATCCTGTCACCTCCAACCACCTGTCTACAGTATACAGCAGTTGCAAAAATGACCACGTCCTTCTCGTCTCTCCCGATTATCGACCTCTCGCAGCTCGACGACTCGCCGCAGTCAGTGCAGACCCTCAGCCAACAGCTGCACGATGTCTTCGCAACAACTGGCTTCGCCTACCTCATCAACGCTCCGTTGAGCTTCACCCCAGATGAAGTCTTCGCCATGGCCCGCGAGTTCTTCCTCCTCCCAGAAGACCAGAAAATGAAGCTAGCTAAACGGTCCTTCCGGCCGGAAAATAAAAATACGTACCGGGGGTATTTCCCTCCCAAGTATACACAACACTGTAGTGCAGTTAAGTAACACAATGCAGATACTTCCCAACACAACCCTCCAAAAAAACCGACAACCTCAAAGAAGGCTTCGAAATCGGACCTCCACACTCATGCTCCCCCAGAACCTCTCAGCCGCAGTCCCAGTCCTCGTCGAAAATCGTTCTCTCCGAGCCAAACGTCTGGCCGGATCCCTTCCCAGCCCGCGAGAGTCTGGAAAAGCTCCACCGCGAACTACAAACCCTGGCATCGACTCTTCTTTCCCTCCTCGCCCTGTCTCTGGACAAACCAGCAGACTTTTTCGCGTCGTATCTGACCAACTCGCTCAGCACACTGCGTCTCCTGCATTATCCCATCGTCAACGACGAGAATACGCACAGTAGTGCCGCTGACGAGAGCGATGAAAGCAAGGTCCAGCTGAGCTGCACCCCCCATACAGACAGCGGCATTCTGACCCTTCTCCATCAAGACGCGACAGGCGGGCTGGAGGTGCGTGATGGGTCCGGGCAGTGGGTAGCTGCGCCGTATATCCGCGGCTCTATTGTGGTGAATATCGGGGATCTGATGGCGCGGGTCTCTGGGGGACGATTCGTGGCGACGATGCATCGGGTGCGGAAGCCGAGGGGAGTGGTGCCTGGTGATGGGCTCGGTCGACTGAGTGTGCCGTTTTTCTTTGAGCCTGGCGAGGAGTGTGTTGTGCGGGCTGTGGATGGGGATGATGAGGGTGTCGTGTATGGGAAGCATGTGCGGGCGAAGATGAGCACCTGGGTGGAGTTTATGGATGTAGAGGGCAATATGTAAATTTGATTATATATATCTGGGGAATAATAAGGTAGATAGGAGCATTACTGCGTTCTAAAAAATAAATACCGGTACAGCCAACATCTAATCCGAACGAAAGACTACCATGAATACGCCTCCTCGTATAAATCCACCGTCTTCCGGCCCTGTCGCTGTCGCACGGCCGTCCGCACGTCGTCGCCCATGCTTCCCGGTCCGCAGACGTTCACAGCCATCGCGCCGACCTGCTGCGCCATCTCTGCGTCGAGGATGGCTCCAAAGCGTGGCTTCCCAGAGTGCAGGCTCACAGGGACGCTCGATGGGGCGGAGGTGGCCCACGGCGTCTCGTCTGAGGAGTAAAAGTCGTCTGAGACGTTGCCGTCCGGGGACCCGGTGACGTACACCTGCACCGACAGTGTGAATTCCGGGAACTGGAAGTACGATTCTTGTTTTTGTTCGCTGGAGACCTGGAGGGCGGGGTGACCCAGTAAGGAGGTCATCCATGGCTGGATCCAGGAGAGGTGATCTGGTTACATGTTAGGTCAAATAAACTTGCATGAAGGAACGAGGACGCACCTCGGCTGCGAACAGCCCAGACCAGCTTCACTCGGCGCACGGCGATGGCACGGGTGGCAAATTCATTTACAAAGTCATGCATGTAGGATAGTGGGTGGGTGATTCCAATACCGCCGGCGATCAGCACCACCGTTCCATAGGATGAGAGGGTGTGTAGTCCACCTAGAATCGTCAATCAGCACATCCACTTAGTAGGAGGCAATAAGTCGTTGTGACATACCAAACGGCCCCTCTGCAAACGCCGTAGCACGGAACCGTCCATCATTCGACTTGTCAACCTTGTCCAGAAGCTTCCGAGTAAATCCGTCACGCCGCTTGATCAGGAACGACACCGTCTGCCGTTCCGCGTCGCCTAGTAAGAGACCAACCGAGTCCTGTGAGCTGCGCTTCTCCCACGGCCCACTGCGATTCCGCGATGTCCACGCCACCGAGAACGGATGAGACGTCCACAGTCCGAGCGACGGGATGTACAGGTACATGTATTGGCCTGCTCTGAAGGACCAGGACCGCGCCAACGCGACATCTACCCGGGCCACGTCGCCCGGGAGTAGCTCAACCGTCGCGGTTGTTCGTTTCTTGCCGAAGTTGCGCCAGATAATACTGCCCAGGCGGGCGGCTCTCTGTGCCATGATCAGTGCTCGTTCTTGCTGGGGAGGCTGGACAACTCACATCTAATCCCCACAAAATGACGGTAGCAAGCAGGACGCGTTGCATAGCAAGGCCCTCAAGATGGTACCACAGTCCGACGAAAGCCATGACGGCCAGCAGAATGTGAAAGTGCAGAAATGCTTCGTAGAACGCATGTCGCATAGGCGATAATGACTGGAATAGTATCACCACAAAGGCGATGAAAGCCTTGTCTGGTTAGCCATGCCCAGTGCTACGTACGGAGCATCACTCACCACAAGCCCATATATAAAGAAAGGAACATGCCACATCGTCTTGGTCACCATCCTCATACCAACTGCTCTCGTCAGCAAACGTCTCCTCCAGAGGACACAGGTCACGCACCCTCTCGGGCCTCAGAGGCAAGAACACAGGCCACGTGGACAATGGCGCCAACAATCATGAGTCTCCCCACCCACCGATGCAACAAGTTGAACGTATCGAAGCTGAGCCCCAGCAGTGGGATGAGCGGGTTGTTGCGGCCCGCCGTGAGCACAAGGACGGGTGAGTTCATCACGGCCAGATGTCCAGCGGCATACTTCACCTCGAACATCACCTCCTTGTAGTCTCTTGGCCAGTCGACTAGGACAAAGAAAAAAATCAAGTTCAGCGCGAGGTATGCCGCAAGTAGAATGACCTCCAGTCGCAGCGGGATGGTGCCCATATGGACTCGGCCGAGGGGTCGGAACTCGCGACTGTGGCGGGTGGACAGCAAAGGAGCGTAAATGAGATGTTTCTTGAGACCTGCAGAGAGCGCAGTATTCTGGGAGAACCGGTCTTGATCGTCGTTGTCGAGGGCCTCGCGCAGGCGTCGGTGGTGTCGGATGCGTACGATCGTCCGGCCCATAAACAGTGCCACCAGGGCACCTCCCAGGACGTACAGCGGCGTGGCCAATGCCGGGTTCATGGGGGGATGAACATTGTGCTGGCGTTGCTCGCCAGGCTGCAGCTGGTCAACCCCCATAGTGTCAGATCTAGTGAGCGTCCGGTCCAACAAAATGAACAGAACCGGTGCAAGTAGCAGCAAGCCGCTTGAACGCCCCAGGAGTAAAAGACCTTTTAACTGGGGAAATTAAAGCAACATGGAACTCAGAATCTCGGGGAGGCCGAACAGATTTATTGTGTTCATGACGTATAAGTTTCTCTCGAGTTGCTGGCATACAATGCCGTCATCTACTATCTCCCCGGTGCCACGAGGCTATGGAATGGAACCGTCAGACCCATCGATCCTGCAAGCGCCGCCAAGTCTGCAGGCTAGATTGCTGGTGGCTGCGAGGAGCGACATGGCAGATCGCTGCAACGAGAGGAATGTGGAGAACGGCAATCATCGTGGGATCTGGGTCCTTAAGGGGGGGACGCGCGTGCCGAAGACCACTTGACCTATAACCATATCCTCTCGACGACCTCATGATTAATAGAGTCGTGAACTCGGCTTCCACCGCGGCAAGTAGACTTTTCAGTCATTGAAACGCTGCGGGCAACTGGCGCTCGAGTCGTGAGTTGGCGGCGATGAAACAGCGGCTCCGAAAACGGAAGCCCAAGAATGTTTCGCTTCGCTTTCCACCACCGCGGAGGTCCCACCATCGAACGCCAACAAGAACTGTCCAGGGCCTTGCAATGATCGACAGTCCCAATGGTGTGGTTCATGGTTTTGGGGAGTCATAAGCGCATTTGTCTGGAGCCGCCAACCTGGGGTGCTGATATCGCACGTGAAGGTGGTCAGCATGGCGATGATCATGAGTAGAGCAAACGTCTACGGAAAAACGACCCTCGATTCATTCATCATTCCCCTGCCCCTGTCCTTGTCCATTAGTTTCTCGCAGACAATCGCTGTCATGAGAACTTTACGTGACAGGCACGTCACATATGACTAAACGACTCGCGGAGAACAAGATCAAAGGTATGCCGAGGAGGTCGAAGATGTAAACCAAGAAGATTGCCAGCCAAAGTGGATAGGGCTGAAGCGGCGTTGCAACGGTATGGCGTAGGTCGTTGGTGGTGCAACTATATAAAATACTTAGAGTTGTCTAGACCCGTTGGTTGCAAGCCGCCGAATACCACGTAGGCGGGATGGGCCAATGATTCCGACTTGGCATCGAGCAAAGCAAACTCTGCTGTTTTCCGGATTGGCATCAGACAAAGAGAGGCACGCTTCTGCCACGCTGTGATGCGTCGGCATCTTGGAAGGTCAGCCGGGTGGCCAGAACAAAGGTCCTTCATCTGATGGATAAGGTAAGATTCTGCTCGAGATGACCCAAGCCAGTGGTTCTCTTTGCAGCCCGAATCGAAAACTGACAGCTGGACATGATACGATCTAGCATCATATTAGCCGTTGACATACGCGAGAAATGTCAAGCCGTACTGGCTTCATATTGTGATGAGGGAAGATACACAGCGGTGATACCATAAACGATCCAATCATTACAAAAAATGACGTACAGGGATAGAACGCCAACCGTTTACATTCCCACCCAGTCCAATCCTGCCAAGATACATCGGAATACGATCCCGCAAACAGAATGATAGATCAAACATTAACTTCATACCAGTGACATTAGGGGTTATTGCAGGCTTCCGCCCTATTCCTCAGTCGAAGGCGTCAGACGGGGAGGCTGAGACTTCTTTCGGGACAGCGGGGTTTGTGTCGTTCTCTTGGGAGGTATCTTGGTCTTCTCGCGGGTGGCCTTTCTTTTCTCTTCCTGAATGCAGGAATAATCTGTTACGTCGACACCGGCACTGTGGCAAAGCGAGGTGCATTCGGATTCGACCACTTTCACCAGATTGGATGTGAAGCCGTAAAATGCTGGGTTGTAGGCGTTCCGGGCCCAGTACATAAGTTCTGATGCCACACGACCCAAATTGGGAATCGACTGTGGCGAGATAGGCGTCGTGCGTGGTGCGGGCGTTGGCTCCTCTGCTTCGTCGCTAGACGTTGCAGTCGATGATGGCCGTGATCTCGGAACCGGAGAAGGTGGGGATGATGAATCGGAGGAGGATAGGTATCCGGTGTCTGACGCGAGGACATGTAAGAGATGATAGATAGAAGCAAAGCCCAGTAAGGTGAGCTCCACGGGATCAAGCGGTAATTGGTTGAACCAGGTAATGGCTCTCTGCATCGTGAAGGACGCCGGCAGAGAGATGTCCCCGGTAGTTCGCGCGGTGAAAATGGCAGCGATCATGGCGCAACGAACGGCGATTGATATTTCTTCGCGGACGCTCACGGGTAAAGAGGTGTCCAGGAAGTTCAGGGTCTGGCTCTTCTTTCTCTCACTCTTCTCCTTGGGCAGAGCCGCAAGGACCTTTCCGATGTTGCTCACCCGGTTCTGCTCGAAGAACACGGCCATCATAACCAAGGCGCGCGTATGAGCTGCAGATGGCTGGGGAGCGACCTTCAGGGCGAGTTTGATTTTCTGCTTGAAGATATCCCGGCTCTTCTTAGCTTCTGGGCCACCGGAACTGGCCTCAAAGTACTTCAGGAGCGCACGCTGCAGCAGATGGCTTGACCACCAGGCCGCAAGAGCATCGAGTGAAGATTGGATAGCCGGGTCTTCTTCCACCACATCGAGCAGTGCCTCGTCGTCATCGGCTCCTTCCTGGGTTGGCCGATTCCAGGTGAGGTTCACCGCTCGTTGAATGACACTGTCAATCATAACATCCTCACTGTCCAGTTGAAGCAAGGCCGCCAGATGGCTCGGCAGCCGGTCCTCGTGGTCTTTCGGGAGGGACGCATTAATCTGCCGCGCGAGGTCCCACTGATATCTTGCCAGGCTACGAGCGACATCGTTGGATGTATTGAAGCTCCAGGAGCCCGGCTCTCCGACGCGCCAGAGAAGGATGCGGCAATGGAGGGCCTTCAACATCATTCGCATCGGGCTGCGAGGCAAGGTACCAGCTGCAAAGATGGTCAAGACCAGGCGACTTTTGCTCACCTCGGCATCGCCACCGGCCAGCTGTGCGTCAATTGCGATATCCCACGTCTTCACTCGGCCTTTTTCATCTTCCTCGGTGATTCCTGTGGCCCACGAATAAAGCTTCCACCCAAGAAGACAGCGCAGAACGTACTCAAAACATCTCGAGGTTACCACGTACCACTCGTGGAAGAAGCGATGGCGGGGTACTCCAACTCGCTGGATACTCGTCAACCAAGCCTGGCGTCTGAAGTTACTTGATGACAGGGTTGTTTCACACGCCGACTTCGCTGAAGCAAACGGCCGAGCGGGGCCCGAGTTGAAGAGATAGACAAAAACGACGAACGCGCTGCCGACGATAAGTGCAGCAAGGATGAGAAAGTGCAAGATAGCGCGAGCGTGCCAGGAGTGCCAGAAGTTCTGGGTCATGGCTGCCAAATACGGGCCTGAGGGGTATTGGAGGCTTTTGAAGAGGTGGAGGGGAAACGCGAAGAGACCCTTCGCGGTGGATTCGGACTTCTTTTCTGTGCTCATGCCTTCCAAGACCATCAGTCCGGCTAGAGCACCGAGCATGTATTTATTGGGGTAATGAGACCGTCTCCGGCCTCCGCTGCCAGCGTGCGAGGTTCCGCTGTCATTGCTCGGATACTGGATGTATGACTGGTTGAATGCATTGTCGCTCGCCGCAGCCGCCCGCATGCGCTTCCACGAGTCAGGGACCTTCATCAAACCCTCCGGAGGATGAACGGAACTTGGCGAATGGTCACTGGGGGGGTCCTCTGCGTTCGAGAAAACACTAGGAGAGGAGCTGGCGCCCGACTCGGTGGAGACGGTGTAGTTACTAGGAGATGACACCGAGGCAGCCGAGGTGACATTCTGATCGACGGCCTTGTCGAGTTGACGCAGTCTGTTTTTCAACGCCGTATTCTCGTCCTCAAGGCGTTTGTTGCGGATTTCCAGGTGACGAATATATTCTGTTGCTTTGGAAAGGATCGACGCTTTGTTCAGTTGTTTCGCGGGGGTGATACCCTCTTCTTCGTCGTCGAGTAAACCGCCATTCGTATTTTTGGAGGCACGAAGACTCGGAACGCTGTCTCTCAACTCGGCAATCTTCTCGTTCAAATTGGCGCGATACCGTTTTTCGACGACATTGTGGGCACGTTTCTTCGAGGGCATTTTCTTGCTATTCTGGACCGTTCCAGTGACAGTTGATCCATCGTCGTCGCTCCCGGACTTGCGTTTGCGGTTGACAGCGGCTAATGACATGGGAGAGCCGGAAGTAGCGGACAGCGGAGGGTTCGATACCGCCGAGGCCAAGACTCCCGGACTACGGTCAGGAGGGAGAAAGGAGTCGAAGGGGATATTATTTCCATCGAGCGAGACATCGGGGGAGAAATTGCTGCTTTGCGGGAGTCCATTCCTCTGTTGGCTGGTCGAGGTATTCGGCGAGGTGAAAGGGAAATCGAAGGAGGTCTTTTGAAGGTCTTTTGGGATGTCTAGAAGAGCATTGTCATCCCACCGCATCCACTGGTTCCAATCCTGTTCTCCGTCATCTGAACTGGAGTGCGGGAATGTCTTGGAGTCTGTGTGGGAGTTGCGTCGGTTTGACGATTGGAGAGGGGAGAAGAGCTGGAAGTCGCTACCCATGCCGGGGACAGCCATCTTGCTCAGCAGCTAGGCGGGACCATAAGGGCAGTGCAATGCACTCGCGTAGTCGACCGGAATAGGAGTCTGCGGGGGAGGTTGATGTTGATGTTGAGACTGAGGTAGTGAAGATCAATATGGCGAGGGACTAAAAAGTGGAGAACATGGGGCGATAAGGGGAGTCGATAGGGGCGATGATATGGTGATAAAGGTTTGGACTGGTTGCTGCAGGAGATGTATATCAGTAAAGGGGAGCATTGAGCATGTCACGAAGATGTACCAGATGTGATTGAAGATGTTGGGGGGGAAGGAGGGAGTGGACGCCAGGCACCAGAGGGAATTCTGGTTCTCACATGAACCCCCAATGGGTTGATTCCGGGCTGGCGGATCAGACTTTGTGCGGCAACTAAGGTACTGTGGATGAGGAAGTCTGGGTCCGAGATAAGATGAAGATGGACAGACAACTGATGCAGGGAACGTCCTTACTGTGTGGTGTCGTATATAGACCGAAATTGATCTCCCAATCACGATGCGTGTGCCATCAGGAACAACATCTGGTGGTACAGAGACGACGAGGAAAAGAACAGATGGAGGATGGACGAGATCCTCGGCCGAAGCTGGTGGGCGTCGTATGATCGCGGGAGGGGGTTTCCGGCAAGCCGAGTATCCATATTACTAGTAATTATCGCCTTACCAAGAACGATACAGGTAAGATTAGTATTTATAATACACAACAAAGGAGAATGATGTCATCCTAAATATAGTAAACAACCTTTAGTAGAATTGATTGCCTCGTCTATAGATATCTATAGATCGTACCTGTATACACACCTGTAGATTGTAGATGTATTCATAAAGCATCATCTATGAAGCATCCTCTATATCAGGACTATACGGTCTATACTCCATTCCATCCACTGCGCAATCCCCACACATCAACCTGAACAACCGTGCCATTTCCCAGTCCCTCAGCAGAGAAAACCAGTCGATCCAGCGGTGCAGTAGGATAGTACACCATGGTCCCGCTCTGCAATTCCTCGTTCAAAAACACCTCTAACAATGACCGATCAAACACCCCGCTAAACCGAACCACCCCATCCTCCACCGCCACTGGCGTCTCAAACCGAGGCATGTAATTCACATTATCCTGCGTCGTAAACAGATGCGTGCCAGCGCGGTTCAACCAGAACCGCCCAGTGTCCAGCTCCACCCCGCCGTCGACATGCTCTCCCGACGACGACGTAAAGTTGAAGCTCACCGTGCCGGACCCCTGACTGGCAGGCACACCACTCACCACAACATCAAAGTACACAGCCTTCGACGGAACGCCCCTCAAGCTAGCGCTGACCTCGCCGTCCCGCAGCCGGCGACTCACGACCCGCTTCCCGCGAACGGGACGCAAATCCCCCACCGGACGCTGCGTGACCACCCACTTCTCACCAACCTGCCGCAGCTCATGCTCGCGTGGGAGGGACATCGCGCCCCTCCAACCTTCGCGCGGCCCCGTCGGCACCTCCTGCGTATACTGCCAGTTGTTCGCCCAGCCGATGGACAGCGGCGCTGCGCCGGGCGCCACCCCCGAGAACCACTGCGAAGCGTAGTTATCCTTGGCAAAGTTGTACAGCGTCTCGTTGACAGACTCGGACGTGAAGCTCGTGCCGTCGAACTGGCCGACCAAGTAGAACGTGCCCGAACCGCCCAGCGGGGCGCCGGGGTTCACCGAGATGAAGAGCACGTCGCGAGTGGAGCCGTCGGCGACGGTAAACCGCACCATGTTCGGACACTCGAACTCGGTGCCTGGGAGGCCTTCCTGCGTGAAGTTGGACGCATGCGTCCATTCGCGCAGGTTCGGCGACGTGAAGAACCCGATCTTTCGGTCTGCGGCGTACGCAATGGCCATCACCCAGCGGCGCGTCTCGGCGTGCCAGACGACTTGCGGGTCGCGGAAGTCCGTCGAGGTGCTGTTGATGACCGGGTTGTCGGCGTATTTGGTGAAGGTGTAGCCGCCGTCGCGGGAGTAGGCGATGTGCTGGGTCTCCGAGGTGGGGGTGTCGACGGTGTAGATGGCGACGACGCCGTCGTCCTGGTCCGGGAAGAAGCCCGAAGTGTTGTCGCGGTCGAGCACCGCGGAGCCGGAGAAGATGTACTCTTCCGCATGGCTGGGGGAGATGGCGATGGGGTGGTGGTCCCAGTGGTAGAGATTGCGACTTGTGGCATGGCCCCAGTGTTGGTTTCCGGCCACCAGTCCGGAGGGGTTATCTAGGGGTGTCAGACTGCGGCTATGGACGTTTGCGTGGGGGGAAGGCAAGGCATACATTGGTAGTACAGGTGGTAGATGCCCTTGCGGTCGTCGAAGAAGAGACCATTGGGATCATTCATAAAGTTCGTCGGCGGAGAGAAATGGACCTGGGGTCGAAGATCCCCCGAGTAATCCGCGGCGTGGGCCACGGCCATCACGGCGAAGGAAACAAGACTGCTGATTTTCATGGTGTGCGGTCTGGATTGGTGCTATGCCATCCTCTGACTCGACCACTGGCGTCGAGACGAGGGGGTATTTATATCGCGCAGGCAGGCTGGGCGGTTTCTTAGCATACAAAGTTGATGCAGTCAACAGGTGGTATACAGACCCATTGATTGGAAGATGGAGAACGTGGAAAGCTGCGGGGGAGATGCGCGGGAGGTGGGTGTTATTCCGAAGCTACTCCGGTGACTGCCGTATGCGGTCCAGAGGATGGCCAGTGTTTGCTACCCTGGAGGTATACACATGGTCGATGACATGCATGGAAATTGCGAGCAGCAGGTCGGGGGATCATCGGGGGATCGCAAAGTCTATTGCAAACTAACTAATGCCTTTTTGAACCCTAATTCAGTCCGATAACTTGTTTCTACTTCCGGCGTACAGTTCACCTCTATCCACCATAGCCACTAAACAACACCTCATTAAACTACTGACTGCCTCGTGTCTAGACTACTTCGGCGCTGTCTCGGAGAATTCCCCAGATATAATAAAACCTCCGGCAATTTCGCCGAACCGATCTATTAGGTTGATGCTACCATCATACGGTATACACATACAACTCAAAGGACCCGCTCAATCTCCCCAACAGCAGCCATGACCTCCCGTACCGTCTTCTTGGCCGCCTCCGCCGGCTCCTCATACGGCGTGCGCGGCTTCAACTTCTCCTCAGCGCCCACAATTCCCGCCCTTGGCGCCGAAAACACGGCAGCAGCGTACTTGGTCGCCGCAATGCCGCTCTTGATCGGACTCTCCGCCAGCGCCGTCTGCTTCTGCAGCTCCATCGCCTCGGCCACCTTGCCCGCCGTGTACAGCTCGTAGACGCGCGACGCAGCCCTGGGGAAGACATTCGTGAACGCACCAATACACCCAGCCGAGCCGACAGCCAGACCGCCGATGAGGAAATCCGCCTGTCCGCCGTACACAGCGAACTCTTCTTTCGAGAACGTGGCCGCCAGGCGGGTGATCTTCGCGACGGAACCGCACGTCAGCTTGACGCCGACGACGTTGGACACGCCGTCTGGGCGAGCGGCGGCGGAGGCGCGCACGATCGCTGTGATGGTCTCCGAGTCGAGGTCGACGCCGTTGCACACGCCGGGGAAGTTGTACAGCACGACGGGCAGCGGGCTCTGGGCGGCGATGTCCGCGAAGAACCTCTTCACCACGGGCATGGTTGTCGCCTTGCCGAAGTAGGCGGGCGGGAGGACGAGCACGTAGTTGGCGCCTGCGTCAGCGGCGTCGGCGACCAGTTCCAGCACTTGTTTCGTGGAGTGGGCGCCTACACCCGCCATGAGGGGGTAGTCCGGGCCCACGGCGTCGCGGGCGGTCGCGATGAGGGCTTTGCGTTCTTCGCGCGTGAGGAGGAAGGCTTCGGAGTTGGTGCCGAGGATGACGAGGCCAGTGAGGCCAGACTGTGAGAGGTAGGCATAGTATTTCTTTTGGGATTCGAGGTCGAGTGTGTCGGTGTCGTGGTTGAAGAAGGTCACAGCGGGACACCAGACCCCAGGTTTGGGGACGTGGGGTTGCGGGGAGACACGAGTCATGATTACAATTGTAGACTTGTTAAGGGATGTACAGGGTGTTTAGGAGCAATGGAGCGTATGATGTCTGTGTCTGTCGACTTGGGTCCATGGTGTTATATACTTGCGAGCGGGGAAGAGGGAAAAGAATCCGCTCGGGAGGAGAAACCGAGATCTTATCTACGGAAGGGTGCCCGAGATACTGTTGATCATTATGGATCATTTCTAGAGCAATGAAGTAGTATTGAATAAATAACCCGAAATACCATCAACTCCTATCCGAAGAAAAGGATGCGATCAATGCTGTCAAAATTAGTATCTCCTCTTCAAGCGGGCTGCTGATAAACTCACCGTAACGTCCTCCCACTTTTCCCAGCCCCGACCACGCACCTCCGCCAGTTCCTCCATGGTGTACTGTCGCCCGGTTGTGAAATAACCCGCGTTGATCTTCGCATCGATCTCGACCCGCGAATCATCAGGGATCATGTCCTCCGGAATCGGCACCCGCTCCAGGATCTTGATGCCAGACTGCACAATCGCGTCATGTTTCATGTTCGACATGGACAGCATGCGGTCGATCTTTTTGATGCCCAGCCAGTGCAGAATGTCCGGCATGAGGGCTTGGAAGCGCATCTACCACTGTTAGCGCTCTCGTTGGTCGACGGGTTAACCTCCGATGATTACATACATCTCTGACGCCGGCAATATTCTCCGTGCGCGTGAAATACTTGTCGGCCGTGTCACCGCCGCGCTTGCGCGCATTGTACACCAGGTACTTGATGACCTCACCGAGGGCGCGCCCCTCCTTTCGGAAATAAATCACCACACCACTCCCTCCATTCTGCGCCTCGCGGATGGCCTCCCGGATCCCAAACGCCAGATACGGCCGGCACGTACAGATATCCGACTGGAAGACGTCGCTGCCGTTGCACTCGTCGTGGATGCGCAGCGCCAGCCGCACGTTCTCATCCGACACCCGCTCCGGCGGACCAAAAATGTATACCGTCAGGCCCCCAATCGGCGGCAGGAAGACCTTCAGATCCGGACGCGTGATCAATTCCGGATAGCTACCGCCGGTATGCTCGAACAACGTGCGCCGCAGGGTCGCCTCGTCAACGCCAAACCGGTCCGCCACGCCGGGCAGATACCACACGGGCTCGACGGCGACCTTGGTGACGCGGACTTCGCCCGACTCGTCCACGACGATGGAGCCGTCGACATCGAGCTTCTTCTCGCGCACGGCCTCGCCGATCTCCGCGAGCTTCATGTTGGCGCGGGTGACGGCCATCGTCGGCCGGATGTCCCAGCCGGCGTTGAGCTCGTCGCGGAACTGGTTCACGACGTCATGACCGTAGGGGTCCATGGAGACGATCTTGGTCTTGTCCGCCCAGGCGGGCTGCCAGGGGAAGTTGAAGGTGGGCTCGCTGTTGCGGAAGTCGGGACGGAAGTCCGGCGGGAGGTCGCCAGCGGCGATGGCGAGGGCGTTGTAAATGGCATAGCTGCCGCCGTGGGCGCCCATGGCATTGCGACGCTTGAGTTGGGCACCGCCCCGTGAGACGAGCACAGGGCCGCGGGATTTGGCATCTGGCGCACCCCATTCTAGGGGAACGGGGTCGATGCCGCTTTGTCCAGGGTAGGTGGTTAACTTAGGGGGTCAGCAGCGAGGTCGCACAGGGCCCTGGGAAGGATGGGGAATTCTGGAGGCCTACGACGATGTGTTTGCTATATCGCGAGTTGGCAGAAGTCGGTGAAGTGGCTATTGTTGTGCCATTTGCAGGTTTGGGGATGTTGTCGGTATCGGTGGCGAGCATGGTGGTAGAAAAAGAGGTCGGTCTTGGTGCAGTGGATGAAGAGGCGAAAGACAGAGAGGAGAAATGAAGGAATGAAGGAGAAGACAAAGGGAGTCGGACAGGTCATCAGCGTTTCCCCCTGCATGTCTGAAGGCACTCCGCACCTTATCCTTATCGGTTCATTGTTCGTAACCCCTCACTTAGGCCGCATTCCGACGCTGGCCGTCTCCGATCCACGGTTGGCTTTTCAGCAGTAAATGGGATGATGTCTGGAGGTGTCTGGAATGTCTGAATATCCATCTTACCTAGTTCCTGTCTGAAGGTAGAGATAGATGAAGTAGATCAAAGTTCCAAGTGGGACCGCTCCCCACTATATATCTTAGCATCGTACAGGGGACTATACGGAACATATACCTGCTACTTAAGGAGAAAAGCTAGGATGAGCACAAACAAACTGGTATCTATTATTGGACTTTTACTATCGTCACTCTTTCCGCATAAATCACATGACAGCCATTCTAGCAGCCCAAACGGTTCCAAGCCGCCTTCATTGGCGGTGCTCTCCCCCGGACCATCGACCACATGCGACAGCCGCCTTATTTCCCAAAGGTGGCCTGCGAACGGGGGTTCTTGATCGTCTTCTTGATGATATCCTCCACCTCATCCCAGTCCTTCGTGTCGATTCGCTGGATGCTGGTGTTGAAGTATTTCTGGATCTGGTTGAGCATATTCCACTCGTCGCGGTTGGAGACAAACGAGATAGACACGCCCACACGACCGAAACGACCCGTCCGGCCGATACGATGCAGATATGTCTGGAAGTCGGCTTGGCGAGGTTGGTTGGGGGGGAGGTGCAGCTCGGGAATGTCCTAGCGGAATGTTAGTACTAGAACTGCACATGAACTCGGACACGACTTACATAGTTGATCACCATCGATACGGTGGAGACATCAATTCCTCGAGCAAGCACGTTGGTCGTAATAAGGACCTTGGCAGCTCCAGCACGGAACTGATCAATCACCGCGTCACGCTGAGAACCCTCAATACCACCAGTCAACGACGCCACCGTGTGACCTTCGGCAACCATGCGCTTCTCAATTTCCATGGCAGATTGACGGGTCTGATGTTGTTAGAACGGAAACAACCAAATATAGAGCGAAGAACAAACCTTGACGAAAATAATGGAAGAGCCCACAGTGAGTAGACCGTAGAGATTGACCAGAGTCTTGTACTTGTCCTCCTCGTCGGCGCAGTCCAAGTAGAGTTGCTTAATTCCCTCTACAGTCAATTCCTCGTGTTGCAGGGTAAGTTCGTTGGCCTGCGGCGCGAACTTGGAAGCATATTGGTGCACATGAGTCGGGAAGGTAGCGGAGAAGAGAACCACCTGAATGGTTCTTGGGAGAAGGCTGCAAAGAATTAGATTAGAGACAAATCAATGATTGAAAGGAACGCACGCTTTCACACGGATACACTGATCTCCCAGACCCTGTTGGTCCAGCATGTTATCGGCCTCGTCCAAGACCAGCACCTGGAGCTTGGCGGGAACCATAACGCGCTTCTTGATCATATCCATGACGGTTCCGGGAGTACCGACGACCACGGAGGCCTCCATCCTCGCGGGACGGCTATTGGTATCCGCCGGAACGGCAGTACCGATGATGAGGTTGTCCAGGAACTGGCCCATGACTTGGATGACACCGACGATCTGACGGGCCAGCTCACGGGTGGGGGCCAAGATGAGGGCCTGAGGAGTCTTTTGCATCTGCTCGGTAGTGAGGTCGAGACGGCTGAGGATGTTCAGGACGAAGGCGGCGGTCTTTCCGGTACCCGACTGGGACTGGCCGACCAGGTTCTTCGGAGGGTTGCTCAACAGCAGGGGGAGGGCTCTCTCTTGAATCTTGGACGGCTTGCGGAAGTTCATGGCCGACAATCCCTGGAGGATACGGGGGTCACTATAAACAAGATGGGTTAGTGGTGGGTTCACGTCAAAAGTACCATGGATGCTAAACGTACAGTCCCAGGTCCTCAAAGTTCTTGACTGAAAAAAGAGGGTTGTTAGGGTCCGCTTGGAGGTCGCTCAGCTTGACTTCAACATTGTATTCCGGCTCGCGAAGTTCGGATCCGCCGAGCTGAGCGGGAGCACCGTCAGTTTGTCCATTATCGGTAGGTTGCTGGGTGCTGTCTGTGACGGGATTGTATTAGTGTTGGATCGGGATGGGTGGTCGCGACGGAAGGCCAAAGCAAAGTCGAACGACGGCATGCGAGATGGCGTTACCTGCGGGCTTAGACTCCTCGGGCTTGGAGATGCGGTCGGCAAGGGATCCTCCAGCAGGAGCTTCGGTAGGTTGTTCAGACGACATGATGGGTATCTGGGTTGAGGCTGGAGGGGAAGAGAATGGGACGAGAAGCTGCGCTGAAGCGGAGAGATCGCGGGGTTGGGATCGCTGAGAGTCTGAGAGAACGCGGCGATCCACAGGAAGGTGCTGATGATAAAGAAGTGATATGAAGCAGTAATTGAAGTGATAGGAAGACGATCGATTTCAGCAACACAGTAAGTGAGTGAGAGAACCCCGACGCGAATGGAGGGGAGAAAGAAACAGAGGTTTACCAGGCAAAAAACGCATGAACGAAGCGTTGACGCTGGGTTGTGATGCCGCCTACCCACTAGTCCCGATCAGGAAGGCGGAGAGGCGACTGCCTGTCTCCCCTATACAGTAGGCGGTGAAGAATGACGTACTATGGGCGAGCTTCCCAGTCGGGCAATTACGTGGCCTGACAGCGCCTCGTCCCGTATTGTCACGGAGTTCCTTCGTCTTCCCCGCTTCCAATGCCTCTTCAGGAGCATCTCCAGTCCACGTTTCCTGCCGCTCACTGAACCTCTCTGGGGAGTCTGTGCCGTGTACATACCTGTGGTTGACTGTCCCGGCGCTGATCCAAACGGAGCACGTGCGGAGAGGCAGATCCCTTTCCCAATTGCAATTCCCCCTGCGGTCATCCCGAACCGTCCTGGGAGTTCTTATGCGCCGCCGTCTCTCCCGTTTGTCACACCGATAATGGCGACCCCAGACGCTGCTCCTCATTTTGGAGCCGAGCTGAAGGTAGCATCCCCCTGACAAGGACAATCTGGCGAAGAACGTGTACGCTGACCCGCAGATGACAGGATGCATTCAAACCAGTCAACAATTGGGTATGCCTACGTTCCCCCGCATCTCGTTAAAAAACCTCCTTCGACCCCTCACCATGGACCGACAAGACATCGAACTAAGATCGCGTACCCTAGGTCCTTCATGGGATAACCTGGCTGGATGAGATTCAACAGTTCTACCGCGAGCGAAGCGCCATCGAGAAAGAATACGCCGCCAAGCTAACCGCGCTATGTCGGAAATACTACGACCGCAAAGCCAAGAAAACAAGCACTCTCAGCGTCGGCGACACCCCGAGCATGACCCCCGGCTCTCTTGAGAGTGCCTCCCTCACAACGTGGACCACTCAATTGACAGCCGTCGAATCGCATGCCACGGAGCGCGACAAGTTCGCCAACGACCTGGTCGTGCAGGTCGCCGAGCCGCTAAAGCAAGCCGCCGTACAGTATGAGGAGCTGCGCAAATGTCATGTCGACTTTCATGCGAAGTTGGAAAAGGAACGCGACTCGTCTTACCATGATCTGAAGAAGATGAAGGGGAAATATGATGGGGCGTGTCAGGAGGTCGAGACGAGACGGAAGAAGATGGAGAACTCGTTCGATCACAGCAAACCCAAGGCGCAAGCGGCGTATCAACAGCAGATTCTCGAGATGAACAACGTGAAGAATACGTATTTGATCAGTATCAACGTGACAAACAAGATGAAGGAGCGGTTTTACCATGAATACGTGCCAGAGCTGCTTGATGTGGGTGTCTTCCTCCAGTCTCGTTTCTATCATATGCTGACCAGACTAGGGCCTACAAGATCTCAACGAGACTCGGGTGACCAAGCTCAACTCTTTATGGTCGCTAGCCGCGCAGCTGGAGAAGAATTCTCTTTCGAAAAGCATGGACCACATGTCACACTTGCTCCAGGAAATCCCGCGCAACGTGCCCAGCCTCGATTCCCTCATGTTCCTTCGTCACAATGTCACACAGTCTCAGGAGCCACCCAACGTCGGCTTCGAGCCGAGTCCAGTCTGGCACGACGACGAAACCCTGATCACGGATGAAACCGCCAAGGTCTTCCTTCGCAACCTTCTCAGCAAGAGCAAGACTCAGGTGCGCGAACTCCGCGTTGAGTCTGACCAGCGGCGCCGCGAGGTGGAAAGCGCCCGGAAGATCCGAGAGAACATCAAACAGGGCCGGGACAACCGCAACGAGGTCGAAGTCGTGCGGTCTATCTTCTTCCTGCAGGGCACGCTGCACGAAGTTGACCGCAAGAAGCTGACCGCTGAAGTGGAAACATCCACCATCATGGCCGCTGTGGGTGATCTATCGCTGGGAGCGCAGAACCACAACTTCAAGTCGCAGACATTCAAGATCCCGACCAACTGCGATTTGTGCGGCGAGCGCATCTGGGGGTTGTCGGCAAAGGGATACGACTGCCGGGATTGTGGCTACACGTGTCACAGCAAGTGTCAGATGAAGGTGCCGGCCGAGTGTCCAGGCGAGCAAACAAAGGAGGAAAAGAAGAAACTCAAGGTGGAGCGACAGGAACACGCCAGCGCAACTCCAACGGTAGAGTTGGAGCACACAACGACGAACTCGTCCGCGGCGCCCTCGCTCACGCGGCAGAACACGATGAATTCTTTGAGCTCAGGATACGCCGTCAGCGCCAACCGGTCGCTGTCCAACGTCGCCAACCAAGCGCCGGCCAGTCCAGCCGAGCTACCGGCACAAACACCTACCCCAGCGGCGCCTCAGGAGACCAAGCCGGCGCCGGCACGACGGAACCGCATCCTTGCACCGCCTCCAGCACAGTACGTCGCCCCACCACCGGTAACGGAGGCAACGGCGTCGTCGCGGAGCAGCGAACCGCGAGGCAAGATGCTGTACCCGTACCAAGCGGGCGGGGCGGACGAGGTCACCGTGCAAGAGGGCGACGTTGTGACGATCGTCGAGCCAGATGGTAAGTTGAGCAGCCCCGTGTGTTAAGATATCGCTAACTATTCTAGATGGATCGGGATGGATGCGAGTGCGTGTCGGATCGCAGGAGGGTCTAGTGCCAACGTCGTATGTCGAGGCGCTGCCGGCCGCCGCCACGCCCTCGCCGGGGCCATCGGCCAGTCCTGGCGTGCCGGACCGACCTGGATCCACGTATTCGAACTCGTCGGCGTCGTTAGCGGGCAGTGGCGCCGGCGGCAAGCGCGTAGGACCGGCAGTGGCGCCGCGCCGGGGCGCAAAGAAGCTGCAATACGTGGAAGCGATGTACGATTACGAGGCGCGTAGCGACATGGAGTGGAGCATGGCGGAGGGAGATCGGTTCGTGCTGATCAACCGGGACAGCGGCGACGGCTGGGCGGACGTGGAGCGGGGAGGCGTGACGAAGAGCGTGCCAGCGAACTATATCCAGGAGGTATAAGATGCAAGTCATCACGGACAATCTAGTCGATGTAGTGTAGGCTATATAAAACCATGCTATGCAACAGACAAGCCTCCCTCTATACACCAGACAAACAAACACACCCATCGTAACACATAACTCATCACATCATATCAACGCCCGGCCCGGCTGTCACAACGGCGCAGGCCCATGTCCCACCCCCGAATCCAACCAGGGCCAATCCTCCCGCAACACCTCGTCCAAATCCAGCCCCTCCAGCGCCGCGTCGTCCACGAACCCGCCCTCAAAGAACATGTCGCGCTCGCCGCCCGCCATGGGCAGCGACACCGGCACGGAACCCGCATACGCGCCCACCGACGCGCCGAGCGCCAGCTGCGCCGGGTCCAGCGTCGAGGGCGGGTACATGACATGGGACACAGCGGGATAGCCGTGCCCACCGTGCGTATGCCCATGGCTGTGGCTGCGGGAGACACCCGGGTAGTGGACGTTCGCGTGCCCATGCCCATGCCCATGCCCATGCCCATGCGCCTGCGCATGCGCACGCACCGACGGCGCCGGATACGCACTCGTCAACGGCTCAAGCGGTCGCCGATCCGCCACCGCACCACCGTACCCGTGGCTCTGGCTCGCGCGCCTCGAGCCCGCCCCCGACTGCGCCGGCGCAGCGGGCGGCGAGGACGACGCGGGGCGGGGCGCGATGGGAAGAAACGACGCGGGCGGCCGCGACGCTCGGCCGGGGGGTCTCTGGGAAGCGCAATCAGCCTCAAATCACCAAGGAGCATAGCGTATCTGTGGATGTTGCATGTATGGGAGGTAAAATGCAGGTAAGAGGTTTTGTGGGTAATGGTGCACGTCTACATTTGCAGGGTTTTGGTCCGTCTGGCGGAGCTTGGAGTGCTCGTCGGGCGTGGGACAGGGGGAGCGGTGGCATACAGAGCAGGTCGAAAAGGGGCGACCTTTTCTGTTGATGCGGATCAGCGGGCGGTCTGTCCATTATTAGCATTTCATATCTCGAGGATGGGTAGTATAAAAGGGTATTTGGGGGGTTGGGTGGGAGCTACCATGGTGTTTGCAGGTGGTCACCCGGTGGCCGCGGACGCACGCTTCACAAGCCCACTTTTCGCCGTCGATGAGCATGCCTTGACGTGAACAATGGATGGGCAAGAGACAGTCATGGCTGGGAGGGGGATTTATAGCTACTTGAAAGAGGGGTGAAACATGGACAGGATTGAAGCAGCACACAGCCACAGATCGCTGCATGGATGGATTGGGGGGGGTTGTTTATCCATGGGAAATTAGCAGATGCTACCTACTAACTACTAGCAGATAGACGGGAGCCATGCGGCATTTTTTGTAGTATACAGCGAGATACCCGTTCGGTGCTAGTCGACACAACTATAGGAGGAGCAAATCCCTCATACACGGGCAATCCTGCTGCCTGCTATCGTGGACTGGTTGATGGGGTATACGTACCTGTATACTTGTAGTATGCTAGCATACTAGCATACCCCTGAAGAACTCTCAAGACTTGCCCTCGATGCAGCCTGAGAAGCTTGGGGCACTATGAGGCTGAAGCTCGATTAAGGTGTGTTAAGCTGCTCAACCCTAATCTCGGAGAAAACTCCAACACAGACAGACTATAACGGGGAGAGCGAGACAAAAGAAATAATCTCGCTTAGGCGTGGCTGAGCACTCGGCCGGTCAGTCGAGATTTCTCATTACTCTCGAGTATTATTATTATCATCATTATATTACTCTCGACTAGTATTAGTCGGATCCCCCGATATAATGAGGCATTTTGCTTTGCTTTTTTGCACGGCCCACGGAAGATCCTGCTGTGGCGCCACGCACCCTGCTGCCACGCACTATCCCCAGTAATCGATCTCTATCCTATCCCCTCTACCACCACCACCACATCTGTACCCTAGGGAATCGACGCAACAGCCACTATCTACTCCCCCCCCCCCCCCCCCCAGTCTAGATACTCACCGAACAAATTCCCTGCAGCTCATACGCCGATCTCTCCTCTCCACTGGCTCTCCACTCACGGGGTACATCCTCTCGTCGGCTTCTACCGCCAGAGACATCACATGAACGACCCGCCTACCGCGGTAGGCTTGTACGAACCCACTACGTCAAACAGTCATACAATAGAGTTGGATCAACACCGCTCTGATTCACATCCTACCTACCTCATCTCTACCCAAGTACACTCACTAGAACGTCGGCATCACAGTCACCGTCTGCGTCTGCGTCACCATCACCGTCTTCGTAGTCGTCACCACCACAAGCGACGGCGTTGCAATGCTTTCCCCAATGGTACCCCCCGTAATCACCGCAGATGCAGTGCTGGTCGGGGCAGGCGCCACGCTGGACGCGGACGTCAACGCAGATCCGCTTGGAATCTTGTCCTGCGCCAGGATCCTGGCCACCGCCGCCTCTGCCGCAACCATCACAATGGCCTGCGTGTTGCCCGTCGGAACATCAGGATGAATACTAGCATCGACAATGTACTAATGCAATTAGCTTCGCATCACCGAAGATATTACTTTGGAGGAAAACAAAAAAAAAGAACCTACCAAATTCTCCGTTCCATATACCTTCGTGTTAGTGTCCACCACAGACGTCCCATTGTCACGGCCGTCGTCCAGTCCCATCTTCGCCGTGCCAACCCAGTGGTCACCGCTGGTCATCTCAGACAGAACATCCGACGCAGAGGAGACGCCCTTGACCGAGAAGCCCTTCGACAGATCCGACAGCAGGCTGTCGAGGAACTTGGTCACCGCGTCCTTGTCCTCGGTGGTCTGGAGCCACGGATCGCTGACCAGCGTCGTCGAGCCGGCATCATTGATCCCCAAGACGCCGGACGAGGTGGCGCCGTGCGTCAGATACAGCTTCATGGTGATTGCGCCATCCCCATCGGCGCTGGGGCTGCACGAGCCCTGGTAGAACCGGGTGACCCCGTCTGAGCCGACGTTGGAGGTCCAGAACTGCAGCCGATGTCCGCCCTGGGTCAAGACCCCCGAGCCCTGGCCGTACAGCCGCCGGTCGCGCGCACTCGGCACCGACACGACGCTGGAGGTGTTGTACGCAGTAAAGTTGCTGCCGGTGTTCACGGTGATGGTGAACATCGGGTGGTCCTTGAGGTTGTGGCCGACGGGCAAGGAGATCCACTCAGCCTGGGGAGGGACGGTGATGCCGGTCGAGCCACTCTGCACGTTCTTGATCTGTTCCGCCGGACCAATGCCCGAGTTGAACAGGATCCGCGGCGTGGACATGGCTCCAGCCGCGAGGATGACCTTACCTCCGGCGCGCACATTGATGATCTCGACTCCGCCCGACGCCGTCTCTACCTCGACACCGGTCACCCGGCCACCGCGACGGACCAGTCGACGGACCATCGTGTTCAGACGGAGAGAAAAGTCGTCAGAGTCCTGCACCAGAGGGAGATAAGAGCGGACGGGACCGGCACGGATGCCGTTGGCGATGGACCACGAGGGGTGGGAGTAGATCATGTGCTTTTCGTTAGGCTGCTCCTGCTGGTTCACGGACTTCCAACCCAACCCATCGAAAAAGGATGACAGAACCGTGTACATGGCCTGGTCATAGCGTCTTCCGTCTGCGGAGGGAAGCATGCTGCCGGGGTTGCGCTCGTACAGACGGTCGGCGGCGGCCGAGACATCCTCCCACTTCCAGCCCTCAGGCCATTTGTCGTCGAAGTCGGCTGCCTGGGGGTGAATGAAGGCCATGGCATTGATGATGGTGCCGCCACCGAGGACGCAGCCAGCCATGCCCGGGACATCCTCGCAAAGATAATCGCCAATGACGCCGAGCTTAGACAGGGAGGATCCGACGGCGGGAATGTCGAACGGGGTTAGAGACTTGTTCCACGAGAGCGAATCCGTCGCACCCATCGAGACGACAGGAGCGCCACCTCGTTCGATCAACAGCACCTTCTTCTTGGCTTCGACCAACCGCTCCGCAGTGATGATACCGGCCGGACCACCGCCAACCACAATATAATCGTAGGTAGTGTTCGAAACGGTTGGTGGTACGCTCGGGGTCGGGGTAGCGCTGGCAGAGGGACTCACCGAGGCCGAGGCTGATGGCGTGGTGGGAGTCGACTTCGCCATGCCCGCCCAGGTGGAGTATTTGGAAGACTTGGCCTCGGAGAGCAGCATCTTGAACGAACCAAAACCGGCGGCATGGTAGGGGAGGACCGAGGAGGGAGAGCTAGGTGTGTTGGGATTGGTCTTGCTCAGAGCCCAACCAAGGAAGTAGGTCTCGTCGCTTGCACTGAAGGTCGTCGGGGATCCCACGATGCATCCGCTGCACAAGAAGGTGTACGTCAGGTGGGTACTGTTGACGGAGGTTCCATCAGGAATCGCGGTGAGGCTGGCATCCTCCGAGAAGACGTCCGGGTTAGTGTAGGTACTGGTCTTCCGCAGGGTAGAGACGACCGAGTCGCCGTCGGGCCAGGCTGCAATCAGCAAAGTCTTGGTCATCGATCCGCCCAGACTGACACCTCCCCATCCTTTCGACTCGGACAGGGGCACTACCATCTGACCGACAAAGTCGGAGCCCACCGACTCGGGAAGGGCCAGACCAAAGCAGAACCCGGTTTTTTCATCGCACCATCGTTGGAAGTCGATTCCCGTGGTTGAATCACTGTAGGCGGACGAATTGTAGGTAGCTGCCGACGCACCTAGCGCGGAGCTGAGGGCAACAAGGCTGGCGAGAAAGGAACGCATAGCTCCCTATTTCCGGAAATAGAGAGGACGAAACGAAAAGGAATCTATAAAATCACGAATGAAGGGAAGGGGTCGGCTGGCCCAGCAGCTACCCAGGACAAAAAGAATAGCGGCGATGGCCCAAAGAACGAAGGAAAAGAATGAAATGCGTGCTGCGAAGAACGATGCTCCATGGTGCCCTTCAAGGATTGATATAGCTCGAGGATCATGGACATCGCATGGACGAGGAGAGAGCAAATTATTCCAGGATGAACTGCGGACAGGCTACTGTTCTGGACAGATTGATCGGTGGACCATTTTCACGACTGAGAGGTCCATCTTGACTTGGCCAGTGCTTGGTGCCTGAGCATATGGCGAGCACACGGTTGGCTCTGGGCAAAACAAGCACTTTAGGGGCGGCTTTAGTTCCTCTCTAGTCGATTCGGGCGGACACGCCAAGGCCGACGAAGCCTGGCTTGGTTTCATGGGTAAACATCGGTGGTTTGAGCTGTTGGGCCGAGACGTCTAGATAAAACACTGTCCTCTGAATGGAGATTCTGGCAGGGGATGGATCAATAAAGCAGAATCCCTGATTGGTACGTCGGTCGTTACGACGAAGACAGGCAGAAACGGGTTTCACTAGGAAAGGGTCTAGCGGGATCATAGTGCATTCTTGGTGATATATCCTCGGACGAGTGCCGAGACTCCAGTCTGCCATCCTCGTTGCGAGTCATTCACTTCTGTCACTTACTGATGGAGGAAACCTGAAACTGTAAGCGTATCAGACTGGGCATCGAATAGTGAATCAAACAGGCTTCAGGCTCATCACTACACAGCAATTAAGACAATACAATACTCATCAGTAAATCCATTAGCTCTATACGAGTCCCGGTGAGCACGCATGCATCACCCACTGTACAAATCAAAGTCTCTGCTGCTGACGTCGCATATTTCCGATAACGCCTCGCGGACACATCGACGCGAATACAATTTCAACAAAGAACAGCGGGACAGAAAGAAAGACACGGAACAAAATCAGGATACGACAAATGGGTCCACCAAAACTTAAACCAGAACCAGGCCGGCACCGAAGAGGGTCGACATCAGCGTGATCGCGCCAACAACGAAGGGAGCCATGCTGAGGCGGGGAACCTGGAGACCAGCAGCAATGCCGGACGAGGTGGCCGAGCTGCTACCGCCAGTGGCGGAGCCGGAGCCAGGAGCGGCGGTGCCAGTGGAGGAAGTGCCAGCGCCCTGGCTGCCCTTGCCGGAGAAACCAGGAGCCTTGCCGGCTCCCTCAGTCATGTACTTCTTAGCGGGCTCGGGGATGGCGGGCAGAGCATCGTTGTCGACATCCCAGGCGGGGGCCTGCTTGGCGGGGCAAGGGTTGGCACCACCGGTCTTGTTGTAACCACCGTCACCCTCGGGGTTGTCGGTCTTCTCAAAGGCGGACTTGAGGGCATCGTAGTCGGGCAGAGTGGAGACCTTGGAGTCCTTGACCTTGACGAGACCGTAGTTGCTGGGCTCCTGGGAGTACTCGTAGACGAGACCACCGGAGTAGACGCCGGTCATCTTGGTGGAGTAGAGGGCGCTGACCTCCTCGAACTTGCGGGTGTTGGTGTTGCAGCCGTACTCGGAGAGGAAGAGGGGGAGACCGTAGCCGGTGAACATCTTGACCTTCTGGTCCCAGCCGGAGGTGGTGAAGGAGGAGGGGTCACACCAGGAGTAGTCGTTGAAGGCGAAGAAGTCGGAGCGCTCGTCGTCAGTACCGCAGTTCATGTACTGGGCCATCTGCAGACGGTTGGTGTCGATGTCGGCCTGGACTTGTTTAGCATCTTTATATCATTCAGAGGCGAACTCCTTAAGGGCACACTTACCGCCGAGTAACCGACGGGGATGGAGCGGTAGTTGCGGCTGCGGATGTACTGACGCAGGTCACGGGTGACGGCCTTGACGTAGGGGGCGGCCTTGGAGGAAGGACCATCGTTGATGACCTCGTTGCCGGAGAAGAAGGCGAGAGTGTTCTTGTATTTGGCAAAGGCATCGACGGTGGCGAAGATGTACTGGAGGTAGACATCGTTGTAGGAGGCCTCGGGATCGGCGCGGTTGAGGGAGTACTTGGGGGTGTTGACGTCGAGGACGAGGTAGATGCCGGCGTCAGCCAGGGCGTTCATGCACTCATCGTGGTCCTTGGAGTTGTCGACGGAGTAGACACGGATGGTGTTGAGGCCGAGATCCTTGAACTTCTCGATGTCGCGCTTGCAGCCGTCGGCGTCGGCGATGGGGTCGGAGAGATCGGAGGAGCCACCGGGCTGGTAGTCGACACCGCGGATGTAGAAGCGCTCGTCACCCTTGAAGAAGGCATTGCCCTTAACGGAGACGGGGGTGACATCGTCGCGAGCCTTGAGGGAGGGGGCGGCGAGGGTGGAGGAGGCGCCGAGGACGAGGGCCGTCGCGACAGCGGAGGCCTTCATAGTGGAGGACGAATGGAATTGGTGGATTAAAGAATGGATTGAGCGAGAGACGAAGTGTAGAAGATGGAACGAGTGGACGTGGGTGGGTAACGAGTGACTGATAAAGAAGGAAGAATAGAAGGAAGGAGAAAGAAGGAGCAGAACGAGGACGAAGGGGTGCAGGAGAGAAAAAGAATGCAGGACGGACGGGGGATTAAGGGTACCTAAAAAGGCTCTCCACGCATCCCTGAGGTGGATTCGTCATCGCGGTTCCCTGCAGATCGGAGTATAAGGGAGCATTTATTTACTCGGTGGATATAGAGTATTTGATATAGTTACTAATCTTCTGTCTATGAATCGATCTATACTCTATATTCATATCTATAGCCATTCTATATCTTTCATTTTACTTTTCTGTTCCTATACAGTCCCGTTGTACCCTATAGTAGAGGATACCCGGATACCCAAGGTACATACCCTGAACGAGTACTAAATTATCCCTGACGATCCCTGCATTCCCCACCCGCGCAACGCGGTCCCTGCACGCCAATGAAAGGGTCTGCGGTGTTTCGGATTACTCGACGTGGCAATGCCTCTTATCCAATCATCCCGATTAATTATAGATTAATGAAGGTAACTGTTCCGTCTTATAAATAGTGGCCAGTAGCGGGACGATCCAGGGTTCCGTAAGGGTCGTTTCATGGAAGCGGTGATTATTGTTTTAGATGAAGAGTATTTATTGAGGGTGCCTAGGTAGTCTAGACCGACAAGCAATACCAAGACTCGACCAAGACAACGGTCTCTATTAACACAGACCAAGTGGTGTCATGATACTCTCTGCCATCATCTTCAACATACGTTCTCTTAGTATCTAGTTTTCCTATGAATCAATCCCTGACCTCAGGATCCTAGATTTTGTCGTTTTTATGAGACACGGTTTATACAGTTTGTACTGAGTATGCACTAACAACCACTGATATATATACCGATGTATGCATAACCCAATACAGCATCACCACCAACAATATATCTACACATCAACACCATGCACAGATCTCTTGAAATCCACCACATATACTCCGTATCATAATTCACGATACACGATACACCCACCCATTCCAATGCAGTCTACTTCCTTAGCCGATCGGTCCCATGCACCCAATCCAACAACCCAATCGACCCATAATTCAAATTGAACTTTTCATGATGCAAATCATGCATCTTTGCTTGTCCCGCAAAAAAGTCATACCCACTATGCACCGTCGCCGTGTTAAACAGCTCATACGCCAAGAACGCCCAAAACGTCACCACATGGCTGCCCAGCAGCTGCGGCGGCAGCGAGATCGGCAGCGCATTCGCCACGATCTGCTCGATTGGATGCGCAAACTGTGCCGCCAGCGCGATCGGCGCCGTGAACCGGTGGTGGCGCTTGTGGATGCGCCCGTACCACGCCGGTCGGTGCAGCAGCCGGTGGCTGTAATAGAAGAGCACCTCGCGGAGGAGGAGGCTGGCGGCGATGTCGCTGAGGAGCTCGATAGGGCCGGGGAGGGTGGCGCTGATGCGGTAGGAGGGAGCGCCGCCTCGGAGGAGGATGATCTGAGCGAGGTGGAGGGCGGAGGTGATGAGCTGGTTGCGAGCGACGACGCGGAAGCAGAGGCGGATTTCGTCGGCGCTGGGCTGTTTTGTGGCCGGTTGGAGCTTGTGACGCTGGGAGAAGACGGGGAAGAGGAGGTCGAGGGCGAGATAGCAGAGGGAGGGGAGCCAGAAGGTGAGAATTTGGACGAGAAGCGTACCGGTGAATTCGATCGCGAGGGGGGAGTAGGATGCGACGACGTTGGACCAGAGGGCGTCCATTGTGTTGGAGGTGTTGGATATACTGGATGGAGAATGGGGTCGGATACGACCCTGGAAGATTTATATCCACGCGGGGTTGTCATATGGGGTTGTGGAGTACCTCGGCATTTCCGTTGTATACAGTCACCACAACCAGTCTCGAAATGGAACCATACATAAATAAGTACTGTAGATACTGTTGCCGATTAGACTTAAATCGGTTCTGCCTGAGAACGTTGCAGGATGTTCACTGAATCCCTACCTATGTAGCAGTCTATGTAGCTCACCTCTATAGGATGTAGTAGGAGCCGAAGAGAGCAGGACCCGTCCAGAGTATGCCTTCCATACACTCCAACGCACCTACCTGTCTCTTCTGGACCTACCTTGAGTATATATACCTACCTGCGGCCTGAGGTATGTCTGTTACCCTTGCACCACATCTTATCCACGCACATCCACTATACCCTTACGACCACCATCATACAAGGTAAGCCCGACACTATCACAGCCACCTACCTTCTAATAACAGCCTAGATGCATCTCTTCATGCCAACCCTCCTCGTCTTGCTGTGGAGCACCGTCCAAGCTCTCCCACCTCAGGGCCTGCAGCACAAGCTTCTCACCAGAGGACCCGCCTTCGCCGGCCTCCCCAACGCCACCATTAAAATCCATAGTACCGACCTAGGAGCATCTGAATCGCAACTGGGCATCGACTTTACTCTCGACGGCGCAGGGTTCTTTCCCGCACTTTCCTGGAAACGCCCGGCGCGCGTCACGGTCTGCGAATATGTGCTCGTCAGCGAGGACGCTGATGCCGACGCTGAGAAGCCCATCCTGCACGGACTGTACTACGGCATTCCGCCCGTGTTCACGGGGTTGACCAATGATGACTTTGCTATCGATACCTCGCGTAAAGAACCGTACTCTTTAAAGGGCGGGTTCAGATATGGCCGCAATCTGGGGCTGACGACGTATATGCCGCCGTCGCCGCCGTTGGGACGCGGTCCGCATCGGTATTTCTTCCAGCTGGTGGCGCTAGGTAACCCGTTGGATCGGAAGCGGATGGAATCGTTTGCGAGTTTGGAGAATATCACGAGCGAGATTCAGGGGAAGGTGGTGGGATGGGGGGACTGGGTTGGAGTTTATGAGCGGAAGTAGTCGTGTTCAGGGACAGGCGTTATGGTCGGCGTTGTATGGTTATTTGGCGCGAGTGAGGACGCTATATATGTTAGAATGGGCCACTGGATGGAGTACGTATCAACAAACTCATTCGATAAAGACACAGCTGTTCAACGCGGTAGCCATTGGGACTGCTTGTTTTCAGCCGTATCCTGATAGAATATATATCGGTCGGATGAGCTTCAATGGGTTGACAATTGATTGTGGAACAATCTCGGCCATTGATCCGAGACAGCTCAGACAGTGATGATGTCGAGTCGGCAACTGCCGCCAGGCGGTTATTTATAGAGAGGCAAAAATAGATCATGTTTCAGTCTGACGATGTCCATGAATAGGTAAGACAAGCCTCGTATTCTTCAGATGTCAGACAAATAATCCAATGCTCTCGAGAAGTGGTGTTTTCTTGGATTGCCAGAGTCAGCGCTAGACACGTCAATGCTTATGTTATGAAGCCAACAGCCCTGAGGTACCTGCTATGTTGATGCCTGAGAAAGAAGACTTCCTCTTTGGGATAAGCTCAAAAAGGATGGATCTAGACCAATCAGGCGCCCGTGATCTCCACCGGGCCAGGCCGAATGCGGCGTAGCGGCTCTCGGGATCTTCGGTTCTCGAGATTTTCACCAGAAGTAGATACCCTCAACCAGCCAGTTCCGGTTGCAGACCGTCTACCGATCCGGAATGGACAGATGGAACATGAACAGGAACATGGAACTGAGAGGGTCACACCAATCGGAGGTTGTTGTCGATGCGACATGGACTGGTTCGGACAGATGTCGTCAATATTCTGCCCAGTACCTTAGGTACCGACTCATAGCTGGTATCCAAATTCTACTGCTTTTCTGGTGATATTGAAGATAGAAGATAGTATCCTAGTCCTCAATTGCAAACAATGAGAATATTACCTATATTAATCATCCTCTTGTATACTCCATACAGACGCTGGCGGTGCATCGCCACCCGATGGAGCCGGTGGCTTGTGCGGCCATCATTCCATGGTTTGTCAGGTCGACGAACTGTTCCATTCACTATCGACCGGCTCCACTGACTATCAACAAACCGGGCAGCCTTCCTCTTATTTCTTCTTCTCCTTCTTCCCTGCTGATTCTTTTCTTTCTCTTCTTTATTCCATCCTCTTCAACCTCATGTCAATCCATCCATCTCACCCTCTAATCAAGCTCAACATGAACTCTCTCGTCCGCCTCCTCGTCCTCTCCCTGGTGGCTTCCTCCACCATGGCCATCCCCGCTCCCGAGCGTGCCGATCCCGATGCCGATGTTGCTCTGCCCAAGACCAGTCTGCATGACTACATCCATCACATCGACGAGGACTCCATCCAGCATGCCCTGCAGCTCTTTGACAAGTACCGTCATGGCGCTTCCCGCCCCGAGTCCGAATCCTCCCAGGAGGACTCTGTGGCCGCCCGCATGAACCTGGTTAAGCGCAGTCCCGCAAACAGCTCGGCCGCCGTCGATCCCACCCAGCCGACCGCCGCCCCGTCCACCCAGGCGCCCACCACCTCTGACTCTTCTTCCTCCTCGTCGACTTCCCAGAGTGACGACACTACCAGTGCCTCCTCGACTGCCCCGACTACCACCAGCCAGTCTTCCACCACCACTGCCGCCACTACCTCCTCATCCAGCAGCGAGACGACCAGCTCCAGCCAGAGCTCTGCGTCGACCACTCCGCCTACCTCCCAACCCACCTCTGCCTCTTCTACCTCCTCCTCCAGCTCCACCTCTGAGTCGCACTCGGAGCAGTCGTCCAAGACTACCGACGAGCCCACCACCTCTCCCACCACCACCCAGGGCCCCCGCACCACCACCTTCAAGAGCACCACCACCCTGCCCAACGGCCAGCAGAGCACCGTCACCCAGGTCACCGTCATCCACCCCACCCAGACTGCCACCGCCGCCAGTCGCACCGGCCCGGCCCCGGGTCTGCAGACCGATTCCGCCGCCTCGACCGCCAGTTTCGCGCGCGAGCTGTGGCTGATGGTCGGGGGCGCCGCCCTCGTCGCCATGGCGCTGTAAAGTCTTGCATTTGGCGTTGTATCATTTCTTTTTCTTTCTGTTGTTTCCTTCCTGGACGGTGTTGATTGCATCTGCGGCGTTGAATGTGTCTCTCCTTTCCGCGGTCTCACGAAGAACCTTGCATTGCTTACGATCCCACGATGTCTCTCCTTAGCGTGCATACTAGATCCTGTACGAATTGCATTGAACATACCATCAGAGCACCAACCAAGTAAAAAAGAAGTAAACGAATCGGGTATGAGTATTATGTCCAGTCATCTATATCCACCAACCTCCCCGTAGAACCACCAAGACGATAGCCTACCGCGGCTGCCACCGCTCCTCCTCCGTCCAGTACCGCACAATACTCTCCCATGCAGGAATATCGCCGTCGCGCAGCAGCACCGCCACGTCCGGGTTGAGCGGCGAGTCCGGGCGCGGGTCCGTCAGCAGCTGGTGGATGGCCGTCAGCGTCGTCGACAGCGTGTACACGGGGCTCCAGTGCTCGGTCGTCAGCAGCGTCAGGCAGATCTCGCCCGTCGTAAACGAAATGTTGGGGTGCGAGATGCGCGTCGTGAAACGGATTGTCGGGGGTGCTAGCGGGTACGTGTCGGGGAGGGTGATGGAGAGGGACCAGAGGCCGCCTATCGCATCATTAATTAGTTCATTGCACTGAGGGTATGGGATAGTGGAGAGGGCAATGGCAAGGAGGAAAGGGAGTGTACCTTCGTAGGGCGTGCCGTTGACACCCTTCAAGACCGCCTCCCAGTGCAGCAGATCATCGTCGTTGACCGGCCCCAGGTGCAGCAGCGCTTCGTTGGGGTTGTTGGTGTAGTCTTTGAGTTCCTGAAGGAGGCGTTTTGTCGTGTTGTGAGCGGGCATTGTGGAATGTGGTGGTTCTCGAAGGAATGGAATCTAGGAGGCGAGGGGAAAGGTGTAGTTGGTGGTGAGGGTGAGGTGAGGACGAGCCGAGGCTGGCGGGTCCGCCTCTTCCCCATGCTACCCGTACCGTACATACCGTACTTGTCACACCCACAAAAATCATCCGTTCATGTGAAACCAGGCATTCTGCATTGAGTTATCGCTCGGCACTCCGGTATCTATATATACATGCGCACGTCCAGAACATCCAAGGAGACCGCCAAGGTCCTCCAGGCGCTGTCGCCGCCCCCTGCGCGTCGTTCGACACGCCGTTCAGCCGCGAATGCCCTGCGCAGTTTCGCGTATAACGGCCCGGGCTCCAACGGGACTGACGTGCAGGGAGATGCCCTCGAAGCCGATGATACTTCGTCGCTGTCATCGGTGGACACGGTTGACATTGAAGATCTGCTGGAACCTCCCACGAAGCGGAGGCGGGCCGGCACTGCTGCAGTAAAGGGGGAGGATACGAAAACACTCTCTGCGGTGTCTGCACCCTCGAGAACGCGGCGCGTTCCAGCGCGCAAGATCAAAGGGGACGATGGCTCATTCAAAATGGAACCGCCGTCTAACTGGGAGACGATTTACTCGACCGTGAAGAAGATGCGCGAGGCCAATCCCACCGCCCCTGTCGATACCATGGGCTGCGCGGAGCTGTATTGGCGAGCGTCGTCGCCGCGCGATCGTCGCTTCCAGACGCTGGTCGCATTGATGCTGTCGTCGCAAACCAAGGATACAGTGACAGCTGTGGCGATGCAGCGGTTGCACACGGAGCTGGGGGACGGGGAGCCGCCGCTCGTGGACCCGCCTGCTGCTATCAAAACGGAGGATGGCGAGACAAAGCCCGTCCGCGATAGTACCCTCAACCTGGAGAATATCCTGGCGGTGGAGCCGACGCGGTTGAACGAACTGATCCGCACCGTGGGCTTCCACAACAACAAGACCAAGTATATCAAGGCTGCGGCGGTCATCCTGCGCGACCAGTACGACTCGGATATCCCGTCGACTGCGTCAGAGCTCATGAAACTGCCAGGCGTCGGGCCAAAGATGGCGTATCTGTGTATGAGTGCGGCGTGGGGCAAGGACGAGGGCATTGGGGTTGATGTCCATGTTCACCGCATCACGAATCTCTGGGGCTGGCATAAGACGAAGAACCCCGAGGAGACGCGTATGGCGCTGGAGTCGTGGCTCCCCAAGGATAAATGGCATGAAATCAACAAGCTGCTGGTGGGATTGGGTCAGACGGTATGTTTGCCCGTGGGACGACGATGCGGCGAGTGTGATCTGGCAGGGACGAAGCTGTGCAAGAGCGAGATCCGGGGTCTGGCGAAGCAGACGGCGAAGACGAGCAAGAAGGAAGAGCAGGAAGAGGAGGATGCGGGTGTTGTCGCGATCAAGATGGAGGGAGAGTAGGTGGGTGGAGTGCCCCAGGCATCCTTGCCTGCTGGAAGGAAGGTTCCTTGTACTTCTCGTGATGCTCGTTCACTACGTTATCTTTTGCAACGTCCTTCTTCTTCCTCTCCCCCTTCTTCTTCTCTTCTCCTCCAGGTCTTCCACCTTCTTCCCCCTCTTCTCTCCCGCTTCCCACCTCGACTTTCCTCTCCTGTGTCCCTCCAAAATACACCTCTACAGCTTCACCACCCAGTTCTTCTTCTCCATGACCAACAGAAGCCAGCTTTGAGTGTCTAAGAGACGCGTCCATACGACTTCCCACCCCGCGTAGGGCCCCTCTACCCCCCACCTCGAGTTCCCTCTTTCTAACAACTTTCCAGACCAGGATGGAGGACCTCATGTTTGACGACGCGGCCTTAGCGGCCTTCCTTGATTGGGACATGGTCATTGTAGACCCTGACAATCCACTTGAGGACCCCGACTATATCCCTGGCCCTGCAGGCATGCGCGTGCATGACAACGACAGTATGTCGGATGTTGATATGGAAGACTATGCTGAACTTGTGGAGACGGAGACCTGTGGTACGCCCAGGGTCACCTTCCTCGACCTCCCCGAGGACATCAAGATTAAGATCCTGGAATATGTGGAGCTCCTCCAACCTCAACTCATCGATGTCTCCTTCGAGAACGTCAGATTCAACCAAGGCCTGTCCAGCTACCGCCGGTCCCCTCCGACTCGCATGACCAAAGGCCCATTTCAGACGTACCTCCTGCCCCCCCGTCACGTAGGCCAGAATTTGGCTCCTCTGCCTGTCGGAGTGTTTCTGGCTTCCAAGGCTGCTCGCGAGGAGCTCGGTCGTCTGTTCTTCAGTCGGAACCAATTCAGTGTGTTCCTCCACCACAAGTCCAACTACAAGATCTTCTGCAACTCGTTCGGCTGGGGGTTCGAGCACTTGCAGTATCTCTATGTCGATCTGGGCCCGCGGGAACATCGTTCCTTGAGGATCGGCCCCGGCGTTCATCGTACCATCATGCGAGTGTGGACCGATTTCTGCAAGAAGGCCGCAGACGAGATGCCCAACCTTGTGGACTTTAGCCTTAAGTGCAGGGTCAAGGATTTCGAAGTCGCAACCAAGTTGATTTCTACCATGGACCCCTTCCCTCCTCTGGTCCGCTGCGCCATTTGGCTCAACCACCAGCAGGACGATGACGTCTACCCTGTGGTCAAGCGGGCTGTCTGGCGACTGACCGACAACCTGGACAAGCCTTCATTCCCTTTCTCCCGCCTTCCAAAGGAAGTACAACTCATGGTCCTCGAGAATCTTTTGGGAAATAGTCACGATCCGTATATCCAACCCTGCAAGGATCTTAAAAACACCCAAGGAGTCGTGACTTTCCAGGATCGCCGGCGTCACAGAACCAGCAATTTGTGTCTGACATGCTGCGGCACCTGCTCCCCGATGCGTGCCATGTGTTTCTGTTCCACGCGCCAAACCGCCTACTCTACCACCTGTTCCTGCTTTACCTCTCCGGTGAACTACTTCCTGGTCAGTCGTGGATTCTACGAAGACGCTCGCCGAGTGTTCTTCTCACAGAACACTTTTGCCTTTGTGGACGCGAATCCCGACAGCATGATGCGCATCCTCCACTACATTCCCACTGACTCCTTGGCCCACATGGGCCATCTCACCTTCAAATTCCCCTTTGCTTGGTGCGCGCGGTACACCCGGCCCGACGACGAAGTGCTGGTCTCGTGGGCTATCCTCCGCCGCTTCATCCGCGAACACTTTGACATCTCGCGTCTCTCCGTCACCATTGTGGACGTGAGCCAGAAGAACCCATATTCCAATACATCCAACCGACTCATGCGGACGCTGGTCAAGTCGTTCAGCGATCTACGTGGCCTGCGCGATTTCCGCGTGTACCTCGCCAATGACCGGATTTTTGAGAAGGAGGCCGAATCTGCTGTCATGGGGCCCTGTGTCGATCGGTCCATCATCCGCAGTCTGCCATTTATCGGCGAGAAGCCGTCGCCTTCGCCTTCTAGTAACTAGGATGTGATTCAGCATCGACGGCGTTGGGATTTTGCATTGCATGCGGCGCTTTCAAGCTTGCAGAGCAAGCATCTATGATGCGTTAGTTCCTATGTATTCCTTAGGATCTTAATGCCTATTTAATAGTCTTGTTCTACCACTTCACTCTATTTATACCTTGTAGTACAGTTGGAGTAAACGGCTGACTAACCGGACATAACCTTAATTCCGAGCGTAAATAAACTGCCTGACATCATCCTATTTCCTCCCACCACCACGACTACACCAGCAACACCGCAATGTCACCCCCAACCCCGATCCCAATCCCTCTCTTCGCTCAAACCCAACAATCTCTACTCCTCCGCGAACACGAAGCAGAAGTCTCTTCGTCCACCCTCGCCAGCACCGCCGCCTCCGTCTCCCCCTCCACCCGCCGCACTCTCCAAGCAACCGGCTATGCACTGACCGGCCTGATCCTGAACCAATGCCGCACCGGTCTCGGCGGCCGTCTGGTCGGCGAGTTTGGCGCTGATCCTGCTGTCGCAGTGAAGTCTGATAACCCCGGGGACGAGACGCGACTGGGCGCGCACGGCATCCGCGTCGGCGATATCGTGCGGGTAAACGAGATTGGCGGCCCCGGGAAGAAGGAGAAGGGGAGCAGTCGCGACAAGGACAAGGAGAAGAATGAGGGGAAGGGAGGAGGACCTGAGGGCGTGGTAACCCGGGTTGGTGAACGGGGGGTGTGGGTCGCGTTTGGACAGCAGGGGGGTGGGAAGGGGAGGGAAGACGATGAGGCTGTGGAGGAGCTTTGGGGGAAGAAAGTTTGGCTGTGAGCTCTCTGGATGCCTTGTTGGGAGATATACGGGATGTGGCTAATGGTGCGTTTGCAGGATTAAGCTCGCAAACGATGTGACGTATCGGCGGTGAGCTGTTTGCCCATATTGATAGAGGGCGAGCAAATAGCTGACGGGTGTGGCAGGATGAACCAAACGATGGAACGGATGGCCAAGATGTCCGAATCCGACTGGACGCATTTCATGCGCGTCGCCTTCGGCTACACGACGCCGCTCGCCCCGCCACCCGAGACAGACGTCGACTTCCAGGACGCAACGCTGAATGACTCGCAGAAAGAGGCAATCCGGTTTGCGCTGGCAGCGCCGGATGTCGCGCTGATCCACGGGCCACCAGGCACAGGCAAAACGCACACGCTGATCGAGCTGATCGTGCAGCTGGTGCGGCGGGACCAGCGGGTGCTCGTGTGCGGACCGTCTAACATCTCCGTGGACAACATTGTCGAGCGGCTGGCGCCGAAGAAAGAGGTGTCGGTTGTGCGCATCGGACATCCGGCGCGCCTGCTGCCGTCCGTGCTGGACCACTCGCTCGAGGTGCTGACGCAGACGTCGGACGCGGCGGCGATTGTGCGCGATGTGCGGCGCGAGATTGACGAGAAGCATGCGAGCATCCGCAAGACGCGGTTTGGGCGCGAGAAGCGCGCTATCTACCAGGACATCAAGGAGCTGCGGCGCGAGTTCCGCGAGCGCGAGGCGCGGTGCGTCGACAACCTGGTGCGCGGGAGCAGTGTGGTGCTAGCGACGCTGCACGGCGCCGGGGGACACCAGCTGCGGAATCAGAAGTTTGATGTGGTGGTGATTGATGAGGCGAGTCAGGCGCTCGAGGCGCAGTGCTGGATTCCACTGTTAACGGCGCCCAAGGTCGTCCTCGCCGGTGACCATTTACAGCTGCCGCCGACGGTAAGGTCGAAGGCGGCCGATGCGCCGACCCGAGACGGTGGCGCTGAAGGGGATGCGGACGTCGTCCGGCGGATTTCCCTTGAAACGACCATGTTTGACCGGCTGCTGGCGATGCATGGGCCCGGGATCAAACGCATGCTCACGACGCAGTACCGCATGCACGAGCGCATCATGCGGTTCCCGTCGGGCGAGCTCTACGAGGGGCGGCTAATGGCGTCGGACGCCGTGAAGGCGCGGCTGCTGAAGGATCTACCGTACGAGGTGCAGGAGACGGAGGACACGCGGGAGCCCGTGGTCTTCTGGGACACGCAGGGCGGAGACTTCCCAGAGAAGACGGAGGATAAAGAAGTTGGGCAGAAGGAGGCGCTACTGGGGGAGAGCAAAAGCAACGAGATGGAGGCGATGGTTGTGGGGAAGCATGTGGATGCGCTGGTGCAGGCGGGTGTACGCCCGGAAGATATCGCCGTGATTACGCCCTACAACGGACAGCTGGCAGTGCTATCACAGATGCTACGGGAGAAGTATCCGGGACTGGAGTTAGGCAGTGTGGATGGGTTCCAGGGCCGGGAGAAGGAGGCGGTGGTGGTGAGTCTCGTGCGCAGCAACAGCGAGCATGAGGTGGGATTTCTCGGAGAGAGACGACGGCTGAACGGTATGTTTGAACCTTCTTTACGACCATTCTGTTCTAACGCGATGCAGTCGCCATGACACGGCCGAAGCGGCATCTCTGCGTCTGCGGAGACTCCGAGACCATCAGTCGGTGAGTTGGCATCCCGCAATATCCACATGGTCGACACTGTGGCATGTGGAATGTCGGATCGAGGCTAATTTTCACAGAGGAAGCGGGTTCTTGAAGCGCTGGATGGAATTTCTCGAGGAGCATGCCGACCTGCGGTATCCTGACGCGGGCGAGCTGCTGTAGACAGACCTACCTCTACCACCATGAGAACTCACTGAGAGGAGCGAGTCTCTGATCGAGTCTAGAGTCTAGACAACGGGGGCGCATGGTGATCCCCGCTGACATGCCGCGATCGCTGGATCTGATACACGCCGTCGATGGCGGGCCCGAATCCGCCATCGGCAGACGAGTAACACCGGTTCACCAGGACTTTTAGTTGTAGCGGGGTGCTGCAGTGTTTCAGAATCTCCGTTGCATACTGCCGTTCCCCTCACGACGGACGATTGCACGTTGGGGGGATGTCAGGAATAGCCTGATACAGCATGCATTGCGGATACAACAGACAACAGACAGCCAGCAGCCAAACAGGCAGTCAGCCAGTCAGCCAGAGCACACAGACGGAAATACAACGATAGAACGCTAGCTGCAAGACGGCGTGTCAGTAGCCCTCGATAAGACCATGGAACGGCCGGTGGAGTCGCCCGGCGCCCCTGTCAGAGTGTTTCATGGGCCCACTGATGCTATACAAAGAACAACCGATATGGAGCTTGCGAGACGGAGGAAGACGAGCAGTAAGTGGAGCAGGTAAGCAAGAAAGAAGAAGACCTGCACTAATGCTGGATCTAGTAAATACTCCTTCTGATAATCGCTGCTCGACCGGCTGAGAATTCCAAATCCCCCTGAGACTACGCGCACTGACTCCCGACTTGGCCCACTTGGTTTCTATCCAGATCATCTTCTGCCGGCCTTCTTTTCTTCTTCTTCAATTTATTCTCGGCTCTCTCGCGTTCTTTACCCGGCAAACGCCATGTCTTTCGTTTGATTTCCTTCTCGTGATACCCGTTCTGTCTCTCATTCTTCGCCGGTGATGACCTCGCGGTCTCAGGTATCTATCTACCTTGAACCCCGAGATTACTCCCGAATACAGCTGACCATCCAGTTCCCCTGTCGCTCTCTTCTAGCTCCCCTTCATGATCTTTCTCTGATACCACCGTCTCAACATGGCTAGCCCCAACAGCAGCCGCACCAGTTCCGCGCAAATTCAGGTCCATGATGGCTCTTCCGACCTGCTTGATACAGCCCTCCCCCCGATGAGCTCCAAACAGCTCGTCACCAGCGCCGCGACCCGTCGTGCCGTCCGGGGCTCCGAATCGTCCATCGTCGTGGGCAGCTTTCGTGGCAATCAGAAAGCCGCTGCGGCACTGGGATTAACCCCCGAAGCCATGCCCTCGGTCGTCGCCCGCAGCGCCAGCACCCACCGACGAACAGGGAGCACCATTAAGACCGTCATGCGCAAGATCTTCACTCGCAAGCGCCGCAGCCAGACCGACAGCCTCGACGACGACTTTCGCTTCAGCAATCCCCAACCGCAGCGGCTACAAAAAGACCCGCCCCCGGACAGCGGGTTCGCCTTCCACAACTCCCTCAGCTCCAAACACAGCTCTCCCCTTCACAATGAATTCGACTCCTCGATCCCCCTCAGCGACGCCCTCGACCACCTCCACGCCCGACCCCCGCGTCGCCGCCGCGCCACTCTCCCCAGCCTGATCTTTTCCGACGGCGACGACGAATCGCGCGACGCGTTGGACGCCGTCGTGCACTCAGACCACGACAGCACCGACGACGACCGCGCCCGCCGCCAGATGAAACGCCGCTCGCGCAGCGCCACCGCGCTCCGCGGCCTCGCCCGCAACCACCGCATGTCGCCCATCCAGTGGCGCCGCCGCCGCAGCCTCGAGTCCTACATGACCATGACCGTCGCGTCAGACAGCGAGCTCTCCCCGCGCCCGCCCACGCGCACCACCGTCGCCAGCGCGCCCAAGCCGTCCACGGCCCCTTCCATATACGACGACCCCGCTCCAAACAAAGCAGACATCAACACCGACACCGACACCGCCACAGACGATGAGAGCGTCGTCATCCCCCCAGACGTCAGCACCCTCGTCGCCATGCAAGGCGACAACGACAACGACAACGTCTCGCTCGCGCAGCGCCTCACCACGCTCGAGGTGAAAATGATCGACCTCGAGTTCGCCATCGCCCGCATGCAAAGCGGCCGCCCCGAGCCCCCGTCCTCTTCTCCCACTCCAGACCGCACCCCCAAAAACCACAACCACCACCAACAACATCAGCCCCGCCAGTCTGCCTCCGGCACCTCCACCCCCAGCGAAGACACCACCGACAACCGCCTCAGCACCAGCACCATCCGCCCCAGCACGACGCCCACGCCCGCGCCCACCCACACATACACCAGCACCTACGCCCGCCCGCGCATGATGCACACCCCCTCCATGACCTCGCTCAACGACGGCGCCGGCATCTCCGTGGAGCAGTACAGCGCGCTGGTCATGCTGCTCCGCCGCGAGCAGACCGCGCGCCGCACGCTCGAGGGAGAAGTCTCGGCGCTCCGCGAGGACGTCCAGGCGCTGCAGCGGCTGGCGATGGGGGCTGGCGGGAGCGGAGACGCAGGCTCGATGCTCGGGAGCATGTCGATGTACCCGATTCGCAGCGCGGAGTCGAGCGAGTTCTTGCGGTTGCGGACGACAGCGGGATCCGGGTCAGGGTCAGGATCTGCTGGGCGGTCGACGCGGTCGCCGTATGAGAGCAGTACGAGCGCGAGCGATGAGACGGAGGGGTCGTCGGCCGGGACGGCAGGGTTTCGCTCGCGATGGCAGTCGTCGCGGCGGGTGGAGGTGGGAGGGATGATATAGCTTCTTGGTTTCGACTTGACTTGTACTTACTTTATTACGACTAGACCTTTTTCTATTATACAGTAGCGCTGGATGCTATACAATCAGATTAATGACCAACCCTCCCCAACCAGAAAAGACGAGAACAACACTGTACACTCGACCAAATGCAGCTAACGGAACTTATGAGGTAGAAGCAGGCGCAGGTGCAGGCGCAGCCCCCGGCACCAGCACAAGCCTCTTCCCAAACAACACCGTCCGCCCCAGAAAACTCCCCACACAGTGTCCGACATAGGCGCCGGTAAGAATGGTAATCGGAAACGCCTGCCACGGCCGGTCCCTGCCATCATCATCAGTATACACCCCACCCCACCACAGCAAAAAAAGCAGGAAACAACATACCAATCAAGCGGGATAGGAATAGCCCCCAACCACGCCCCAACACACGTCCCCAACGCAGCGCCCCACACCGCATCAGCCGGGCGATACGCGCCCCAGACCTCCTTCCACACGGTCCCGTCGACGCCATGCGTGTAGATCAGCGCGGTGGCGGCCAGGACGGCCATGTGCGCAGCGCAGAGCACCGTCTCGGCGTGGTGGGTTGTCACGGGGGCGCCAAAGAGGACGAGACAGAGGGCGAGGACGGGGGTTGCGAGGAGGGTGGTCAATGTTAGGCTTAGGAGGGAGGGCTGTCATGGCAGCTTTGTTAGCTTGCGGGCATACATATCCGGGGTATCCCGGTGTAGGACCCCGAGAAAAAGGAAAGATAAGGGGATTGCAACATACAATCACCTTTGCCATGATAGCATTTCCTGAAGAGGAGGCGTTAGCTCGCCGCCGGTACCCCGGTTTCCCAGGGCGCAGGACCATGCCCGCCGGCGCGGGTTTCTTCGGCTCGCGCTCTTTTTCCTCGGGCTGGTTGTTGTGGTGGTGGTCGTCGCCGGCGGGCGGGAGACAGATGATCATGTAGGCGACCTGGAGGACGGCGAGGAGGGGTAGGTCATTGGTGAGCTCGGCGACGGGGTCGGCGACGAGGGCGTTGAAGCGGGTGGCCAGCAGGGTGAGGAGGAGCAGCGGGTGGATGGTTGCGTAGGTCTGGGCGAGTTGGGAGGGCTGGATGGCCGTCGGAGGGGGAGATTTGGGAGGGGGAGGCGGTTGAGCTGTGGACGACATGGCGTCTGCGGGGAGATTGAGGGTGTGTTGGGTTGTTGGAGGTAGAGGGTGAAGGTGCAGTTGGGATGGTGAAGTGTTTTTGGCGGAGGTTCGGAGATGATGATGCCTGAGGTGTCTGGTTGCCTTTTTCGGAAGGACATTCACTCCACACTACGTAGTACGTCTATTCACTACGGAGTACATTTACTAGTGAAGTGCAGGGAAGCATAAGGTCATGTATTCTATCCAACATCATTCGTAGCCATAATGCATCAGGGTATGAAAGCAACGCTGACATAAGAATTCCCTCCACTACATATTATGTCCATTCCATCTGCACATCACATCAGTTATCCAGGAACTTCTCCGTCTCGATATCCCCCTGGTGCGATTCAAACGTCGGCAGAGTCACTGTGCCTGCAGTGCTCTCTGTCGTCTCTTTTGGCTTTGCACCATCTGTGCCAGTGCTCTCCGCCTCGGTGGGTTGGGGCGGGGTGTCCTTCGCAACCTTGGTCACCTCTGGGCTGGCCGCTTTCGAGGCCGTCGCTACTGGGCTGTCTGGGGTGCGGGGCTCCTCTGGAATCGCGGGTGGCAGTCCTGATCCCGTGTGAGGCGACGCTGGGGAACTGGCCTGCGGTTCCTTTTCCCGGGTCACATCGATCGGGGCCGGTCGGTTGCTCAGACTGTCCCGTCCTGGAGGAGACAAAGTCTGGCTGGAGGCCGACTTCTCCGCGTCTGGCTGCACGGGACTGCGCGTGCGGTCGCGCTCGCTTGACTCCTTCACGCCGTCCCGCACTTGAGCCACCTTGGCTTTAAACTTGCCGAAGAGACTGCGCTTTTCCGGCTCCGTCGACGGAGGGGTCTCCTTGGTGTTGTTCACCTCCGCATCGAGGCTAAGCGGTTGGTGCGCGGGATCGTGGAGCTGTTGATCGGAGGGGGAGCTGCGGCTGGAGTGGTGTCCAATCGAGCTGGTGCTACGATCGGCTCCCGGGTTGGTGGCAAGGAGGGGCGGAGACCCCAGGCCCAAACCCATCTGTTCGTTGCTCCGTTTGGACCGGTGGAAGCGCCAACTGCGACGCTGCTCTTTGCGGTCCGACCGAGACGTTTCGTCCGGCGGGTCAACGTCCGAGTAATCGGTGAAGGATGACCGCGAATTCATCGACGGTGTTCGCGAGCCATACGGCCGCAGGGAGGTATCATGTTGGCCGGCCTCGTTGGGGCCGGCTTTTTCATTCTTCGTGTCTGTTTGTGACGGATCATCGGGGGTCGGCGCCTTGGGAGTAGCCCCTCCGCTCTCACTGACGTCTAACCGGGAGTGCGAAGCTGCCGCGGCAGCAAAGTCGGCAGGTGGCCCATGAAGGGACTGAGCAGAGCTCTGTGCGCTCTCACTGGCACTGCCAGGAATGCGTTTCTTTTTCAGCCGGTTGGGCTGGCGCGGTTCCTTGGATTCCCCGCTCGGTGGTGACTTGCTGAAGAGACTGGACAGCTTTCGTTCTCTAGTGGGAGTCACCGCGGGCGGGGGAGAATTGGGAGGAGAAAGGGCATCCGAGATCGGTTTATCGGAGGCAGCCTGCGAAGTCGGTGCGGCGGCGGGAGCGGGAGCGGCAACAGGAGCGGGAGAGGGAGAGGGGGCGACGACTGGCGTCAAGGTTGGGCTCTTTGGTTTGGGCCCATGTTTGGCATCGTGGTTATAGATGGGGCCGGTCGCGGGGGCTGCAGAAGGGGGCTTCTGCTCGGCCGGGGGCGGTGTGGATGACCGCGAGTGCTGCGCAGACGTACGGCCTGGGGTGGTGCCCCCGGTCGACTCCGTTACCCGGCTATAGTGCATGGCTGGGCGCATCTTGGAGGGCAGGGTGTTGCTGCGATGCACCCCCACGCCGCCCAACGAGGTGGGTGTGGCGGGACTGGGAGTGTTGGACTGGCGCGAAGTCTTGGAGGAAACGGAGACATTCCGACGGAGGCTGTCATACTTGCGAAAGCTGTCCGCGCCGGCACTGGCGCTGGAGACGGAGCGTCGGATATTCGAATGGATCGACGGTCGGGGAGCCAAACCCCCGCCTTCGACTTCCTTGACCGTCTGTTCATCGGCGGCGGTGCCGTTCATGCCGAATAGGAAGTGATCCTGGTTCTCGATCAGGAAGATCAGCACATCCTGGCTCAGCTTGTATTCATCGGGCGACATGTCGTGCTGCGGGTGCGACAGAAGTCCCGGCTGGAAGATGGCCGACAGGTTGGCCGAGGTCATGCGGTTCTGGTCGGACTTGGAGGCGAAGACGGCGAGCAGATCGAGGATATATAGGAGGAGCTGCTTGTTCAAGGGAGGCAGCTCCCGGATCAGCTGTTGGTAGGCGGCAACGGCCTTTGCGTGGTCGAACCCGGTCCCGTCGGCGGGCGGCTCGGGGCTCTGGGCCTGTTTCTGATACGTGCGCAGGGGCTCGCGGAAGCGCTCATAAAACTCCAACGGGACGATCGGTTCCGGGAGTTGGTTGAGATAGCGCCGGAGGACGTTGGCGGCATCATGGACGGTATACCCCGTCCAATCGAGGCCCTTTCCATATCGCTCGGGGGAGTCGAAGATCTCCTGGAGATCCTTGATTCGTTTCGCGGAACCATTGAGACGAAAGATCCCCTCAACATCCGTCGCTGCAACAAGATCAGTATGGGGTTGACGGACAGTTCCCCGCGGAGAGAGCGTACCCTTTTCCTTCAAAAAGACTCCACATTTGGCCACAACTATCGGCACATAGCCGTAAATGAAACTCTCGCCGTTATCGTTGGTCAGGGAGATGGCGACGTTGGCGTATTTGATGCTGACGGTGAGGGGGACGCCGAAGATGCCCTGCGGTTTTTCTTCGGGGAAGTTAGCTGCGATCGCATTTGTCGTCGGAACCTCCGTGTCGCAAGCACACATACCTTTCGGCTCTTCCTTGCGAGTATTGCGTTTGAACTGGCGCCACCAGGAGGCCAGGTCGCGTTTGGAGGGCGGCGAGGAGGGCACGACGGGCGGCTGAGCGGGGGGGAGCGATTGGAACGGCTCAGGGCCGGCGGGATGCGATTTGCCGGTGACCATGCTGGCGGAGGACGAGGGACGAGCGGCGGAGGCGAGGAAGAGAGAGAAGATGGAGGGAGAAGCGAGTCGGAGAAAAAGGCCAGCGCTAAGCGACACCCCAGATCACCGTCACCGCTAACTGCGGCGAGAAATTCCGGGGCTGGGGACTAGTCGGCCTGGCGTGGAGGGGCCGCGGACGCCGTCGGAGGGGGGTTAACGAAGGGAGGCGATGGGAGGCTGGGTGGATGCGATACGAGGATCCACTGGAATCGGAAGATGGGAGATGAAGGGGAAGAGACGCTCGAGGGAGAGTCGAGGGTCGAGGGGTGAGGGTTGAGGGAGGGATGCAGAAGGGGGAGCCAAAGGGGTCGGAATAAGGATAGACGGGTGGGAGTTAAGAAGTCAAATCTATAGATTTGCAGGAGGAAGAGAAGATGTGAAATAGAGAGAATAAAGAAGAGATGGATGGAGACGAGAGAGAGAAAGATAGGAAGAAGATAGAAAGAGAGGAGGAAGCGAAAGGAGAAGATGAGAGAGGATCACGAGTGGCTGACAGGCCGTTGCGGTTCCGTGGATGACTCTTCATACATGCGATCAATTAATCAGAGGCAGCGATCAGCCGGCGTAATTAGACGGGCGTCGGGGATTATTTTACCCCGGAGTAATCATTCTACTTCTATACAAATATACAAAAGACTGTCCAATACATCGTCTACCCAGGTACATACGAGGTAGAAAGGTCAGTATTACCTATGACATAGTCTGCAAGTCTGTCTACGGTCTCGACTTCAGTACTAGGAGTATGCGACTACCACCTAGACACATAATAGGGAATGTCTAAGAATAGTGTTATGCCGACCCAGATCCAAGGTTCCATCCAGCCTAGACCGTCCTCCAGACAATACTACTAGGTAATGTGTTCAACCGGGGCAGAAGGATTCATTAATTTCATCAACCGTACCAAGTACTCATTAAGTACTCTTCCGTTTATTGACTATTACAAAGTAGGTACCTAATCTCTAGAGACTACCTAGGTACGATCGATCTCGCCACTATTGATTCCCAAAAATAGCACCAACACCACCGTAGTCGACAACGAGATTCGTGAGGATGATTATGCCCTAGTCCCTGGCTGAAACAACCCCTCGAGGACACCCTGTCACCGCAGGATCCTCCCCCTGGCCGGTCCATGGGAATGACTGCCGATCCGTCCCTTTGCCTCCCTCAACGAGGATGGAGATTGGAGTGTAATTGCGTGTTGAGGGAACCACGGTTCCGTTCATGCCTGATGCCGGTGGCGGTTGTTCTTTTTTTTTATTCATGCTGAGTCAGTTGCATATATCACCTGACTGCACGTGATTCATATCAGGTGAGCTCACCTGATAGCAACCACGTGACCCCAAACAGAACTTGCGGAGCTCCGGAGCAGACACCATCCCGGTGATTATTATCATTCATCCCATCCATCCATCACCCATCTCATCACAATGGAAGGGTGAGCTATTTTCCATTTATAAGAGACTCCGTTCCAGACCTTACTAACCCTCCCTCTCAGACTCAACGCCTCGGAACAGCGCGAGTTCGCTGCGCGCATGGAGAGAAAGCAGCTGAAGGAATTCATGACCGTACGTCCATCGCCTAGAGATCCCAACATCACCCCCGATCCAATGCCTTGATCTGTCACTACTCTATACTCCACGCCCGATTGTTTCAGACACGCATCCCGACGGCTACTGACCTACCCAGATGTACTCCAAGCTCGTGCAGCGCTGCTTCGACGACTGCGTCAACGACTTCACCACCAAGTCGCTTATTTCCCGTGAAGAAGGCTGTGTCATGCGCTGCGTCGACAAGTACCTGAAGGGATCGGCCCGGTTGAACGAACGGTTCCAAGAGCAGAACGCGGCGATGATGCAGAGTGGACAGATGCCCGGTCGGTAAAGCATTGCATGGGTTGTTTCAAGGTTCTTTGCATGTCTCCATTCTTGTATGTGTATGATTGCTGGGTTGTGTATAATAGACTTGGTAATGGCACTCGGTGATTTCCATTATATACTAAGTATGAGTAGTCACTCAGAAGGAAGATGCGGTGATGGAGTTATCTGGTGTCCTGCGTAGTCCTTAGCTCAGCAGAAGTAGCTCAGATTTTGATCATGCCTCACCGTATCTCATCGTACTTTTACTCCACACCCTGTCTCTTTTCTATGAATATCATGGTTTCCTCGGCCAGATAGCTGTTTTCTAATAATCGAGCTCTGGGCCTTGTGGCTGCATTTGATTTCCTCTTATGGCGTCATGGCGCACGGGCCACCCGGAAAAGTTTGCCGTTTTGGGCATCGCCTTTTCTAGAAAATTTCATATTAGATAGAGAGGATAGAGGTTTAAAATTATGAGAATCTCAAAGTATGTTCTAGTAGTCCAGGAGGCTAGACAGTACTCCAATATTAGCTAGTGTTGATGCTGAAGGGTTGCTCTATCGGGTTGTATATACCTAGTTAGTTCGACTACTCCGTAGAATCATATCTGCAGACTTTCCCTATCGCGCCAAGTCAGTCATAAGGTATTCATGTCTCCGCGCGAGGAGAAAGACCATCGTCCCAGGTAATCTCCAAATCGTCCCGAATAATCAACAGAAACGAAAAGTGGTTATAAGGAATCCCCTCGCCTTAGTCAGTGACAGACCCCACCCCCTCCCCCTCACCCCACCAACTCCGACTCTTTTAAACCATTTCTTCTTCCCTGGTCAATTCTTTCGCTCTTCCTTCTGCTGTAAATCTTCTCTCTTCCCATTCTTCATCCCATCACCATGGCTAGCACGGTTGGAAAGGTATGTCCCATGTCGCACCCCCTCCGACTCCCGTCACCTGTTACCCGACCCCGTCAACGTCATAGCTAACTCTCCCAGACCATCACCTGTAAGGTAGGACTTGAACTATTCATTGATCGCATCTCAGCCCATCCTGACCCCTAAATCTAGGCGGCCGTCGCCTGGGGCGCTGGCGAGCCCCTCTCCATTGAGGACATCGAAGTCGCTCCCCCCAAGGCCCACGAGGTCCGTATCCAGATCCACCACACCGGTGTCTGCCATACCGATGCCTACACCCTGTCCGGCAAGGATCCTGAGGGTGCCTTCCCCGTCGTTCTCGGCCACGAGGGTGCCGGTATCGTCGAGTCCGTCGGCGAGGGCGTCACTTCCGTGAAGCCCGGCGACTATGTCGTCGCTCTCTAGTAAGCTGCGCCGGAATGGTCGGAGGATGCATTCGAGGTCGATGGCTAACCCCGATAGCACCCCCGAGTGCCGTGAGTGCAAGTTCTGCAAGTCCGGCAAGACCAACCTCTGTGGTAAGATCCGGGCCACCCAGGGCAAGGGAGTCATGCCCGACGGCACCTCCCGCTTCAAGGCCCGCGGCAAGGACCTCCTCCACTTCATGGGTACCTCCACCTTCTCGCAGTACACCGTGGTGGCCGACATCTCCGTCGTCGCCGTGACCCCCAAGATCGCCACCGACCGCTCCTGTCTGCTCGGCTGCGGTATCACCACCGGCTACGGTGCCGCCGTGGTCACCGCCAAGGTCGAGGAGGGCTCCAACGTGGCCGTCTTCGGAGCCGGCTGCGTCGGTCTGTCCGTCATCCAGGGCGCCGTCAAGAACAAGGCCGGCAAGATCATTGTTGTGGATGTCAACGACAGCAAGGAGACATGGGCGCGCAAGTTCGGCGCCACCGACTTTGTCAACCCCACCAAGCTCAATGGCAAGACCATTCAGGAGCACCTGATCGAGATGACCGACGGCGGTTGCGACTACACCTTTGACTGCACGGGTAACGTCGGTGTCATGCGGGCTGCCCTGGAGGCGTGCCACAAGGGCTGGGGTGAGAGCATCATCATCGGTGTTGCTGCCGCCGGCCAGGAGATTTCCACTCGCCGTAAGTTTGCTTCCTCAGTTATGGTGACGGAAGAGAACTAACATTTGCAGCCTTCCAACTGGTCACCGGTCGTGTGTGGAAGGGATGTGCCTTTGGTGGCATCAAGGGTCGCTCGCAGCTCCCTGGCCTGGTGGATGACTACCTGGCGGGTAACCTGAAGGTGGACGAGTTCATCACCCACCGGGAGCCCCTGAGCAACATCAACCACGCGTTTGAGCAGATGAAGGCGGGTGACTGCATTCGCTGTGTGGTGGATATGTCGTAGAATAAAGGACGAAAAGTGTTTAATAGTAACGATGTTAGGAATGTAATTTGTGACACTCAATTTATATATATTCGCCCACAAGGTTTTCCTCAAGGTCCCCAATGACATATGCCTACATATAGTAGTGCTTCACTTCTTGACTATTCCATTGCTGCTTCCCCAATCCTGTTCTAAGGAATATTATGGCAAGGATTGCCATAATGATTGCTGTTGTTCGCAGATAATTGCCCTAGGGCTCCATGTGCCGAATATCCGACAATCTCTGAATCCACCACCAAAACCACCACCAGAATCCTACGATAGCCGAATTGTCGCATGAAACCGACAGACAAGCCTTCCGATGGCTCCACTCGGTCCACCGAGTCTGCCTGAGGGCCTCTTCGGTCGTCGTCTTCGGTCCAGGAACGCAGCTGTTGAGGGCCTAGTAATAACATGTAGTGGGTCGAGACATGAGCCGAGTGTCGGGCTGCCATTCTGTTCAGGCTGAGATTTGAATCTTTTTTGACCGTCTGCTTGTTGCTGTCGTTCAAATGTCCTGATGTGGGAGATTCTCTTTCTGGTGAGGATTGTATACATCGTCCTGCTTGGATCCTCTACCAACACAGCCAGAACAAGATGGACACACCGAAACCCCATCCAGGGGTCTATCCGCAGAAGATCCCTTTCTGGCGCATGCTCACCGACCAAGGCGCCATCACGCAGGCCGTCCTGGACTACGACTACCCTGGCAGCGGCACCGAAGCCGATCCCTACGTGGTAGGCTGGATCCCCTCCGACCCGCGCAACCCGCAGCGCTTCAGCTTCGCCCGCAAGCTCTCCATCACGCTGATCGTCGCCTTCGCGACCATGATGGTCGCCCTGACGTCCTCCGCCTACAGCGGCAGCGTGAGCGAGATCGTCGCCGACCTCGGCGTCAGCCAGACCGTCGCCACGCTCGGGCTGTCCCTCTTCGTGCTGGGCTTTGCCGTTGGCCCGCTGGCCTGGGCGCCCATCAGCGAGGTCGCCGGGCGCCAGACGCCGTTCTTTGTGAGCTTTCTGGCTATGGCGGCGTTTTCAGCGGGCTGCGCTGGGTGTCGGGATATCGCGTCGTTGTGTGTCCTGCGGTTCTTTGCGGGAGCGTTTGGCTCTGCGCCGCTGACCAATGCTGGGGGGACGATCGCTGATATGTTCACTGCCCGACAGCGTGGGCTGGCGTTGAGTTTGTATGCTGCTGCGCCGTTTTTGGGGCCGTCGCTTGGGCCTATTGGTCAGTTCCCTCGCTCCCGTCTATCATTTGAAGAAGCAGGCTGACACGATGCTGTAGTCGGCGGCTTCCTCGGCATGAACGCTGGCTGGCGCTGGGTAGAAGGTCTGTTGGCCGCGTGCGGCGGGCTGGTCTGGCTTATGATGGCCTTCGGTGTACCCGAGACATACGCACCGGTGCTGCTGCGACGCCGGGCAGCGCGACTGTCCGCTCTGACCGGGAGGGTATACCGCAGCCAGATCGACATAGACAAGGGACGGGTGTCGTTCACGACACTACTACGACGAACACTGTCGCGGCCGTGGGTGCTACTTTTCCGCGAGCCGATCGTGCTGCTATTCGCCCTGTACACAGCCATCGTCTACGGCACGCTGTACATGTACTTCGCCGCGTTCCCGATCGTCTACGAGGAGGTGCGCGGGTGGAACCCCGGCGTGGGCGGGCTGGCCTTCCTCGGCATCATGGTAGGGATGATCATCGGCGTGGCCTGCACCATCCCCGCGAACCTGCACTATATGAAAGTGCAAGACGCGCACGGCGGGTTCGCGCCGCCCGAGACGCGACTGCTACAGTGCATGCCCGGGGCGCTGGCGATCCCTGCGTCGCAGTTCTGGTTCGCGTGGACGAATTACCCGGACATGCACTGGGCTGTGAGTGTTGTTGCGACGGCGCCGTTTGGCTGGGGGGTCATTCTGATCTACCTGGGAATCATGAACTATCTGATTGACTCGTATACGATCTACGCGGCGAGCGTGCTGGCGGCGAACGCGGTGCTGAGGAGTATCTTTGGTGCGGTGTTTCCGATTGTTGCGACGTATATGTATGATGGACTGGGGATCCATTGGGCGCCGTGCGTGCCGGCTTTCTTGTCGGTGGCGTGCATGCCGGCGCCGTTCTTGTTCTATCGGTATGGGGCGGTGATTCGGACGCGGTATAAGTATGCGGCTGAGTCGGAGCGGTATCTGCAGCGGTTGCAGGGGGGTGTTAAAGGGGGTGGGTGATAGATAGACTAGATTATGGAGTACAGAAGAATATAGATTGTGAGTTTTCCGCAGTCGTGAGGGGAAACTGTAGTTTTCCGATGATTCTCCGCTGAGGAGATGTGGGGTAATAATCCTACGTTTTAATTGAGATGCTATAGTTGGAGTATACAGGTGGAGATTGTGTATTAGTGCGCATAGCACAAGCTACCTACACCCAATGTATACAAGACATGAACAATATATATCCTCAATGACCACCTGCAAGGCAGCTCTCCCCACAGATAGAACTATGGACTTGAGTGTACCGATAGAGCAACTACTACTATAGTAGCAGGGGTAGCAGTATCCATACACTCCAAATAGCTGGCCTAGCACCTACTGCGAGTATTCTCTACTCGCCCAAAATGAAGCTATTCAGACACATACAAAAAAGACATCACACCTAAAGTGCAGCGGCCAGGTACCTGACCCTTCTGCCACACCTGCCGGACCGCGACAAGCTGTACATCGAAAAGCTTACCCTTCTACCATATCTTGCTTCTTCCACCTGCTCTGCACCGCCATGTACCACCATGGATGTCTGTATACAGCCGTCCGCCTGATTCCTGATCAATCGGTGCCACAGGTCTAGCTTCCTGGTTACCCAGTTGGTGACTCCGATCGCTTACCGACAGAGCAACTAGGTACCGTTGGAGTGAGTAAATGGATCTATAGAAGGGACTATCATGATCGGGCAGCCGGCAGACAGCAAGTTCAAATCTCCCTTCTCTTTAACTTCTTCTTCACTCTTTCCTTACTTCATACTGCGCTTTCCATCCAAGTTTGCTAGACATAAGGAAGGAGCCATGTTGTCTCATATATCCACTTCCCTCCTACCGCCTCCTATTCTCCATCACCTATCTACACAACCACGCTCGCTACCAACGCTCGTTACACATCGTCAGCGAGTATATCTACCTACATCCGACGGACTGTACTCATTCTTCCGCGTCTTGAATACCTAGTCATGGCTAACAACGCTGGCAACAACGCTGGCAACAATGGCGGGAACAACGATGGTAACAACGGCCGCAATAACGACGGCAACAACGGCGGAAATCCCACCTCCAATGGGGATAGCCATGAAGGGCCCATCCGCCGAGCCTTCAATTACCTCAGTATGTGGTCTTCCTGGGCGCTCTGCAGCTATACTCATTCGTGCAATAGGATATCCGCGACGTGCGAGATCACGCGGTACCCCGACGGCCACCCAAACCACCCAGCAGGCCGCACCCTCCACGCAGCCGGCGCCAGAGAGACAACCACTGTTCCACCGGATGAGGGACGCGATGCGGCGTCTAACGCGCCGCCGGCGGAGTGAACAGGCGCCTGGGCCGCCAGCCGGGCAACAGCAGAGCTATCTGACGGGACCTGCGTACACCCCTGTGCCGTCACCCGGGCGGTACCCTGTGCCGGGGAGCGTACACGATGGCGATGGAGCTACAAATGATGGGCAGAACAACAGCGCAGTGTCGAGTACGGATACTCGAGTGAGAGGGATGCTGCGGCGAATGGCTAGCAAGACTAAAATATGGCGAAAGAGGTGATTAGACGGAGTCTTGCAACACTCTACAGAGACATTATGGTACATCCGGTGGACCGGCGGCTGCCTTGGTGGTTATGGATTAGGAACAGGATGAGCATGGGGTATATGGCAGTCCAAGATGCAAGGGAATAAACAGCACAGCAAACGTCAGAACACAATATCAATATCAATACACCAGATGCCCTTGGGGAAATGAACACCGGTCACCAGAAAGCGCCATGTAATCAAGTAAATAATCATATCATCATCAATCGGGTAGTCCGTCGCTCGGGGAAGCGCCGTGCCCCCGGGGAAGGAGGCGGTCCGTACGGTCCGCTATCGTAGGGACCCGGGGGAGGCCGCAGGCCAGGACCAGGCATAGGACCCGGTCCCGGGCCGTAGGGCCGCATACCTGGCCCTGGCCCTGGCCCCGGGTAACCAGCTGGCGGCGGAGGATATCCGCGCGAGTAGCCCCGCGAATGCGCCAACGGGGACGAGGGCATTGTCGGGCGACGGAAACGATGGGGCGACATGGACGCGGCGGCGCGGCGAGCGTCCCGCTCACAATACACCAACCCGTTCCATTCAAAGTACTCGCCCTTGAGCAGGATGTGGCACGTGCGACAGGTCAGGCAGTCTGGGTGGAACTTTTGCGAGTCGCCCGGCCCCCGGCCGGTGCGTTCCACAGTCTCCAGGTACTGGCCCTCGATGCCGGTGTTGCAGGTGTGGCACACGGAGCCGTTGCGCTCGTGGTAATGCTGGGCGCAGAAGGGCCGATCATCCAGGACGTAGAAATCGGCCGTTTGGAACGGCGTGCGGCAGTCGTAGCAGACGAAGCACGCCTTGTGATACCGGCCGGTGAGGCGGCCGTCCGCGGACGACACCGACTTCCCCATGATCATCTCCCCGCAGCCGCGACAGCGACCCTTGGGCCGGGGCGGCGGACGGGAGACGGGCTCGGTGGCAGAGCGCGTCATGGGCGGCTTCTTGGGGAGGTCATTGTCGTCGGAAGTCGTTGCGGACGGGAGAGGGTGAGTCGCGTTTTTGGGGGGTTGGCTTGGCGCCATGCTGAAGCCGCCTCGGTTGATGGCCGGGTCTGTGGGGGAGTCGGGACTGAACAGCGCCTCCGGGATGCGGGGGGCTTCCAGTTCGACGGGGCTCTCTGTGTGCAGAGACTCGTCCAGGACGGGCTTCAGCCCCGGGTCACTGGGGTGTTCCTCGACGCGGCCGAGTCGGCCCTGGTCGGAGGGTTTGCGTCGTGAGCTGGCCTCCGACGCAATGCTAGAGAAGGAGGTGCCGCTGCGCGACTCGGAGGGGGACGATTCCGAGGAGGTAGTGGAGCTTTCGGTGGTGCTGTTCTGGGCGGCGTGGCCGGCGCCGTCGAGGCCCAGGGCGCGCGCGAAGCTCGTCACGGAGAGGTTGCTCTCGCTGTTGGCGTCGGAGTTCTTCCGCCCGTGGGCATCAGTGTGGTTTTCCGCGTCTGTGGGGTGGAGATGGTCGGATGTTGGTGGCCGGAAGGCTCTGTATTCGTGGTTGCTGGAGGAGACGGACGGAGAGCGCGCCTCTGACAGGTCTGGGAGGTCCAGCGGCGGGCCATGCGTGCTGTGCGAGGGGCTGTGAAAGAAGAGCTCTGCGGAGCCGCGGGAGCTGCTGAGTCTCTCGGAGGTGGTGTTGGACGAGGGACGCAGCGGGCTGGGGGCGGGTTTGTCGGCGTCGCGCTTGGGGGCGAGCTGCTCAGTGGAGTTGCGGAAGTCGAAGCTCGTGCTGTCGACTTGGCCGTCGTGGCGGGGGAAGACATCAGAGACGCTAGAGTCGGAGAAGGCAGAGGAGAAATGTGGGATGGTTGGGGGAATGGGCGGGACATCGTCGAGGTATTTGTAGGTGTAGGACACGCTGCCGAAGGAGGGCCGCCGGCTCGAGATGGCGGTCGACCGTTTCGAGCCGGTATCGTAGCGCGAGCTTGCGAGGGACGTCCGGTAACTACTCCGGCTGTCGACGGAGGCGCTGTGCTTGTGCTGACCCTGGGGGTCTGGTAGCGGGACGTCGTCCTTGGGCACGGGGGGCGGCGGGAGGCCCTTGTCCGTGGCGAGGGGGAGGTGAGCGCTTGCAGGGGGCGGATGAACGGCGGAGGCCATTGCGTTGGCGTACTGCGGGGAGGGCACGGGTGGAGCGGTGTTTGGGTCGTTCAGCACGGCCATCCCTGAGCGGTTGCGGGTCGACATAGATCTGGGAAGAGGGAAGGTCGGGAGGTCGCCGTCCAGTCCGGGAGAGTGCGGTTCCACTGGGAGTGGTGTTGTCTGGCTCCGTTGGGGTGTTCGGAGCGGCGAGGGGGTGAGGGCATCCTTATCGGGGTTGCCATCTGGTCGTAAGAATGGTTGATCTGGGCAAGGTTACTACTGCATGTTCGGGCTGAGATAGACCTGGGAAGCATACTGGCTTTGGAGGGGTCGATGGGCGCTGGTCTAGCCACACTTCTGGGCGGGACCTCATACACATATTTGGGTGGTGGTCGCGGCGGCGAAGGAGCTGTGCGCGTTAGCATGTGTTGTAGGAATAGGAGTGCTGACTGAGGGGGTATACCTCGGGCTGTGGTGCAGATATGGTCTCCCATGGCGGAGATTTCCACGCTCATGCCGCAGCTGGAGCATTTGATCGAGGGCAAGAGGCCTGGATCCATGGTGAAGAGGTCGTAGACAGTGGTTCATGGGAGAAGAGCATCAGGAGTCGTCTCCGATATCAGTAGATCCCGTGGGAAGATGGTCCTCAAGCATTGCTGGACTGATGGGATATGGAGAAGAGATTAATTATTACCAGACTGAGCTCAGTATGCGCGTCATTTCATCAGCATCATCAGCCTCATAAGGTTATGATATTATGAACAGTGAAGATGGAGTGGATGCGACGATGCTAAATAAGTTAGTTGCTCAAAAGGTACAAAAGAAGACCTCGTGGGTCGTGTTCCCCAGCGGGTTTAGCGGCTCCGCTAGTGCGCACTAGTCTGCTTTAGTCTTGTCTAGCGCATCAACACGCGTTCTCGTTTGTTCCATCACAGCACTTACTTCTCCTGAATATGAACAGTGAGAGTCTCTTCTGCTCTATCCAGGGGGGGAGTATTCTGACTTCATCTGAATCCCAAAAACCTTCATTCTACTGCGTATGTTGTCATGGTATAAACTCACCGACCCCTGAACACGCAGATCATCAGGGGCTCTCCAGGGTGCACGACCCTCAGATTTTCTTGTTTCTGTTGCCTCTGGATTCGGGATTGGACCAGAAAGACTCTCATTTCCCCATATTCCATCCCTTAAACTCTTTCAAGGAAAGCCCTGGGTTCGCCGTCCTTACCCGAGACAGTATGCCCTCCGGCGATCCGCTCAGTCCAGACCTGTCAGGCCGACGGGCTCCTTGCGTATGCCACCGACAAATCTTCCGATTCAGATAAAAATAACCCAGTGCACGTCCGTGTCTTCGTGTCTCGGTGCTACGATCCGATCCTGTACGACGCCAGCGGACTGTTTTCTTTTGTCCAAGGAGGATCAACTAGATACGAACCGCTGATCCTCGTCCCGTGGCTCTGCCGTCGGTGAATCCACCACTCACAAAACACACCACGCAAGCGACTCGGCAAGAGAAAGGGGTTCGATCGTTCTCTGCTGGTGGTTCTCGCCAGGAAAGTCTATTAGATGAATTCTCGTCTGAGAGGCCCGCGGCGGCAATTTCGGGAATCTTGGTGCCTGGAGGTGATATATATCCACTGTGGCTCCCATCCCTCGCATGATGGGATGATTTTCAACGGCTTTCTTGTTTGATTGGGACGTCTATTGTCTGTCTTCTGACGAATGTCATGCCTGGTAGTCGGAGACTTATGAAGCCGGAATATTCCTAGCTCATGGTAGGATATATAGACTGCGACCCTTGGGACGATTAGAAGATCGGACCTGACTCAAAGATGGGCATGTAAATCGTAATGTCTGTGTATTCCCTCATGTGGTGACTTTCGTTTGTTTGAGCGAATGTCCGTGGGGAGCTTCGACGCCATCTATCATCCTATGGCTTGAGTTGGTCTTTTCCCAACGAAGTATGCATCATCAGTGCATTCATCCAGGCCATCTTCCTGAGCACCCTACCAGCAACATAAGGACCCTCGAGGTAGCACTACAAAGCCTCACCCACAGCGGGACAAGATCCACTCCGCTGTCTGATGCTTGGCAGGGTTTGTCTTTTATGAGAAACACCCCTGACTGACCATCACGGCAATCGTGCGATGAGGTTGCGCGTCTCGGTGGGCTTGCATCACCACTCCAGATCTGCAGGTTCCAGAGACGGCATGCCGGTGGGTCGTTGTCTGCTGGGATATCGTACGGGGTACTCCGTAATGGTGAGGTAGTTGACGAACGTGCTCTGGTGCATGCAACGGCAGAAGGAGTATATATCGCTACTACGATAGTAAATAGCGATGACTTTCTCAATTGACATCCGCCTTGAGGCGGGGACGATGTTCTGAAATGGTCCCGGGTGACCGCAATATATATCTCTCAGAGCACCTGAAGTTGTTCTTGTACACGGAGGATGAAATCCTCCGCCTACTTACCTCTACTCCGTACTCCTACAATGCAAGAGAGGGAATCTGTATGCCTCCAGATGTCTGCTCCGTACAAACCCCCGCAAGCAGACTCGATGATTCAGGGGTAAGCACGCAACCATGGTACCGCTCCGAGTTTTCCGCCCCAACGGCACACCATTCTGCTGCCTACCGTAAGCTGGCCCGTGGAAGGAGCTGTCTGTCGGTCATGGCTTGGTCGCTTCGTCTCCTCGTCTGCTCGTCCGCCCTGTTGGAATTTTTTCTCTCTGGATATTTACTCGGTGAGCTCCGGTCGCCCAATTCCACCTGCACTGCGAGTCCAGTAGGATACTTACCCCATACGGAGTGGTTGACCCACTTGACGCGCAGACCACACGGTGTCCAAGTTGTGCACTCTATGAAAGATGAAAGATACTTGGGCAGACTCGCAGCACAGCTTTTCGCATTGTGTGCTGTCCTCGGCACCGTGGCAGGTCGATATCCAGGATGATTGGACGACCCGCGACCGCTCCCACTCACGATAGAACTCGGCTCGGGATGGAGGCTACCAAAAGAGGCGTAGGACAGCAAAGGATGAGGTTAGCGTGGAATTGGGGCGAGCCCATACCGGACCTGCATTGACCGGGGGAGTGGGGGGAGGGCTAGATTGTCGGATGGCGTGGAATTGCGAGGAATTTTCAGTGAAAGGACGGTCAAATCGATGGTCAATTGTCCATCGATTTCAGAAGAATGTAGAATGGATGACGGTGACGGTCGGAGGCAGTTCATGCAACATTCCTGGTGGCGGAAGGGATCTGTGGCTGCATCTGTCAATTGTCAGTCGATCGTGCGAGGGGCGATAAAGAGACTCTCCACCGGAGGGGACTGTTCCTGACCGCTCTTTGCACATAATCCCTAGTAGTAGATAGTTACTGCCTAGAAGGTAGTTAGTGTACCAGAGAGAGTACCTAGGTACCTCGCAGGAACTCGGTAGTATTGATGTGGTGAAGCCGGAAGGGGACGGGTGGAGGAGCAACTCCCGTGACTTAAATACTACCCCTCCATCCATTTTCTTTCTCTCCTTCTCTTCTTCTTCCCACCCAGTTTCGTCTGCTCGCCAATTCCATACGATCACTCTCTTCGAGGCGTGATCGCGAAACACCGTCAAAATTTTCGCCACACTTCTTAACTCGTGAGTCCAGTCCTTCCAATTCATCCAATTCATTCTCCATGCTAACTCACTCCCCAGGCGTCACCACCCGTTCAACGGCCGGCGCTCATCCAACCGCGGAGGGGCACCGGATTACGCATTATACGTCCAGTAAATCCGTGCCATCTTGTTAAAACATCCTCCCGCCAATCTCCACCCCATCGTCAATCCCTGTGAGACAATGGCTCCCCACGCAAGTTCGGATGTTGCTGCCAATGGCGCCGTGAACGGGTCGGCTCGTCCCTCGACCTCCCCCCTGTTTACCGTCAACTCGCCCAATGTCGTCTACACCGACACCGAGATCAAGAGCAAGTATGCCTACCACACCACCGATATCACCCGCACCGCCGACAACAAGTTGGTGGCCACCCCCAAGGCCACCGACTACCACTTCAAGGTCGACCGCCGCGTCGGCAAGGTCGGTGTCATGATGGTCGGCTGGGGTGGTAACAACGGCTCCACCGTCACCGCCGGTATCATCGCCAACCGTCGCGGTCTCACTTGGGAGACCCGGGAAGGCACCCAGGCGTCCAACTACTATGGCTCCGTTGTCATGGGGTCTACCATCAAGCTGGGAACCGACGCCAAGACCGGAGAGGAGATCAACATTCCCTTCCACGACATGCTGCCCATGGTCCACCCCAACGATCTCGCCATCGGCGGTTGGGACATAAGCGGCATGAACCTCGCCGATGCTATGGACCGGGCCCAGGTGCTCGAGCCCACGCTCAAGCAGCAGGTGCGGAAGGAAATGGCCGAGATGAAGCCCCTGCCCAGTATCTACTACCCGGACTTCATCGCGTCTAACCAGGAGGACCGGGCCGACAATGTGCTCGAGGGCTCGAAGGCTTGCTGGGCTCACGTCGAGAAGATCCAGCAGGATATTCGTGACTTCAAGGCGCAGAACGGTCTTGACAAGGTGATCGTCATGTGGACGGCCAACACCGAGCGGTACGCCGACATCCTCCCCGGTGTCAACGATACTGCCGAGAACCTGGTCAACTCCATCAAGACCGGCCATCTGGAGGTTTCCCCCTCGACCGTCTTCGCCGTGGCTTGTATCCTGGACAAGGTGCCCTTCATCAACGGTTCTCCCCAGAACACCTTTGTGCCCGGTGCTATTGACCTGGCCGAGAAGCACAAGGCGTTCATCGGCGGTGACGACTTCAAGTCGGGCCAGACCAAGATGAAGTCGGCGCTTGTGGACTTCCTCATCAACGCCGGTATCAAGCTCACCTCGATCGCCAGCTACAACCATCTCGGCAACAACGACGGCAAGAACCTGAGCTCGCAGAAGCAGTTCCGCTCCAAGGAGATCTCCAAGTCCAACGTGGTGGATGACATGGTTGCTGCCAACCAGATCCTCTACGCCGAGGGCGAGCACCCCGACCACACCGTGGTGATCAAGTACATGCCGGCTGTGGGCGACAACAAGCGCGCGCTGGACGAGTACTACGCCGAGATCTTCATGGGTGGCCACCAGACCATCTCTCTGTTCAACATCTGCGAGGACTCCCTGCTGGCCTCTCCTCTGATCATCGATCTGGTTCTCATCGCCGAGATGATGACCCGCATCAGCTGGAAGGCCGACGAGGCCGGCGAGTACAAGGGCTTCCACAGCGTGCTCAGCGTGCTGAGCTACATGCTGAAGGCTCCTCTGACTCCTCCTGGCACTCCGGTCGTCAACTCTCTGAACAAGCAGCGCAGTGCTCTGACCAACATCTTCCGTGCTTGCGTTGGTCTGCAGCCCGAGTCGGAGATGACTCTGGAGCACAAGCTGTTCTAGATCATTCAGTATCTACCCTGTACCTAGGTACATAGTCCAACTCTAGTCACTCATTAAATTGATCCATACTATCACTATCCTAAGTTGTCTTCTGCACCGCTCCAATATCCGAGTAAGCATTCAATGCCAACTGACCACCCAGATGCGCGTAGAGCACATTGCCCGTAATCTTACCCTTGCGGATCAAATCGACCATGCCAGCGAAGCTCTTGCCCTCGTACACGGGGTCGGTGATGAACGCCTCCATGCGCGCCGCATATTCGATGGCCTCCCACGTCGCCTTGTCAGGGATACCATATGTGCCAGCATGATACCCCTCCTCAAGGATAATATCCTCCTCGGTAACATCCTCCGCGCTCAGCCCAATCTTCTCCGCCGTATTCTTCGCAATGCGCAGCACCTGCGCACGCGTCTCATCCGGCTTCGCCGACGCATCAATCCCCAGCACCACCCTCCTCGGCTCCTCCGGATACATCTTCTCCAGCAACTTAAAACCCGCCACCATGCCCGCCATCGTCGACCCCGTCACTGCACAAACCACGACCGTCCCAAACCTCACCCCCATCTCCCTCTCCTGCTCGCGCACCTCAAATGCCCACCGCGCAAACCCCAGCCCACCCAGCGGATGATCCGACGCCCCCGCCGGGATATAGTACGGCTTCTCGCCCGCCTTTTCGCTCTCCTCCCGTAACGCCGCCAGCGTCCGCTTATGCTCAATTCCAAAACCGGAAGAATCAAGCCGCACATCCGCACCCATCAGCCGCGACAGCTGGATGTTGCCCACGCGCTCGTACCCCGGGTCAGCCCAGTCGACCCAGTGCTCCTGCACGAGGCGGGCTTTCAGCCCCGTGCGCGCGGCCGCGGCGGCGACTTGCCGCGTGTGGTTGCTCTGGACGCCGCCGATGCTGACCAGGACATCGGCATTCTGGGACAGGGCGTCGGCGACGAGGTACTCGAGTTTGCGGGTTTTGTTGCCCCCGTAGGCGAGGCCGGAGTTGAGGTCGTCGCGTTTGGCGTAGATGGTGGCGGTGCTGTTGAGGTCGGCGGTTATGCGGGGGAGGGCGTGGATGGGCGAGGGGCCCAGAGTGAGGGGGGTGCGGGGGATGGAGGCGAAGGGTTGGGGGAGGGGGATTTCCATGTTTTCTTTAGAGATAGTGTAGATGCTGTAGATGTAATTGTAGTAAAAGTATTATCTGTAGTGGAAGTAGACGTTGTAGTAGGAGGAGGGGTGTAAATGGTTATATAGATGGGTGTTTTCCGGCGGAAAAGTATACATGTCTGCTATCTCTAGAATTCTAGTCTGCAAGTATCCACCATGCCACCCGGTATATCACTATAGGATTTCGGAACATGTCCGTTGGCAATGCAATAAAACCAACATTAAGATAAGCACAAGCACAAGCACAAGCACAAGCGTACTACATCCTTTGGCCCGTAAGCACTAAGTATACACATCCTATAAAGCACAGCCCATCAGCAACAGACAGCACCAACCGCAACCGCAACAGACAAAAAACTCACAGTGAGAACAATTGAAAATGCCCAAAGCCCTAATCCTCGCAACCCGCAAACCCAACATCTCCCCCTCAACCTTCCGCACGCGCTACGAAGCGCACGTCGAACTCCTCAAGCGCATCTCCACCTCGGACTTTCCCCTCTCCCACCGGCGCAGCTACATCGCCCGCACCACATCTACCAGCAACTCTCCGCCGGAAAACAACGACACTCTCCCGCGCAATGCATCCACCCCAGCAGCAGTGATTGTCGGCCAGCAGGCGGACATTGACTTTGACGCCATCGCGGAACTGACCTTTGCCGATGATGCCGCGCTGCAGGCGTTTATGGCCAAGGTGTCGGCGCCGGAAGCGGCGAAGCTAATTGCGGATGACGAGGAGGGGTTTTCGGATCGGGAGAGGTTGAGAATTGTGATGGTGGGGGATGTTGTTGAGACTACTAATTGATGCTGCTGTCTTGCTGTTCCTGTACTATGTCCTACAAGATTGAAAGATCGGTTCAATGCATTGTTCTAGACTGATACATGTAACGAGTGTTCGTCTCTCCACTAGTTCTCACCACACCAATCCCTTGCACTTAGAACAACGACTGGAGCCAATCCAAGAAACCACCAGATCCACCAGAACCAGCGCCAGAGGAAGCTGCAGCAGACGGGAACCCAGAAGGCGCAGAACCCTGTCCAAATCCGCCAGGGAAGCCGGAGGGCTCAGGACCCTGGCCGAAGCCGCCAAACCCGCCGAAACCAGAGGGCGTGGCGCCAGAAGGCACAGCACCGGTAGGACTAGGGCCCTCGCCGGGGAAGCCAGAGGGAACAGGGCCCGAGGGAACAGGACCGGAAGGCAGAGGGCCCGAAGGAGCGCCTTCCCCCAGTCCGCCGAACTGGGGAGAGCGGGCTCCGATGCCCTGGCGGCCAGGGAATCCCGAAGGAATGCCGGTGGGAGCGGGCCCAGAAGGCTCGGGGAAGCCACTGGGGAAGCCACCAGGGAAACCGGAGGGAGGAGGGCCGGGAGGGAAGCCCGATGGGAATCCGGATGGGAACCCAGTAGGGAAGCCGGAGGGGAATGGGAACCCAGAGGGCGGAGGACCGGGAGGGAAGCCAGAAGGCACGCCGGAGGGAGGACCCCAGGGGAAGCCGCCGGGAACACCGTGCGTGCCGGTGGGTTGGAGGTCGGTAGGGAACGCTTGGTTGTGCTGATGCTTGACGGGGACAGCCAGGGAAGAGCCGAGCAGGCTGAGAAGGACGGCAGCGGTTTGAGGCTTCATTGCGGAGTTGAAGGAGCGTTTGTATAAATGTAAAGATTGAATGTCAGGCAGCCAGGCCAAAGAATCAAAGAATGGAATGAAGACTTCAGTCACCGGGACTATGAGTTGGAAGCATTACTTCATAGCGAGGCATGATGCCGTTTAAATATCTTGCTGCCACCTCATCCAGCTTCCTGGCCTCCCTGATTCAGGTTGATCAGTGGACGGGATATCCTCACGTCTTGGTGGTTTCAGCCTCCCGTCAAAGCAAAGACAGCGCACGCGTCAGCTCCAGCTGCTCCGGATACAGTGGAGTACACAGGGCTAGAAACCTCTATATCGACGATCCTGCACTCTAGAATCGGCTGAAACAGCGACAGACTGCTGATTGATAACCAAGCCAAGCAACCCAAAACGTGTTTGGCAGTGTTGCTACGCCGCCGGTGCTTCAGAATGATATTGCTCTGGTCTGTGCTGGAGATCGGCAGAAGGCTGACGCATCGCGCCCACTGGTGGATTGGGGCCCCAAATGAAGCCAACCGCCATGAGAGGGTCCTGGAATCTCCCGTGTCGGAAGGGCAGAGGTCTGCAGGTGCCAAAGGCTGGAATTGAGCTATTCCGTTCCTAATTCGGGGGCCCAATTCCAGGACGAGAGTGGTTTGTATCAGTTGAGCCGAGACCAGGGGCCAAGAGCTCAACCTGATACAAGCTGTGACAAGCTATGATGGCGGCAAGTGGGGACCGGCATTTCACATTGCTGGGGATGGGAGTGCTGTGACGGGTAGTCCGTGACACCTGTGATGTGATGTGCTTGTTGTGTTAAAGACTTCTTGTGAGTTGGCGGTCTGCTGTCAACGTCTAGGGAAGTGTTTTCAGATCGGGTAGTACCTCCTCGTAGAAATTTCTTGCAAACAAGTCTGGTTACGTAGAGCAGCAAGCCAAACCCTGGAGATCGGAACGAGGTAGTTCTGGCTTCAGTTATGCCGTTGTCTTCATTTCGTGATAATCTAGCTTCTGAGGAAATCCGAATGAAGTACGACCTGTTTCAGATTGATTTTTTCGGTAATTGATGTCCCAGGGCAAGGTAGTCGGAAAACTGAGGTTCCGATTAGTAAATACGTGCCTGGATCTAAGTGCAGTCAATATAAACGATGATCCAGATACTTTCACAGCTTGCCTGGCGATCAAGGTAGCAAGCAAGCCCATGGATTATTATTATCATGCAATATATTCATAGAATCTAGTCTACATTAAGTATATCCATAAGGTCATGGACATCATGATATGTGCAATCGTAATAGGACTGCCTTGTCTTTCGCCAGACATTTGACTGCTCAAGGGATCACCCTGAACACTATCGCCAAAAGGAGTCCCAAAAGGTTCTAACCGTCCGCGCCGCGGAGCTGTGTTTCTGGCCGTCTATCACATCGGCCTGCCGTGTTTCACTTTTCTGGCCGCCTCCTCTGCCACCCCCGAACACATTATATTTCTGCGGGCCTTCCGCCCAGATGTGGTATCCCAAGCTGCACTCTGAGAATGACACCTTGGGTTGATTGGCGTAAAATTTATCATAGGACGAGTCTAGCGCGTCTGCAAGGCTGTTGACTTGGCCACCGGGGTGAAGCTGGTGCCATGGCTGACGGCACGAATCCTCATTGCAGGATTTCAGGACCATCATCAGCGCGTCCAGCCGCGGGAGGATCTGGTTTAGTGAGCGGCTGGCGATCGTATAGCTCTGGTGGTTGGAAATGCTGGCGGCGAGATTGACGGTCTGAGAGGGGTCATCCTGCGCTAGTTAGCATCCTGCGTGGGCATTTTAGTGAATAGTTTACCTTGAGGTTGTAGAATTCTATGTCGTTTGTACACCAGACGGAGTAGTACAGACTATAGTCGTCTGAAACCAAGCGAATGCCTTTGTAGGTGTTGTTCTTGTAGCTGTTGCCTTCTTGCTGGAGCTTGTTGCTCTTGTATCCATAGATTCCTTCCGGAACGGCCTGTCGTCGTGTAAGAAAGTGCAATTTGTTGATGTCGACTGACTTACCAATCCCCAGTATTCTATCGCCACATGCTCCGTCTTGTTGGAAGCCTTGCTAGCCTCGATCGTTGTAGGGATCCGCTTGCCGTCAAGTCCGTTCCGTGTCGCCCCTGCAATGGACAGAAAGGTAGGCGCCAGATCCGTATGGCTGGTGATTACATTCAATGTCTCGTTCTCGGGAATTCCTGGACCGCGGACAATCAACGGTACATTGATATCGGTGTCTGCATAGTTAGCATGCGTTTTCAATCGTGGGCTCCATCTCTCCTACCGTATCCGCAGTTCTTCCCCGGCCGCATCGCATGCTGCCCAGCGTGGTATCCGTTGTCCGTCGAATAAAAGATATACGTATTATCGAGAACACCCGCCTTGTCCAACTTGTCGACGAGCGCCCCAACCATCTCGTCAACCGCCCGCAGCGCGCGCAGCCGGCAGCGCTGAAACTCGTCGATATAGTCTACTTCCTTCTGCGACAGCTCCGACAAATCCTTGACCCATCCCACGGCGCCCTCAATCACCTTATTGAAGCTCTTATCACGCGGGATGGTATAGTCCTTGAAGAGATCCGCATGGCGCGGCGCATACTCCGGCTCGCCAAACCAGGTCACATCGCGTGACGGGTCGTGCGAGCCATTCGAGTGCGGCGCGTTGGGCGCCACCGTGAGCATCCACGGCCGGTCCGGATTAGCAAGGGCGTCGTCGAGGAAGCCCTCCGCCTTTTTGCGCAGCACATCCGTCGAGTACTTCCCCTCATAGCTAACGGGCTCCCCGCCATTGCGCGTCATCACGGCATGGTAGTAGCGATACGTCCACGGGTCGAGCAGAAAGTCAGACTGGTTGAACCCCCGCGCGTAGGGGCTGTTGTAGTTCTTCTCGGTGTGAGCGTTCCACAGCTTCCCGACGTAGTACGTATCGTAGCCGGCCTCCTGCATCCAGAGAGGCAGGTAGTTGTCGTTCCAGCCGGCGCTGACCACACGCGGGTACCCGCCGTAGGGCAGGCCGACGTCGGTGATGTTGGTGTTGTGCGGCATGCGGCCGGTCCAGAGGTTGGCTCTGGACGGGCAGCAGACTGCCACGGAGCAGAAGTGCTTGGGGTAGGAGGTGCCTTTTTGGACGAGTTTTTGCTGTTCGGGTTAGAATAGAATGATTGTGCTGGGTTGGGTTGAGGTTTTTGGCTGCACACCTGGAGCTCGGGCATGTATTCCAGTCCGCCGATATGTTCCTTGCCCTGATCGTCGGTGAGGATGAAGAGGATGTTGGGCTGATTGGCGGCCAGTGAGAGGCCCCAGAGCAGGATTGACCCTATCGCGAGCTTCATTTTGGGTATGTTGGTTTGCCGGTTGTGCTCGTGCTCGTGCTCGTCCTCTTGCTCCTGCTCGTGCGCCTGCGAGATGCATTCGGTCAGGCGAGTATAAATACCGCTGCCGGGCAGATTTCACGCTCACAACATGCAGCAGGTTGTATCATTTCCCCACACAATTGCAAAGCGTAGAATGGACGATCAATATGCAGTCTATGCCATGTCGAGTAGTGTTGAGAGTCGACTATGATCACCGGGAGCGACGATCATCGCGGGACACGAGCGCCCGAACGGGCATTTCGTGTGAAAAAGTCGAGATAGCTTGCATTTCCCGCTTTGTTCAGGTGGGGATATAGTCATGAAGTGCGGATTGCGAAATCTGACGGCCGATGATGCTAGAAAATAGAGGCAATGATATAAATGTGGGTCTCCATCACGTCTTCGCCCGTAGACCCTGATTGAGTCGGAGCATGCGGATCACAGCAGCGATCTCTTGGCCCTATGAGGCAGGCAGGTCGATGGGTACATTAGGTCCGCGCAAATTGTCACGGTTGCGTAAGTATTGCAGCATGACGCTGGAGAGGCTCCTAGCGCTTGTATATCGGTTGGTCTCCGAGGATTTGTTCGGCTGACAAGGTAGATGATATTCCCGAGGATTTGGAGAATCGAGGATGATCAGCATGGCTTGATGTCTAGCTATTTGGTTACTCTCGGCCCTCTCCTAAACTTTGTTAGTAAAACAAGGAACTCCCTATCTTGCCCTATCTTGCATGCGGTCCTTTACCGAGCGCACTAAGGATGGCCCATTGAGTGTTTCCATTCTGTGCGGCAGTTCGACTGTCATGTCTCATGAAACCAGCTCTTAAATTGATACCATGTCTATACAGATCATAAGCCTCTTCTCCAAATGGCATCAGGAGCAAAGTGTATGCCTTTAATGTTATGGTAAGGAAATTCGAGAATGCTACTGCGAAAATATACTCTAGATATAAGTCTCGACAAAGCATATCCACTGCTTCAAAAATCCCAGTACTTACTTTGTCGATATAAGGCAACCTCCGTTACAGGTGTAGCAGTCGACAAGCAATCCCCAGCTTATAATACTTGTTGTCAAACTAAGGTAGGCCATTGGGCATATAATATATATCTACCCGGGGTTCATGAATTTGTTCCTCCCAAATTGCTCCAATAGATAGATTGCACCTTTAACCACTTCATCTTCGGCAACGGTGGCAGTCCGCGTAGAAGTCCACTAGTTGATGAGATATGGCTCAACAGACGCATTTACTAGTCTGCTCACTCGACTGTCAGATGGTAGCTTCCGTGGAGCCATGCCGCAACTGTACAGCAAGTTACGCATGGCTGGAGCGCTCAGGGACTTCTCGGACAAGTTGACCCTTTACACCACGATCAACTACTTCGAGCTCCCCAACTATATGAATGGCCAGGTCCCTGGGCTGTTGCTCGATGAACTTCCGCCTAGCCACCAGCGAAGTAGATGGGATCTGGACGAAGACACCGCCTGGTCGACACTCTACGCTACCAAAAATGTAATTTATGTCCGCAGTCAGGGTCCTCTTCTTAACATCGTTATGGCACTGTTTGGAGAAGTCTTGGCATACTCTGGTATCACATGTATGACTGTATCGGCGTCATTCCCTTTGTCTCCCTTCTGAAAGGGTCGACGGATCCTTCTGTAGCGATACTCAACCCCTGTCTATTGGGATGGTATCTCCGCCATGGCCTTGCCGACCACCGGGTTGGTAGAGACGCCAAAATTAACATGCATGCGGTCATTGCGGAGAAATTTTTTTTTTTGGCTTTAGACCCTTATATCTCCGGACCGGAACGAGTGGAGCGCACAAAGGCTCGGCGGCGTTTCTTACCAACATGTGAATGACGCACTCCGTCTATCCCAGGGCATCAACATTGACTTCGATATGAGTGCCGATGTGCAGATCCCACACACCTCCGTGCAGGATTCATGTTCATCTCGGTATTATTAAATTCCTACTTGTTTTTTCTTCTGGTGTTGGCCGTCTACAGCGCGTGGAACCGTCGATGGACCGATACCCTGGATTCCTTTGCAATGCTGCGGATCGGGGCGTCGATCTCAGAAAGGATTCCCCTGGTTGCCGCACGACATGTTGCGCGTATCAAGACCCTCGACGAGCCACCAGGGCAGACTGGCAATGATTCCTTTGGTGAAATAGGAGAACTCTGCTGGGGAGGGGAACGGCCCTCAGGACGACGAAGCGTTGTGCCACCTACACTGATTAAGTGACTCAATCAACAGCGAGGAAGCCCCTAGGGGCGATCCAACGAGATGCGTACTGCTTGGCCCAAGGCGAAAGTGCGTTGCAGTCTTACTCTGAGCCAGTTCTAATTTCGATAGTTCTATCTGATTCTGTGCCCAATGCAAGAAGTCGATAGAGACAGATCCCGTCACTAATCAGCAAATATTACTGATATATCAACCGCACCGAGCGACATCAGCGCCAATATCATGCTATGCAGCCTGAATAATCTCTCTTGCCTGATATGCAATTCTGCAGAGTCTGATTTGTCAGAGACAGTGACATGGCTGGACGTAATGCATGCGCATGTGTTGCACAGAAGAATGATACGTATGCATTGCTGACCGCTCCCTCAGCAATCTGCCCCATATAAACCCCCATCAACCCAACTTTCACCAACTCTCCAGGCAGCATTTCAAAGCGACACTATGGCAGGAAATCAGATCTCTCCCCTCCCCAGCTTCAACCGCTACATCACCACCCACAACCATGCCGGCCAGGCCATCATTCACTCCGCGAGCCCCGGCAACTGGACTTCCTACTCTAACGGCAGCCTCGGCTTCAACGTAGCCTACACGACCTCAGAATTCCCAGCGAACATGAACAACGAAGACGACATTGCGGAATACGAGAAGATTATGGCAGAGGGCAATCTCGGCCTGGTCAAGCGCGGCGGAAGCATCTGTCGGGTGGTGGACTTTGCGCCGAACAAGCCCGGCCTCATGCACCGCACGCAGAGTCTGGACTACGGAATCGTGCTGGAAGGAGAGGTGGACATGATTCTGGACTCCGGCGAGAAGACACGACTGCACCGGGGGGACATCGCGGTGCAGAGGGGAACGAAGCACGAGTGGCAGAACCCGAGCAGCACCGAGTGGACGCGCATGCTGTTTGTGCTGCTGGATGCGCAGCCCGTCGTTGTGGGAGGGAAGCAGCTGGGCGAGGATCTAGGAGACAGCACGGAGCTCAAGCCCAGCAGTTAGTACGGTGAAAAAAAAATGCTATATTCAGGAATATCTATCTATTTTACACAAATGAATCTACTGAGCCACCTTGATCACGACCTTTCCAAAATGACTGCCGCTGGCCAGGAACTTGAACGCCTGGTCGGCCTCGCCGAACGCAAACACCTTGTTCACGACCGGGTGGATCTGATGCTTCTCGTAGAATGCCACCATCTCCTCGAACCGATCGCGCGGGCCGTTGATGATGCCCTTCAGCGTCACATTCCGCCGCAGCGCCAGCAGATTCACGTTCAGCCGGTCGCCCGGCGCATCCATCTTCCCAGACAGATACCCGATGCAGTCGATCAGACCGCCAAACGCGATGCACTCGAAGCTCTTGCGGAGGGTCTGCGCGCCGCCCGTCTCGAGGATGATGTCGGCACCGTGCTTGTCCGTCACCCGCATGACATCTTCTTCCCAGTTGGGCTGGGTGCGGTAGTTGATAACGTAGTCCGCGCCGAGGGCCTTAGCCTGCTCCAGCTTGGCATCGGAGGACGAGGTGATGATAGCTACGTCGGTTAGTCCGATCCCATCGTGTAGTTAGCAGCTGGTGAACATACCCTTCGCACCGGACGCCTTTGCAATCTGCAATCCGGCGATGGCGACGCCACCCGTCCCCTGCAACAGCACAAACTCTCCCTGTCCGCCGGGCTGACCCATGGGCCGCATGCCGTTGATGGACATCCAGGCCGTGACGCTGGCAATGGGCAGCGTGGAGGCCTCCTCGGCGGTCATGTAGGCGGGCGCCCTTACCAGGGCGTGCACCGGGAACACGCGGTGCGTCGTCAAGACTCCCGGGAGCGGGTGTCCCATACCCTGCGCGAGCTCCTTCTCCGTCACCTGGCCCGTCTGATGTTCGGGGAGGAAGGTCGAGAGCACGCGGTCGCCGGTTTTGTATGCGGTGACGCCTTCGCCGACCTGGGTGATCACACCGCACATATCGGAGCACGGGACGACGGATTGGCTCTTGCCGACGGATTTGTGGTGGTTGTATTCGCCGATACATACTAGACGGTATCAGTATGTGCTTCGTTTTTCGGATTGGGACAGGCGTACCTTCGTAATCGCGGTAGTTCAGTGACACCGCCTGGATCTCAACGAGGACTTCTCCTTTGCCCGGGGCCGGCATGGGCGCGTCGGACAGCTTCAGGCCGTCCAGGCCGCTGAGATTGGAGGTCCATTGCTTGATAGAAGCTGGCATGGTGCTGGCAGGTCTTCCGTGTGTGGATTGGGAGCTCTGCTGTAGATGCGACGGCCGAGTCGGATACGATTCATGTGGGAGAAAAAAGGTTGGAGATGCTGAATAATGGGCCGACGTCACTGTTGGAGACGCCCCACATGGGCTTGGAAGTTGTATATAAAGAATATCGAGAATATATCAAGTGGTACAGAAGGAACAAAACTGTTTCTTTCGTCTCTAGGTCCGTGCGGTGGTGATAATGTTGTTAGCTGTTAGGTCAGACAACAGCTCTAAGCCTCAGCTTATAATGCGCGCACGAGATGAAATTGTCTGCATATCTGTTCAAGTATGGCCGTTTGTCTATCACAAGCCGAGGCTGACCAACTTCGCCTTCGGATGCAAGGCAAACGATTGCAGCTTTGTGGCACATCGCTCTATCTCCGCATTGTCTTGTTAATGAAGAGGTTTCTTGCGGCAGGGATTGAGGCATCTCGTGACACACTTCCTGTGTGTACAGCGCTGGAACTCGGCGAACGGACAAGAATGTCATGAACATGGTATTGTAGCCCATGACAGTCCTGGCGTAGAACACCGGTCTACAAATATCGCTGTTTCTCACCACGCATCGCGAGGTCTGCTGTGTATGCGGAATCAATTCCTAAAAATGTCCCTAGGTTGGCTAGAAGGAGATCCGCGTAGGTCCGTATGCTGAGGGCGTAATACATGGCTAATTTGGATTTTGGGACACTACATCAAGTACGACATTAAAGCAGAGTGAATTGTCTATGCGTAGGGACTAAGGTACTACGCCACCATGGAAAAACACCAAGACAAGGAGACAAGTTCAAATAGGGGAGCACAACCACGGGGGCCCTCATCGTCCATGTGGAAAGAATGACCGGGCCCAGGGCTGTAGGGAACACTGGTTTAGGACTGCTTGGGCACAGTTGTCAGATACATAAATGGCAGCGTCAGGAAAAACATGACGATACAGCATGAGGAGCCTGTGACAAAAGCACTAGGCGAATCCCGCGGCATGCGATACAGCGCGAACAGCATGAGCAGATAATAGATGGCAACTGCAGCAAACTTAGAAGCATGATTATACACTCTATCGCAAGCACGAGCACGAGCACGAGGATGCTCGTTATGTTCCTGCCCGACATTATCGCGAGCACCAGTACAAGCATGCTCTGTATGCTCCTGTCCAACATTCTCGCCAGCAGGTAGACAAAGACGATCAGCCATCTTTTGATCAATATCACTCTCAGAGTAAGCCTCGAGCATGTATTTAAGCGCTTGTATCTCTTTCCTGAAAGCCTTAGCCATGTCAAGGAACTCCTGTTTTTGTTTTCCGGCGTGCTCGTAGCATTCCTTCAGGCGAGCATACTCATCAGCACGAGAGCGAAAGCGAGCTGGAAGAGGCTCTTCGCCGCGCTTATCAGGACCAAAGAAAATAGCAGGGGGTTGTTCCTGCTTATTCTGACGCCCAGCAAACGTATTAGCAGGGAGATGGGGATAAGGCCAAGCATAAGATCTGCGCTGGTGTAGGTCCTCCGAAGGATCCGAGTGTGTCTCTTCCCCCATGCGCCTCCACCCTTTCTCTTGTTGATCCTTTCGTGTGGCTCGCATTTTGGCATCTTGTTCGGCATCTTCCACCAGTTTCCACGAGGACGGCTTTTGTTTCTTTCCACCGTCGTCGGTGCGATTGCTTGGGGCAGTTCGCTCTCCAGCGTCGGGGGATCCGGGGGTCGCCGTGGAACTCATTTCGCCCCTATGAGGACGGAGGGTCATAGAGTTTAGGAGGGTAAGAGGGTACCCAGCTGTACTAGTAGGCCGTGGCAGCAATAACAGAGAAATTGCAGCTGAAGATAGGTGCAGAAGTGAGAGGGTGTAGTTGAAAGAGAACACGATAGTAAGCAAGAGAAGGCGTCAGACCTATTTCAGTCGAGAACTCTGCGAAGCATATATTACGGAAAGACGACTCAGACTTGACTTCGTGGCAGTAATCATGACGGAGGAGAGTTCTTGGACCGGCCAAAGTGCTCCGGCGACATGATCCTCGCCAATCATTATCTACAAGAATCGTAATCAAGCCCCCTCCGCCGCATGGATATCGCCGGCCCCAACCAGCCCAATAGTCTCCTCATTAAACTCGCGATCATCCGGCAACTGGACGTGGTACTCGCCGATGCTCGCCGCAGCAAGATGCACATCCTCAGCCTCAAAGCCCATGACATGACCGCCCGCACTGCGATCCGCGGAGAGGAAATGCAAATGGAACCCAGCAACGCTAAACCCACTCGCAAACGCGGGCGACCAGAACCCAAACAGCACGCCGCGGACATGCGTCTCCTCGCGGACCGTCTGGCGCTTGGCCAGCTCCGCGAGGGACTCCTTCGCTCTCGTCTGCGCGGGGATCACGCGGAACGAGAGGCGCGGGAAGATGGCCTCGACGCGGATGGAGACGAAGCGGTTCTGCTGTGCTGGGAGGAGCGGCGCGCAAGCGTCGGCCAGGGAGGACATGGTGAGGGTGGGGAGGTGCCTGGTGGTGGTGGGCTCGAAGCGGGTGATCATGATGAACGGGATGGGATCTGTCGGCGCAAGCTTGCGGAGCTCAGGGCTGTCTGGCGCGAAGTGGTAGGCCTCGCCGTCGATGATGATGATCTCGCCGTTCAGATGGGGGACGGTGCCGAGGCCATGGTCGCCGTGGGTGAGGATGTCGCGGATGCTGGGCCCTGTGCAGCAGATGCCATGCATCAGGGCGCTCACGATGGAGTATTGGTATAGATTGTTGGAGGCCATTGGGGCATTTTGGAGCAGTTGGAGCTGCTGGGGTGCGAGCAATGGTGCATTGTCGGGTTTTCACAGACAGCGGCCCGGATGGACCGGGTGGTATGTTGTCGTCTATCCATGGACGAGCCATCGACGGATGCCATTTAGGTAGGTTTATTGTGAACCCGAATGGATAGACTCCTGGGTAACATAAGTGGTAGTAGAGCTAGTATGACATCACTATGGAGCGCAATCCTTAGCTACCCTGGAGCATAGATATTCCCAGCTAAGCTCAGGGGGACCAGCATAACCAAATGTCGTCTGTCAAGCATGTGCGGAGGACATCCCACGTCTCTAGGTCACCTAGATCAGCGCTAGCAGAGGACTAAATCCTTCCAGTTCGCGTCTTCCATGATGCTTTTCTTGGCCTTTCTTAGCAGGGATCCTGGGGTTACTGTCCCGTCAGCGCGGTACAACCGTAGCATCTGCACGCCCAATACGCAAACATCCGCAGCAGACTCAATCTGCCAACACTCTGTCGACATCACAGCTTCTCAACGCAGATCCGGGGACAGACCCCCACGTTGGATGCGGAGAAGTGGAGGAGGTCGGCAAACAACGTGGGGGCGGATATCCCCATTATCCACTTACTCCGGGGTTGAGTCCGCTAAGATGATTACAACAGGTTTGATTCACGGGAAACGGTCATTCATTTCGTAATGCTATGCTACGTACGTCTGTTACATTATAGGAACCAGCGGAACTCGGGGCTGGCAGGCCCGTCACGCAGCCGCTCGGTGGGCACATCCAGTGCCTTCACGTTGACGCCGGCCCTGCGGTTCCGCCGCTTGTTGTCGAGCCACATGTACAAGCCCAGGGATCCGGCCAGCACGGCACCTGTAGCTCCAAAGGCGGCCACCGTGATAATCGCCGGCATGTATTTCGGCTTGTCCTGCGCGCGGAAGACGTTACTCGCGACGAGGCCCATCAGGTTCGCCAGCGGCACACCGATACTGGTGAGGAGGACACGACGGCCCTCGTGGGCGATGTTGTTGTTGTACCATGTGCTGAGGAGCACGGACGGGGCGGATGTACCCCAGGTCATCATGAAGGTCGAAAAGTATGCGAGCTGGATCTGCGAGTTGATGTCGGTGATGGAGAGGTAGATCATGAATCCGCAGAACGACAACAGGAATCCGAGCACGATGAACGGAGAGCGCAGACGGGTGGCGTCGGAGCTGAAGGCCAGGACCAGCAGCATCACGGCGCCGGTGACGTTGGGGGCGACCGTGTACAGGTTAGTCTTGACGGTGGCGTAACCGAGGCGCTGGATGATCTGGGGCATGAACAGCGCGACACTCTGGATCGGAACGCCCAGACAGCATTCAATGCCGAGGAAGACGTAGGTGCTCGGGTGCTTGAAGATACCAAGGGCTTCGCGGAACACAAACTTCTCGTTGACCACCGCACTGGAGTCGACCTGGATCCGGTGGAAGGCGAGTTCCTTCTCCTCCGGGGAGAGGAATTTGGCCTCCGCAGCGCTGCGCGGCAGGTAGAAGAAGGCGAATACGGCGAAAATGACTGTAACGCCGCCTTCAATGATGAACAGGTAGCGCCAGTTCGGGATGCTGGAGCCCTTGATCTGGAACACGCCGAAAGCGATCAGGCCAGAGAAGGCATTGGCGATGTTCGAAGCGGCGTAGAAGATAGCCAGGCGACGAGCCAGCTCGCCACGACGGTAGAAGGTGGTTAGGTAGTAGATAACAAGAGGGAAGAATCCGGACTCGGCCATTCCCAGAAACCAACGCAGAGCGAAAATGCCGCTAAAGTTCTTGGTCGCTGCGGATAGGAGTGTGAAGGAGCCAAAGGTGAACATGAGGATGGGCAACACACGCGCCGGACTGAACTTCTTTCCGAGCATGGCAAAGGGCGGAGCGAAAATCACGTAGGGGATGAAGAAGATGGAGAGGAGGAGGTTATATTGGCCGGGTTTGAAATTGAGGTCTAAAATGTTAGTTGTGACCCCGTAGGCTCCTTGGGTATACATCTACATACCTTTTGACAAGCCATCTGTCTCTGCATTACCCAGGTTGCCTTTGTCCAATGCATTGAAGAGGTCTAACTCCGTTAGGTTCGTTGACTTCTTGGTATAATTCGAGGCGGGAATGACATACACATGATAGCCAGCACCGGCAGTAATCGAATGTCAAAACGACGACACAGGCGGCGTTCAGCCTTGTGGTCGATGACTCTGACAACATCGTCGAGAACGCCTGGCGCCGAGGCATAGGAAGCGACTTTGTCGTCGTTTTGCAAAGAATCCCGCCCAGCGGACTTGGAAGTATCGTACTTAGACAGCCCCGCAGGAGGCACATCAGTTGCAGCCATCGCGTTGCCGCCGGCGGTGAGAGGAAGAAAGAGGTTGAAGAGATGAGAGAGGGTGGGAGGAATAGGAAGAGGAGTGAGTAAGGGAGATAGAGAGTAGATGCAAGGAGTCAGGGAAGTGTATATTTGTCAAACAATTGGCGGGGTTATATAGGGAGGGGAGGAGGACAGACCCTGCAGCAGCAGCAGCAGCAGCAGCTTTATCGCCCGCGGAAAGCCAGGAAAGCTAGAGTATCATTGTTATTGCAACAGCGATAAGGAGCGTCGCATCGATCGGCCGTCCCAAGCGATAGACAGCCGATGACACCCCCACGCTAGCCTCCGCATGGTGTAGACGGATGCGGAGATGGTGGCATCCATGGCTGATCTTGCCGACGACCGTCTGTCGCTTAGGAGCAGGACAGAGCATATAGCTAGAGAAGTCCCTAGATATATTATGTAAATGGCTGTATTGTATTCGGAATAGAATATAAAAGGAGTACGGACTTGATTTCTCCCTGGGCAGAAGCAGATTAGGGCTGTCTGTCCCAATCGGGAAGGTTGCAGCATTCCAGCCATGACCTATGACCTTCTGTTGGATAAGCGATAAATACATGACCCTGTCACAATATGTTCTGGCGAACTACCTACGCTTACATCTTTCTTCGCCATGGCTTTTCGGTTCCAATTAAAGCATGTACACTGTAGCCAATTTAGGCGCTGCTGTAAAGGATACTTCTCTGCCCAGTAGAAATATATTTGTTGACTGAGAAGCTCTCTCAGGGCAATTAGGACACAAAGATCTGTTAATACACATCGGTGAAAGGCACCAGCCAACCCTCAGCACATCCACTCAAGAAGCTTCTATCCTGGTAAGCAGACTTCCAAAATTAAGTCAAACCAATAGAGTGGCGACTGGATGTCATGTCCCCTAGATGACAGGACAAAGGGTACCGTTCTTCATCTCGGTCCAAGCTTCACTGCCCACACAGTGAAGACACCAGAAAAGCCCATTTGGATCATACTTCTGTTTGATCGCTTGAAGTCGTGGGTAATTTGCTCCCCAGAAAGACCACTGCCAGTCAGGTTCGTTCGGGTTTGCCTGTCAATGGAGTTAGAACCCGAAATGAAGCTCGAAACGCCGAAAGCTACGGAAAAATGGGCGTACCTCATTGACGTAGGCACCTGTATCGGGCGCCAGCTGCCGCAAAGCATATCCCCTCTTGTAAGTCATGTCGTGGACGGCCTTCGCTGCCAAATCATCAGAAAGAGTGTCGTCCCAGCTTTGACCTGTAATGACATGAACGATTGCGTCGCGCCAAGCTGGGTTTAAGGCGTTGTCGACTGGTTTTTTGCTACCAGTCATGGTACCGGAGATGGATGGATTCGTGACCCCCTTGGTCGGTCTGTAAGCCCACGTAAACATGTATGGATGGCATGAGGCAAAAGGATACATACCGGTAAGTCTGGACTTGGAGCAGCGATAATCTCGAGGACCCTCGCGAGCGACTCCGGATCGCGCACCGCTCGCTCTGGAATGAATCGGCTCGCCCGAGTGCCGTGCATTTTCCCTGTGCTTCCGAACAATGGCATGGTTTTTACAAAGTCATACCACGATGGCTTCCAGATCCTGCTGGTTTTGAAGGTAGCGGTCGCGTTCGCACCCTCGAGTATCTCCAAAAGAGGCTTTAAGACTGCTTCGGATGTATAGTTCACGGTGTTGTACTCGAACAATGCAAGACTGAATGCCATCAAAGCCCCACCCATGGTATAATAGCCGTGGAGAGCTGCGTTTTGCAACCGGGGGAAATCACCATGTAGCCGTGCAAGTAGACTGTACCAATCTTTGGCGGATGTGCCGTTCTTGGCCGAGATGTCTATCCCTGTCATTGCAAATGAGGGCATCTTGTACGCATTGACAGTAACACTGGTGATGACGCCGAAGGTGCCTCCGCCGCCACCACGAATAGCCCAGAAGATATCCTCATTCTGGCAAGCATTGGCAGTCAGGACATCACCATGTGCCGTGACGATGACAGCTTCGATAATGTTATCGGCACCCATCCCGTACACACCAGTCGCTAGGCCGTGACCTCCGCCAGTAGCCCAGCCGACGACTCCAACGTCCTGCAAGTGTTAGCCTGACGCCGTCAAACCTGATACAGGACACCACCACACATACATTGTTTTCTCCACCGACAGAAATGGCGTCGTGCTCGGCCATTGCTGCGTACAATTCGCCGTCTTGCACCCCAGCACCCAGAGTAGCTGCCATGTGCGTCATGTTGCTTGAACAAGACCGCGGCGTGAACTTTTCGTGATACCGTATGTCCTTCATGTGGTGGGTCCAAATCCTGCGCATGTTAATAATGCCCCCTCCCAGTTGAGAGGTTGGTACATACGAGAGGCTTCCGGCATTGAAACTAAACTCCAAATTGTTTAGTAAATCTCGATACTCCGACAAAAGGGGCTGGCAATCGATGTTTACCTTCGTTTACCGCCGTGTCCGGTGTTCTTGATGTTCATTCGCAGATTCCACTTTCCTGCGAACCGCACTCCGGCCTGCACGTCTTCCGCACTGGTCGCATTGATGATGTATGGAGGGTAAGCCCCCAGACTGCAGCCTTGCTTTCCCGCATTCGGATTCCCCGAGGTGCTGGTTCCATTGGCGTAGATAGGGCTGCAGGCATTATCCAAGGACGGGTCGCCTACGCTTGCAGGATTCGCCGAATGGAAAGGCCAGGTGGTCCAGTTGGAACGAACAGACTGGCAAAATTCCGGGTCGTAAGCAGGTTCTGAGGGATAGCACACCGACGCCACGGGGACCGTCTTCATCAGACGCCCCGAGACAGTCTGGTTGAGTGAAGCCCACTCACAGTCCGAAGGCCAGCATGGCATGTCAGGGGTCTGGACTGGTTAGACAGGTATCGAGAGCAAATGTGGAGGGTACGAACACATTTGCAGGCATCTTTTGCACAAAGCCCATTGCGGACTAGGAACGCTAGAGCAACACCAAGGACGAGATGCATGGCGCAAGAAACACGCTTGATGTTTATGTGCTTCGCATTTGAAGAGGGAGGCAACTCACGCAACCCTTATATATGTTAGGGGAATCCGTCAGCCTATGTTAGGGGAATCCGTCAGCCTGGAAGAGGGCTTGATATTGCATCTCGCCAACGCTCCTGAACACTCTGATAGGATAGGGGGCAATTTTTTTCGGATCACTTAAATGGAGCCGTACTTCGTATATTAGACCCGCCTGTAGATCAATAAGTTTGAAGCTCCGCTTAACAGACCTTTGGAACATCCCCCACAGGCAGCCTACATGCCATATTGTGTTACTGGGTACGCTGTCGTATTCGTATAGCACGCTAGTATAGGTAGAGACTTCACACTTCGGGTGTATTCCTGGGCTCCGCCAGGAAGAAGATCATCAATTCATCATCCATGGCAGTCCGAGTCATGGTTAGCGGATCGTTCGTTCGCCCACCCTTATTACCAAATTAGGCAACTTTAGCGTATTCGTGTACAGGGGCTCATGAAGCCCTCTATATGCTCCAGCCACACATCAAGATCCATGTCTAGGAGTAATTGAGCGGGGACAACCCACTCTATGTCCATCATCCATGTTCTGGGGTAGAACTGCCTACTATTCTGGCGTGTTTGTCTGCCACGCCCGTCTATCTCGTACGACATTCCTTTCTAGGTACGTAGGTTGTATTGTATGCGGTTATCGGTAACCAGTGTTGCCTGCTGCTCTTGTAGAAGCCCGCGAATGATCTATGTTCCACAACTACTCCGGCACTGTTCCAGTCCTTGTCCGTTCGCCGGTCCTACGAGTACCTACCATAAGCTAGGATGTGGGCACAATCGAGCATGTCACAGAGCTCGAAACGCAGACCAACGGCCTGCTGTTCACAATTGGTTTTTCTTTGACAATATCATCTCGTTCCCGAGTAAGCAAAGGTAAATAAAAGCCCTGCTAGAACAAAATGGACCTGAGTATACCCCTAACTAGCCTACTCAAATCACTCGCCCTGCACCCTCCGCCGAGCTGCATCAGCTTGAATCGCCTCCTCAGCTCGTGCCTTCCACTCTGCATCCCATCGCGACAACGCCGGCCGTCCGTCAATCACATCCTCGCTAGTCCATTGCATTCGCGCCTGGTCCAACGCCGCATCGGTCTCATCATCCGGACAGATAATATAAAAGGACCCCTTCTCAAGACCTTTGACCAGCTCCTCCGCAACTTGGCTCGGATACCACGCCCCAGCCATCTTCTTCACCTCGCTCTCCGCCGTCGGCCCAACATTCCCCATCAGGCCCGTCCACGTCCACCCAGGGACGAGCAGATGCACGGAGATGTGCGCGGTCACAGGGTCCGATCGCAGGTCGTACGCCAGATGCTCCGTCAGACTCTTGATGGCGGCTTTGGAGGCATTGTAGGCCGGGTTTCCGGCGCCAGGAGGGTTAGTAATACCCTGCTTGGAGCCGGTGACGACAATCGATTTGGGGGTTGTAGATGAGAGCAGGAGGGGGATGATCGCCTCGAGGCCGTTCAATGGACCAAAGACGTTCGTGTCGAATGTCTAGCGGTAGAATATTAGCGAGGACAGCCTCGACAGAGCTGCAGAAACGCACCTTCTTCCAGTAATCGATATCTCCCCAGGGCTTCACCCGCCCCTCGAGCGCACTTCCCTGCGGCTTGTATCCCTTCCCCGCGTTGAGCATCACCAGATCCACCGCGGGGAAAGTCGAGCAGATCTGCTCCGCGACGTCGCCCCATTTCGCCCGGTCACCCACGTCGAAGACGTAGGCTTCGGTTTGGAGCGCGGGGTCCATGGCGGCGAGCGCATGCTTCGCCTTCTCTAGATTGGCGGCATCGATGTCCAGCAGGGCCAGGTGCATGCCCCGGCTGCGGCAGATCTTTGCGGTCGCAAATCCGACGCCGGACGCTGCGCCGGTGATTAAGGCTGTTTTCTGGGGCTGTAGGACGGTCATTTTGGATAGATTAGGATGGCAGTTGAGTACAGGCAGTGTTTGGGTTGTCCATGTTTATATCTTCTGGTCTCGGAGTTAACGGCGATATGCTGTCATCACATTGCATATTGCATTGTTAGATTCCTTCATAGTTATCCACATGCAGTGAAGCCAGTGCCAGCCAGTACAAGACGGTATTTGAGAGGAGTCTAGAAGATGAGATATGATCAAATCGAAGATTTATATTAGTACATTAGGTCAACAGATGCGGTAACTCTCCGGGGGGAGTATTTGCGGTTAATATATCTCTCCAACACCACCCTATAGCCTGTTTCTATGGCGTAATTAAACATTCAGAATCTGCTAAACCTAGCTCAGCTAAGCTTCGTTGCGCTTTTGAAACCCCGTGTTACCCCAGACTCCGCCACGTCCTGCCGATCCACTGCAGCAACGGATATAGAACGGACTGAAGGATCGAATGCGGAGATTCCTCTCCCCAAATGGAAGAACAACCATTTACCCGTTTAGCCGATTCTGCAGGTTGAGGAAGCTCTTTCTCAAGCTTTCGGGCTTGCGGAGGGGGTTATTTATATGTCTGGCGTCCTGTTGTTACTGAAGGGACACGCCAATGGTGTAGATCTACCCAAGATGGCCCTATTGTACCAATTCATCGCTCTACTCTTATATGTTCAGACCGCCTGGTCGTATCCGGCTGGCTCTGATCTAACGACTCGCGACAATCGAAATGCACACTGGGTCAGCACATGGGCGACCATGCCCCAGCTGGTAGAGCCGTACAATCTGCCCCCTGCCCCATATGTATGACCAATGGTTTAGGAAGCATGGACGACATGCTAATATGTGCAGAATGCATCCGACTCCGTGTTCAAGAATACGACCCTCCGTCAGACCTTCCGTGTGACGCAGCCTGCGCAGCAGATCCGTCTGCGTGTCTCCAACACCTTCGGATTGACGGACCTGTCCGTCACAAACGTCGCCATCTCTCTACCCGTTGACAACCAGCTCGGGACTAGAGCCATTAAGCACGGAAGTACCAAGCCCGTGTCGTTCAGCGGCAACCCCGACATTGTCATTCCGAAGGGAGCGCTGGCGGTGTCTGATCCCATCGACTTCCCGGTCAAGACCCTGCAGACCGTCACCGTCGACATATACCTGGAGCAAGGCCAGACTGGCGGCGCCATCACCGGCCACCCTGGCAGCCGAACGACCTCGTGGCTAAGCTTCGGCGACTGGGTTGGCACAGCGAACATGACCGACTCTTCCGCCCTCAGCACCGATCACTGGTACGCATCGTCTCCTGTACCCCTTCGACCACGAGCACAACTAAACGAAGCAGGTACTTTATCAGCGGCGTCGAATCCGTCTCCCCTGCGCGCACCCGCAGCTGCGCCCTCATCGGCGACAGCATCACCGACGGCCGCGGCAGCACGACCAACCAAAACAACCGCTGGCCCGACCTCCTCCTGCAGCGCATGCAGAAACACCCGGCGACCTCCTCCATCGCGCTGCTCAACCAGGCCGCCGGCGGCAACCGCATCCTTGCCGACGGCCTCGGCCCCAACACCCTGAGCCGCATCGACCGCGACGTGCTCGCCCAGACAGACGTGCAGTACGCGATCCTCTTCGAGGGCGTCAACGACATCGGCGTCGCGACGCCCACCCCGGCCGCGCAACAGGACATCGGGGATCGTCTCATCGTCGCGTACCAGCAGATCGCCACGCGCCTCCATGCGGCGGGCATTCCGGTGTACGGGGCGACGATCACGCCATTTAGTGCGCCGGCGGCGGATGCGAGCATCCAGCCGTACTCGCATCCGGAGCGGGAGAAGACGCGGCAGCGGGTGAATACGTGGATTCGGAGTAGTGGGGTGTTTGATGCAGTGCTGGATTTTGACAAGGTGGTGCGCGATCCGGAGAACCCGGCGCAATTGGCGAAGAAGTATGACTCCGGGGATTATTTGCATCCCAGTGTGGCCGGGTATCAGGCAATGGCGGATTATGTTCCTCTAGATCTATTCTAAGGATGGCCAGCACGGGTGTCTACTATGTACATGCTAAGGTTAGATAAACCGTCTCGCGAGTCTCCCCCGGATTGACCGCTTCTTCACGGTGCCATAGTCTGGCTTCGCCCCCATACTGCCAAAAATATCCCCAATGTAGTTGCTCGGCTTGACGCCCGCCGCAAACGTATGTTCCCATCCGTCAACGATGCCCTTGACAATCTCCACACCAGCCCGGTACAAATTCTGCACGGCGGGCTCAAACGCGCCCTGGTCGGTGTACACGAGATGCTGCAGCGCCGGCACACCAGGTGGGGGCCGGTCAAAGTCCGACGCCGTGCGCAGGACGATAATCCGCGCAAAGTCCGTCTTCCCGTGCATGGTGGCGCGCAGCAGCGCCTCCAGCGTGGCATTATCCTCCTGCGCAGTCGTGCAGTACCGCCCCGTGCCGTTGGTCCAGACGTCGACGATCTTGTCGAACGCGCCGCTGAGCAGGTTCCCGCTGTAGTAGACGTCGCTGGTCGCGACATCGCATTCAATGACACCAGGCGCCGCGGTGGCCGCCTTGTACCGGGCGTCGCTGGCATACTTCGTCCGGTACGCCTTTGCAACAGGCGTATCAGCCAGCTCGGCCTTGCGGGCCATCTCCGCCGCGAGGCTGCGCAGCTCGGCGTTCACTTCGAACACTTCCGTGCCGTAGACCTCGCCGGGCTGCTGGAAGGGGGCGCTGCCGCCCTGGGGGAAGTACGACGTCGAGAAGTTGGCCGGCAGCTCGCGCAGGTCAATCTCGTACTGCAGGGCGACCTGCACGGCGAAGCGGGACAGCGCGACGCCGGCGAGGGTGCCGGCCTCGGGGCTGATGCCGGCGATGCCGGCGATGAGGAAGTAGGTCTGGGTGAGGTCGAAGAGCGGGGAGAAGACGACCGAGGCGACGGTCACGGCGGCGTTGATCTCGCCCTCGCCGGTGACGAGCTGGCAGATCTGGTGGTCGGCGGTGCAGTGGACGTCCGGGAACAAGGGCGACGCGCCGGGCACGGTGATGTTATGGGCTAGGAGGTCGAAGTCGGGGATACCCCACCAGACTGCGGCCTCGGGCTCGAACTGTCTTGGTTAGTTCTGTTTGGCGATATTTAGACGGAGAAGAGCTGGTACTTACCATCGATACGATGAAGACCTTGGGCGCGATCTTGTCCTGCGACGGATGTTTGGCGCTGGCTCCTGCCACGCCGGGCAGGAGACAGGCACTGGCATACAGCAACGCTGAAGCGATTGACTGAAGCTGCATCGTGGAATGTTCCCGGATGATTGCGAATATTGGGGGAAAGCTGACGGAATTTATAATTTTGCAATTGATAAGAGGATTTCGGAAATGGGGCCTCGGAGGGAATCCGTTTGGATCCGACTCGTTCTGCAGCTGGAAATGGGAAGATCGGCATAGATAGATGCAGTTATCGGATAGTATCGTGTAAGACTGTAAGGGACGTTGCCCACAGAAATTCATTTATGTCCATAGGAGACTAGCTAGGAGTAGGTTATAGGTATATTAGATTGTTGTTCTGGGTGGTGGTACATCGGTGTGAAACTACTTTTGTGATATACCAAGACCATCTACAAAGCTTGGCTGTCTATCTGTCTATCAACAACGGCGTTACTAGTTAGTACAGTGTGGAACTCTCATCCGAATGCTCATCGGAGGATACCGAAGACTCTATCTAATCAGTAATCAGTAATCAGTAATCACTAATCACTCGTCAATAATCAATAAATTCATACAATCTATGAGATCGATCTTTCCATCGAGGTAGTCGAATACTTAACCTTATCTCATCTAGATCTGGTTTATCTAGAGTATGTGACAGTCACATGATCTATTAGTCGAGGAGATAAATAGTAGGAAATAATCATTTAACACATTACCATGACCACAGATGGTGGCACCCTAGTCATAGTATCATAGTACCCATTCGTCTATCCCTCCTAGTCATGTAGCTTATGCAAGGAGTATGTGTAAGTGATCTACTCCGTACATCGAGCACACCTGCGAATCCAGCGATATGCCTGTCACACGGCGTACACGAGGCCCTCCCACCAAATTGCGTATGACTCTGGTAGACAGAATGATTGGCAATGACAGCTTGGCGTGGCGATCCCAGCGAGATCCAAGAAAATCCGACCAGAAAGATAGATTAATTTCCCTCCTCGAGGGTGCCCTCCACGTCATCTCTCCGTCCATCGCTCCATGACGTCATGTCTACCGTCCTCTTTAATACCCATGGATGCACCACTCTACACCTGAAGTCCACTCTGTAAACAATCTTCTCGAGGACTGTAATTCTAGAAACAATTACTTCCAGGTAAGTTATCCCTACTGTATCTACTGCCAGATAGATACTGATCTTCCAGCCATGCCGCAAATGCACGATCGCATCCGCGACGACCTCCTCATCAAGGAACGCTCGCTCTGGACGGCCCTGACCTCTGCCAACCCTGGCCCCGAAATCGAACGACTGTCCAACCCTGAAGCCAACTATCTCTTCCCCCACAAGCCCATCCTCACCCTCGACGGACAGCCGTCCCTATCCAAGGAGCTGCAGCCGCCGTTCCACCGTTTCGACCAGTTCCAGCTGGAGGAGGTGCGGGTAATTATTATTGATCTGATGGCGGGCACTGTGACGTATAAAATCAAAGCGACGCGCGAAGACGAGTCCTATGTCGGAACAGGCTCGACGACTTGGAGTCAGGCGTCGGATGGGGAGTGGCGGGTTGTGACGCACACGGAGACCTTGATGTAAAGATACCTGGTTCCTGTATTCTCTGTTATGTTTCGGTTGATGATAATGAGTATATGAGTTTGAATCCGAATCCGAATCCGTCAAAAACCCGTATACGTTTCTTGTTAGACGGTCTAGCCTCTGGGACGCCAGACAATCAACTCATTGGATAGGTCGCGTCTACGGCTCAACTTAGAACAGTCTGGGTGTTATTTAGCCCATGGATACATCAAAAGCCACCCCAACTAGCCTGAATGGGGTATAATCCACGGGTTATTATGATACTACACAATTGTTTCTGCGTTAAATTGCCGACCCAATCGTCCTGTCACAACGGTTGTGGGGAAATAAGTGTTCTGCATCTTATGGAGATTCGTTCCTCCACTACTTAGACTTCGAGGATACCAGTCGACAACGCCTCACCCAAGGCTCGCCAAGTGCCATCTGTCCGCCTGGCCAGATCTGGATCGAACTACCAATGCCCTCAAACAAAGATACGACTCCTTGGCAAACCGTCTTCTCCAGAAAAGGAGGAGAAGATTCAAGAGGCAAGATGGAAAAAAAAAGTCCTTTCCGAGATCTAGACTGCCGCTAATTATAGGATGGGATCGGCAGTCCGTTGAATCGACTAGCACGGCCTGGCACTAACGTACGGGACAGTGCGCTCGATGCGATAACGTCTCCATCTATTGATTGCGATCTACTCCTTACTCCGTAAGGGACACATGGTGATGTCCTCCCCCTGACAACCCATGTGCTGGGCTCCGAGGCAAAACAAGTTTTCCGCGGGCTGACCATGCTGAGACAAGATTGTGTCATGGCTGTGTTCTGGAATAATCGGCCAGAGGAACCGGTCGGAAGGGACCGTGGGTTCGACAGGGTCTTCCGTGGCGCGGGTAACTCTGCTGTTATATTGAGAACGGGACGGTGGATATACGGATTTGGTCGGGTATTCGGACATCTTGTGCGGAGGCACAGAGCAGTCTCAAGCCGACAGGCAGAGGCCCAACTCTGCAGAAAATGATCGACTGCAAGGGATTGCCTTGGTAGGTCTGATGCATCTGCGGTTGTGAAGGATTCGACAATGCAAGAATCGAACGATGATGGCGGATGGAAAAGCCGGCGACGTTGCTTGTTTGGGAAAGGCTGGGCTGACTAAGTGCTGTCGTCTCAGCAAGCCCTAACATTGACATCAACATGCACACATCTCTTCTGCCTTCTCGTACTAATGCTCTACTGTGTCCAGTCGAATACAGTCTCTACTCAATCGAACACTACCTCTCCTTAAATCCAGACAGTGATGTATCTGATGTCTCCCGCTCCCACCCACCTCTAGACGCCTACGGGTACTTTTGCGGCCAAAAGGGGCGGGCTCCACGGGTCTAGTGCCGAGGTGGCTCCAACGGCGGATGGAATAATCTACAGATTCAACTAGTCCATGACAGCCGTGCCTGTCCGGCCTATGACAGCGCCAGTCGGGGATGCCTCGGAGGACCCGGTGGAGCCCAAATCCCGGCCATGATGTATAGTTCCTTGTGCCCATGCTGCGCCAGGAGTAATAGGGTGGATGGGCCTGCAGAAAATTTTCCCATCCTTATTTTGGTGCTGTTGACATGATTCTGCTTTCCCCGAATCGTCTCCATTCCGGCCGAGTTGACGCGTGCCTTTCTGATAGGCTTGGATACGGGTGGATGTGACAGCTCGCAAAGTGTCATATATTGCATATATTGCCTCAATATCGCCTTCCGTGGTTCCGCCGTCTTTTTTCGTACCTGAACTCTACCAGTCCAAAGCCACTGTTTCATTATTGACGCTCAGTTCGCTCCCCGCAAAGTATATCTAACATCGATGTTCCTGCTACGTCTTGTCTGATCTCCAACCGCTGTTCCGTATGGGCACGGACGATCTCTTTTCCATCACCACGACATCACCACCACCCCCGACCCACCATGGACGTTGCCTGCGAAACACCGCCGCCAGCATCGACACACTGGCTCACGAATGCCCACGACAGTGACAACTGCCACCGCTCACTGACCTCCCTCATGGCGCCGCGCAACATCTTCGTCGTCGGCGCAGGCATTGCCGGCATTGCCTGTGCGCTCTCCCTCGCCAAAGAACTCACCCCTTTCGTCCCCGACCTCCAGATCACCATCTTTGAACGCCACGACGTGCTCTCCACCAGCGGCGGCGCCATCAACCTCACCCCCGTCGCGCAGCGGCACCTCGACCGCCTCGGCGTGCTCGACGAGCTCAACCGCCTCGGCTCGGAGGGCGGCGCCGACGTCGACGGCATCGAGCTGTACTCCGCGCGCTCCGGCAAGTCGCTCGGTTCCATCGACTTTACCGACCACCGCGGCAACGGCTTCGGCGGCTACAAGGGCCGCCGCGTCATGCGCATCATCCTCTCGCTGGCGATGCTGGCCGTCGTCGATCGCACCAAGAACGTCCACGTCGCCTTTGGGAAGAAGCTCATCCGCGTCGACGAGTCCGCCGATCAAGCTACCCTGCATTTTGCGGATGGGACGTCGGCCACCGGCGACCTCGTGCTCGGCTGCGACGGTGTGCATTCTGCAACCCGCTCGCAGTTCGTCGCCCCCGACAACCCGTCGGAGTACACGGGCATCTCGTTCGTCCAGACCGTCATCGACGCCAACGATATCGACGCCCCCATCCATTTCGCCGCTACCTCCATGAACGTCTCCCGCTACGGCTCCCTCCTCGCCAGCTACTGCGACCGTGACCGCTCGCAGATCTTCCTCGCCGCCATCGTCCAGTTCCCTGAGAACCGGTTATCGCAGTACCGTCTTGATAACGCCCAGGAGTGGCGCACCAAGTCTGCCATCAAGTCTGCCCTCCGTGACGAAATGCGGCAGCGGTTCGGCCGTTCCGGAATCCCCTGCGTCCGCGAGATGACCTCCAAGCCGGCGGACTGGATGCTGTATCCAGTGTACCAGGTGCGGCCAGGTGGGCGGTGGCACACAGAACGTGTGTTGTTGCTAGGGGATGCTGCTCATGCTGTATGCACTCCCCAATTCCTCTTTAGTATGTAGAGAATGCTAATGATGATAGATGCCTCCCCGCGACGAATCCGCCGCATACGCCCTCGACGACGCAATCCTCTTCTCGCGCATCCTCGCCAAACACCGCCACGAGCATCTGCACGTCGCCTTCAAGGCGTACGAGGACCTCCGCCGCGATACCGTCAGCACGGCGTTCAAGGCGTCGCGCCGCATGTGGGAGAAGAACCGCGACTTGGGGTACCTCGAGAGCAGGCTAAAGGAGTGGACGCTGCCGTTCTACATTCGCAATTCGCGTGAGGCGCGCGAGGCGGCGTGGGAGTTTGACGCGACCAAGATTAGTATTCCGATGCCGGTGGACACGCAGACGACGTCGTCATATTCTACCGATTCATTTGAGAAGGATTTTCGGGTTTAGCCTCGCTTAGATGGGGGTGGTGCTTTGGTTAGATGGTTCGGGTGGGGAGCATTTATGGAGTTGGGGTGTTTCTTTCTTGCATTGAAATGAGCCACGATTAGCATCGGTTACCATGTGCATAGCGGTTGGAGTCTGAGTTGCATTCACTTGACAGATAGATAACATCAATTCTGTCCAGCAATCAATCCTACTCAACTAGAACATCCCCCTACCTTCTCCTCACACCATATCAGTCCCTTACAGACGACTGTAAATTTACAAAGTCTGCCCCGCAGATCCCACAACAGCAGCCTTGACCGCCGCAGCCCCAACAAGGTCATAATCATACGGAACAGAGGTCAGCGTGCCCTCGGGGGCCGCATTCTCCCCATCGCCAAAGTCATTGTCCCGCGCAACCGCATACCCGTCATCGGTCGAGTAGAGCGGCTTCTTCACGCCGACGAACTGGTTGCCCTCGACGAGCACCTGCGCGCCCTGGCGCGTGTTGATCGCGTCGCCGACGTTCTCGTAGTAGTTGTTGTAGATGTGGCCGGTGCCGAAGCGGAGCGACGGCCCGCGCGAGTTGATGTTGGCCCAGTAGTTGTTGGCGTAGGTCACGCGCAGATGGCCCGTGTCTTCATCGCCGTTGCTGTCGGAGTGGCCGACCAAAGAGGCTTTCCAGTGGTCGTGAATGTAGGTGTTGGAGATGGTGACGAAGTCGGCGGCGTGGGTGAGCTGTATACAGTATTAGCTTGGGTGTGGGTGGATGGGAATGTTGCAGAAGGGAAGGGAGGGGCGTACGTCAATCAAGCCATCGTAGTAGTCCTTGTCGTGGTCTCTGTCCGAGGAGACGTCGCAATGGTCGATCCAGACGTTGTTCGAGTATTCTATCATACATTAGTACGGGTAGATGTGGACAGTTTGGTAGTGGCAGGGAACGTACGAACGCCAATGGCATCGCCATTGTCAGCCAGGACCTTCTTGACGCCCAGGTTCTGGATGATGATGTTCTTCTTCTCCTTGACCAGCCTGCACTAATCAGTCTCTGGCTAGAATGTATCCCGATGATGGACGGAGTTTACAATCCAAATCCCTCAAGAACAGCGTTGGCGTCCTTGCCAATAATGCTGGTGTTGCTGCCGACGCGCGCCTGGTCGGCAGTCTGCTTGATGGTGCCGCTCACGACGACCACCTTGGGGTCATCGCTGGAGACGGCCTCGGTGAACTGGGCGTACGACGAGACAGTGGTGGTGGTTCCGCCGGCACCGCCGGTGGTACCGCCGTTCAAGCTGGCGTAGCCAAAGGCCGTCTGGCACGTCAGTATACATTATCAGAGGGTGTATTGTCAGGGCAGCTCACGCCGTTGGTGGCACGCTTGTGCATAGGAAAAGTAGGGGTGGGAACCGCGAGTGCCTGTCCAGACAGGCATGCAGCCAGTGCAGCGATCCACTTGAGGTTGAGCATTGTGAAGGTAGAGTACAAATCAAAAGAGTATATACAGGGTGATAAGAATTGAAGATTGAAGAAGGCACAGATGAAAGAAAGGCACAGTGGGGAGTGATGAGAAGGGAATCCTGAACGTCCGGAGACGCTGGCTTTATATACACTCGACGAGGTCTCTGTCACCCCCGGAGCTCCAGCTGGGTATATCTAATCCACATGCGCCATGGTGGGTGCTCAACAGAGATCGGCGTTACAGACGTGCTACGCACGCTCATGGTTGGAGCATTCCCACAGGATATTTCTCCGTCCACGCAGGAGAGAGTCAGGTCAACCGCCAAGAGGAGAGAAGAACCACGACAAGGCTTGGCCAACTCCAGGCATGATGGTCTATGGGCGCCTGGTGTTTGGCGACGATCCGGAATTAACTGGGACTTAGGGCTGCAGGAGTCGAGACACGTTTAATTGAGACAGGTAAAACTTCCACAAATGACCGGTGCGTTTCAGGCGGGATGCCAAGAGCCCCGGGGTTTCGAACCAGCTTCAGGGGCAGAGATATCAATTAAAATTTCACGGCGGTTCCTCCGGTTCATAGCATAATGACGGGGGACTTGGCTTTGGGATAGCTCGGGGACTCTTGTGGCAGTCAACTGACTCGTGGGCCAGGGGTGGAAGCTATGCGAGAGGCGGATTTGGATATACAACTGGAAGAACATGCGTCCACCAGTTGGAAGGTTGATTTATGTAACGAATTGAAGATCATCTGAGATGATTTCATCTCATGAGGTTTGGGTATTGTATACTCTACAGCTGTGGTTCATGAAGGGGATACTTGCACTCAGACATGCACTTTCATATATCTTGCGGTACACACATGCTCCATAGACATGCAGTCCAACTACGTAACCGCCAAGCCATACGAGACGTCCACATGGATCATCTAAAATAAGGACCATCTGTAGCGCCATATGAGTTCTCCGATTGAGAGGCTCATCTCGATCGCGGTAAAACTTCGGCGCGTCTGATAGTGAACTAGTTAACTAGTTATCCGGGTGTCTAGAGCTGACTCATCCAGTTATGCGATGGCGCCATCTGTAGTAGCACACTATACTCCAAATTAATCGACCTCGGCTTTATCTTCCGAACCATATCCAACACTGCGTTCTTCCCTACAACCCCGCATCACGCAACATGGCCGACACTTTTTCCTCCATTCCCATCGTCGACTTCCGCCGTCTGCAGGACCCCCAGACCAAGGCGGAGGCGCTGACGGAGCTCAGGGAGGCCATTTTCCTGGCAGGGTTTCTCTATCTGACCAACCATGGCCTAGAGGTAAGGACCTCGGATGCATGCATGTACAAACAACACACCTGACATGTCCAGTCACTCACCAAACGCGCCCATGCGAAGCTCCCGGAGCTTTTTGCCCTCCCTGACGAAGTCAAGGAGAAGTGTAATATGATCAACTCCCCGTCATTCGTGGGATATACTCGTCTTGGGGCGGAGACTACCGCCGCTAAGACCGATCTGCGAGAGGTATGTAGGATGACTGCTGCATTGTTACCAGCTAATTGGGGTAGCAATATGATTTCGGGACCTCCGGACTAAAGACCTGGACGGAGAATGATCCGTTCTGGCAAAGGGTGGAGGGTGAAAGTCAGGTATGATGTGGTCTGGTGTTTTCTACGTTCAATCTAATCCTCTGCAGTATCCCGATTGTCCTGGGGCAAAGGAGCTAGTCGAGGAATACATCTCTGAGTCTGCAAAGCTCTCGCAAGAATTCATGCGATATGTCTCCGAGTGTCTGTCACTTCCTCCAGATACCTTTGAGTCGTTCAAAGGAAACATGGACCGTCTGAAGTTCATCAAGTACCCCCAGGCGCCGCCTGGCTCACAAGGCGTCGGTCCCCACAAGGACTCGAGTGGACTCTTCACGTTCCTCTCCCAGGATGACACTGGCGGCTTGCAGGTGCTGAATAAGAACGGGGATTGGGTCGATGCCCCACCCATCGAGGGCAGCCTTGTTGTGAATATCCAGCAGGGCTTCGAGGCCATTACCGGTGGCGTCTGCACTGCAACGACGCATCGCGTGATTGTAAGTGGTCTATTCGACCATACACTTCATGTCGCTAATAGAACAGGCGCCTACAACGAAAACCCGCTACAGCATTCCGTTCTTCCTCGGTGTACGATTGGACCTCACTCTGAGTGAACTGCAGGAGTCTGCCGCGCACATTGTGAAGCGCATTCCGGCATCCGATGATCGCAAAAAGCGGGCGGTTGACGTCCCTAGCGAGTTTCTATCCCCGCTATACTCTTGCGTATGTGAGCATACCCCTCTGTTGAAACAATTCTAACAGGATGTATGTAGTTCGGCGAGGCCTATCTGCGAAATCGGATTCTGAGCCACCCGGATGTCGGCCAAAAGTGGTATCCCGCACTGTATGAGCGGTACTCCAAGCAGGTTCTCCAGTAGGTGGTGACAGGTTGCTGAATATGTACTCCGCATATTTTTGCTCGGCTTGTATAGTCAAAACAGGATGCGAAGAGCTCTGCCTCCGCCCAGCCATCCAGCATCATCTTGTACATAGAATGAACCTCGTACATACTCGTATATCTACTCTCATCTCGTATTCTTCATCCGCCAAGTCGGTCGGAAGCGTTCGCTCATCCACGAAGGCGGGCGGAAGTGTTCCCTCATTTACCCCCACTATTGACTGGACCCGTATTTAAGCTACCCCGACTCCTCCCACTTGCCCCTCATCCCCAAAACACAAACGTCAGCACCATGTCCTCAATCCCTGCTTCCACGCTGGAAACCCTGCGGGGTGCGCTCAAGTCCTCCAACGTATATACCCCTGGCTCGGATGGCTACGAGGCTAGTCTCGTGCGATGGTCCGGAACCGGCGTCAAACAAGCAGTATGTTTCGCCTCGGGTATTGCTGTTTTATAGCTGACACACCCAGGGCGTGGTTGTTATGCCAGTCGACGTCGATGATATCCGCACAGCACTTCTCTGGGCCCAGGAACACAGCGTCGATATCGCCGTCAAGGGCGGCGGCCACTCCGTTGCCGGCACCAGCTCCAGCGATGGCGGACTGGTCATCGACCTCTCCCACATGAACGAAGTCACCGTTCACACCGAGTCAAAGACGCTGACCGTGCAAGGCGGCGCCGTGTGGAAGGACGTCGACGAAAAGGCCGCCGAATACGGTCTCGCCACTGTGGGCGGCACAGTCAACCACACCGGCGTCGGCGGCCTCACCCTCGGCGGTGGCTACGGCTGGCTGAGCGGGCTGTATGGACTGACCATCGACAACCTGCTGTCTGCTCGTGTTGTCCTGGCCGACGGACGCGTCGTGACGGCCTCGTCCACCGAGAACGCAGACCTGTTCTGGGCCGTGCGCGGTGCCGGATACAACTTTGGCGTTGTCGTCGACTTTGTCTTCCAGGCGTACGAGCAGAAGAACCCCGTCTACGCAGGGCTCGTGTGCTTCACCCCGGAGAAGCTCGAAGCCGTTATCGACCAGCTCAATGCGCTGATGAGCCCAGCTGACCCCCGTGCCGGCGCGATCTGCATTCTGGCACCGCCGCCCGGCGCCCCAGTGCCCATGGTGAACGTGATTGTGTACTACAACGGCACCCGCGAGGAGGGCGTGGCATACTACAAGGGTTTGTTGGCGCTCGAGCCCGCGGTCAACATGATCGACATGATCCCGTACTCGCTGGTCAACTCGCTGCAGAACGCCATGGCGGGCTACGGCGGCCGCAAGGTGCTCAAGGGCGTGTTCTTCCAGACCCCGCTAAACACAACGTTCCTGCGCTCCATCATGGACTTTCTGACTGAGACAAATGACCAGCATCCGGAGCTCATCCCGGCCCTGCTGCTGGAGTTCTATGATATGCGCAAGATCTGCGACGTGCCGCTGTCCGCGACAGCGTTCGCTAACCGCAGCGCCACGCAGAACGGCGCGATCAACATGCGCTGGACGGACCCTGCCAAGGACGGTGTGTATCGTGGCATTGCGCGGGATATCCAGGCGCGGTTCAAGGCGCAGTACGAGAAGGAAACTGCGGGTCAAAGCACGACAGATGTGCCGCAGTATATCAACTATGCGGAGCGTAAGTTGCCAATCTTCTGAGAGTGATATGCGATGACACTGACATGACCAGCCGGTGACTCTGTCGTCAATAACATCTACGGAGAGAACTTGGGCCGACTACAGGAAATCAAGGCAAAGTACGACCCGACCAACGTGTTCCATAAGATGCATGCTATTGCCAAGAGTGCATAGGCCCGACTTGATGGCATTGAATACAAGAAATATGTACATAGCGACAGGCTCACAGCTTGCCTGGTAGGATGCAATACTTGATCGATTTGACCGTAGTCCATCCCTCGAGGGCTTCCTCGCCCATATCGCGGCCAAACCCGCTCTCCTTGACTCCTCCGAAGGGCACGTTGGGGCTGAGCATCGCCCACGCGTTGACCGTCACCTGGCCGGTTTCCAGGGCGGCCGTAACGCGATGGGCGCGGCTGATGTCGTTGGTGAAGACCGCCGCACTCAGCCCGTGCAGGGAGTCGTTGGCCTTGGCGATGACCTCGTCTTCTGTCGTGAAGGGGGCAATGCTCTGCGGACAGTCAGTTTATGTGGCCGCGCCAAACAAAATGCTCGTACATACCGCCACAGGACCGAAGATCTCCTCCTTCATGATGGTCGCATCCTCGGAGACATCCGCGAACGCAGTGTTCTGCACAAAGTATCCCTTATCGCCGACCTTCTCACCACCGAAAAGCAGTCTAGCTCCGCACTGCTTGCCCTGCTCAATATAAGACAGGACCTTCTTGTGCTGCGCGGCGCTGACAATCGGCCCCTTGGTAGTCGCCGGGTTGAGCGGATCACCAGCGACAGTAGGCGTGCTCGCCGCCATCTCGGCATACCGCTTGAGGAACTGCTCGTAAATCGTCTTCTGGACGTAGATGCGCGATCCCGCCGCGCAGATCTGGCCGTTGTTCGCGGTGATGCCGATCCGCGTCCACAGCAGCGCGTTCTCCAAGTCGCAGTCATCAAAAACAATCGACGGGCCCTTCCCGCCGAGCTCGAGGTTCACCCGCTTCAGGTTCGTCGCCGCCGCAGCCTTCAGGATCTGGCGGCCGGTCGCGGAGGAGCCAGTGAACGAGATCTTCCGCACGAGCATATGCTCCGACAGCGTGCGGCCGGCGGACGCGCCGTCGCCTGCGATGATGTTGACCACGCCGGCGGGGAACTTCGCCTCCTGGATCAGCTGGGCGAGCTTTTGCGCGTACAGCGGAGAGAGCTCCGACGGTTTGATGATGAGCACATTACCCGCCGCGAGGGCAGGCGCCAGCTTCCAGATCGTGATCATCCTGCCAGCCACGCATTAGTTTCATACGCGCAGTCCGTATAAAGGAAGAGGCACATACAACGGTGCATTCCATGGCACAATAGCAGCACACACACCCAGCGGCTCGCGATGCGTGTACGCCATGCCGCCGTCCATCGCCAACGACTTGCCGTCGATCTTGTCCGCCCACCCGGCGTAGTAGCGCAGATTAGCCACCGCCTGTGGGATGTTCATGCCCATGCTGTCGGTGAACAGCACACCGGCGTCAATGGCCTCCAGCGAGGCGAAGACCTCGGCATCGCGCTCGATCAGATCGGCCAGCTTCAGGAGCAGCTTTCCGCGGGCGGCGCCGGTGGTGGTCTTCCAGACCTGGAAGGCCGCGGTCGCGGAATCGACCGCCTTATTGACGTCCTCGGGGCTGGCGGCGGCGATGGTGCCCAGCGTCTCGCCGGTGGTGGGGTTTTCGACGGTCAGGGTCTGGGAGGACACCGAGGGGTTGAAGGTGTTGTTGATGAAGAGGCCGGTGGGGACTAGATGCTGTTAGTTTGGGGTCTGTTGTGGTTGTCAGTTGTATGTACCCTCGATCTGGCGCCCTCCGGCACCGGTGACTGTTATCGACGACATGATGCTGGTATAGTGTTGCAAATATGTGAAAATGATGCAGAAGCGTTGGGGGCCATAAGCTCTATAAGTTCTAGTGCTCGCCGCGGACATGCCACGCTAATTCGCCGGGGACTTTCCGCAGTCGTTCCGTCGTCAGTGGGGGGGTGGGCCGTTCCGAGCGAATTCCGAGATGATGTGACAGTCGTTGTTTACACTCTGGTCACTTCGATGCTAGGAATCCCTGGGTAGGCGAGTCTATGATCAGCAGTGTAACAGCACGCTGCAATGGGGTCAGCATCCGGCGTACGGGCCTTAGGCTTTCGGGGTACCCGTTCCCTTGCCGGAAGGAAATCATTCCAATCGCACTTTTTGTCCTGAAAAAAGTTAGGACAGGCGCAAACTGCTATCAAGTGCGAGTCATGCGGAGGTTGCCCGAGTCCAATAGTAAAAACGGAAATGGAAGAAGTGTTCAGCCTCCAGGAGGTGCTTTAGCTTTCCTTGTACAACCGGAAGTGAGGGTCTAGTTCGGGATTTGGTGTCTCCAACGTCAGCATCATACAGATTTAATGATGGCTTGGCTTGAACGATCAGTCAGCCTCTAGCCCCCATGTACATAAAGTTCTCATACTTCAGCCCTAAACCAAGGGTCGTTCAAGATCTCTTTCACGGATGCCCTCGCAGAGGGCTCCAACCGTAGCAGTTTGCTGATAATACGCCGTAGCCTGACGATATCTTCATAGGTCAAGTCTGCTCTCCGTGCACCATCAAAGTACATCTCCTCCAGCCAGTCCTGTAACACAGGTCCCGCAGCTTCTGCCGTGCAGTCACCGCTCATCGTTCTCCACTGGTCCAGCCATTTCTCAGGCAGTACTTCATTTGTAATATCCTGCATCTGGCCCACGAGGATTTTGGGTGTTATCAGGAAGCTGTCGAATGGTGGCTGGCCGACAAAAAGCTCAAATAGCTATGCACTTGTCAGTATAGTAAAGGCAATTGTTGTTGCCATGTTCACCTACCAGGCATCCCAGGCTCCATAGATCCACCCGATAATCCATACAGTCCCCAAAGATGACCTCTGGTGCTCGAACGGGTAGCGGAGTGTGAAGAGTTCGAGGCACATTTTGCTCTGTAAATGCTTCGCCAAAGTCGACTAACTTGGTCATCCCTGACAAAGGACATGAATATGTCCCAGAAGGCCTGACGATGTATTCGGGGATACCAGGATCTAATTGTTTACCGTCTGTCGTGTGAACATGTCCGATGTCTGGTTTGCCCAGTGTTTCGATGAAATCCTGCTCTGGTACGTTGTCCATAGGGGCTATGGCAAATATCAAGTTGCGGATGTGAAGGTCTATACCAGGTGAGAAACACATAACACAGCACAGATAAAAAAAAAAAAACGGGCCATCATCTACCTCCATGCGCAATCTTTTGATCGTGTAGGTAGTCAAGCCCTAAGAGTGCCTGCTTCGCAATAGCCTTGGCGAGTTTTCCAGGCAGTCTCTCATCAGAAAATTGAGCATCTATCAAGTCGGGAACACTTGGTCCCAAAAGCTCGGAAACTAAGCAGCGATGCGTTCCGTTCGGTCCTTCTAGTTCGAAATCATCAAGTAGGTGTATGACATGATGAGAGCTGGCGGGTGTTGATCTCAGCTTCTTCAGAATGCCTAGCTCTTGCTGCCGCCGGTCATCACCTGTCTCTGAAGCACAGACTTTGATGGAGACGTAAGTTCCTACACTTCGATCTCTTGCAGCCCAAACTGTGGAATAGCCTCCCCATCCCAGTTTATGAAGAATCTTGTACCTTTCGTTTGCTAGAGAGCACCTCAATGAGATTGGATGATAGCCGCCTTTTCTGTATCGATCGAGGGGCTCCGCGTCAATTGGACAGGAATACAGAAGCTGATCCCTTCTGGGTGAAGTTGAAAAGTACGAGATCAATGATGAATGGACGCGCCATGAAGTGACTGGGTCCTTTGATGTTGTTCCACGGAGAATTCTCCATGTATAATGAAGCATCTCTCGTATAAGAATGATGACAGAATCTCGATGAGTATACCAATAGGGACACGGCTGAGCCGTTCCATGACCATGCAGGGGTAATCACGTGAGTACTGACCACAATCTCGTCCAGCTCAAGGTCTAATATGAACAGTCTAAGTACAGGTTAGGAGGACGATGGACCGTTCTGTTACAAAAGCCTGTCATGGCAGTTGGACCTCTACCGGGTTGATTTGTTTCGGGGTTCAACTCTAGTGTATTAGACGTACTAGCGGTAATCACGGTGTAGATGATATCGCTTACGGCCAGGACGTTCAGCCGTCGAACTTCAATAATCATGGATGCCTACAACTATGCAGATCACAATATATGAATCAGGAAGTAGGGACCACTACATATTGTCTTCGTGGAAGTTGACCAACTGCATTCTATTATCGCACTGGCAAAGAAACAACATTATTTTCATCTGGTGTTAGCCCTCCATCCTCTCCTTCAGCCGACTCTTCACTCTCTTCTGAACTTGACCTTTCACTTTCCTGGTAGCAAGATTCCATACTCTCCGTCCATACTACCTCCCTTTCAACCATATATTCGCCGTATCTTGTCACTTTACATAGCCCTGGCCACATTGACAACCTGACCAAAAGACCTCCGCCTTCGCAATCTGTCAAACTCTGCATGGTATCCGGGTCATATCCTCCGCCGGACTTGCTGTTCGCAAAGTAGTAGGCATTTTCTTGACGCTCTAGCCGCTGTTTCAACGTATAGCAGTCCGAGATAAGGGTCTTCAGGCCGACGGTCCTGACTTGAGTGTCTGTATTGCTGTATTTTCCGAGCTTTGATGCGATTTCCTGTGCCAGGGACATGCATATTGTGTCTAGAGAGTCCGACATCATATGCTCCACACCCATTCTTGTCGCCGGGTCCCAGTATTGCGAAAATATCTGTGGGTCTGAGCAGCTGCAATTAATTCCCTTCTTCCGACATCTGATGTTGAGCGACTTACATTCTTCGAACACGGCTTCCCGGAGCTTTGCCAGATAATAATCAAGGCCCGGGGCACGTTTCATGGTCCCCCAGCATAATAAATTTGCTCAATATTGGCTCCCATATTAGACTGCTGGCGCGAGCATGGATCACGGCCCGTTGTCCAGGCATGCTCCATAGGTCATCCGAGGGTGAATCAACCTCTTCCAACACGAGCTCTTTCAGAGCGTTCCTGTCGTTGAAATGTGTTGCGACCCATCTTTCTAACCGGTAGTTTAGATGTCTCATTTGCGCGCTTGCCTCATCGTCGCAAAGGATGTCAGACGGGAACTGCAACGCATTCGGCTGCCTTGTAAGCTCAACGACTTGCTCATTGGCACTGCGTAACTCAGCTTCATGCTCGTTTTTCAGGCCGGGGAAGTGGGAACTCAGCACCGTAAACTCCCTATGTGAGTGGTGCAAGCGTGATTCGAGTTCCCTCACTTTGTTACGGAGAGCCTCTGCGTCTTTCGCATCGTACTCCATCAGGAACTTATTCTGTGTGATTTGGTCGATTTCTTGACGCTATATAAACAGGTCCGTCGTTTCGCCTTTAAATATGGGATCTGGTGGGGTCAACTGGTTGGTCGGGAAGACTGCCCTCGGCCATGATTCAATTGTAAGGTGGCTAGACCCGTGAAGCATGGGTTAGGAAAAGAGATGGCGTGTTTAGGTTAATGGCAAGGGAGTTCTTATCATGAATTGTGTCAATGACTAGGTGAGACTGGCCGGGAAGAAGGGATATGGTAGTGACGTTCCGCCATGCGTGCGGGGATAATGATAACAGTCAATGAAAAGAGGATCCGGATGCGACGAAGATTTGCGTGAATGTTGAGCAATATTACTGTCATCACTGCTGTGGTAAATACTTAACAGCTCTCACCTTCTTTCTGATCTGCTACATCGCACACACTCCTCCATATTATCCAGCCGCAATACAATACGAATTCATTTAAAATGGGATCCACGAATACCATTGTTATAGGCATCGATTTTGGGACTACTTACAGCGGGTTAGTATTTACTTCCTCCATTGCAATCGAGTGCAGTTGCTTATCCGACACAGTATCGCCTGGACTCTTCGTGATGGAGAAGATGTCGAAGTAATCTCTACCTGGCCTGGAGGAGGAAGTCGTATGTTGGATAATCTGTACAGGTCGAGATGGTATCTAACTACATCAGGTACCACACCCAAGGCCCCGAGCACCATCCTCTACAAGAAGAAGGCGATCCACTGGGGCTACCAGACAGGCGACATGGGTGGTGCCATCCAGGGAGTCAAGCTTCTCCTGGACCATTCCCGTCAGCCAAAATATCAACCCCCTGCAGAGGCCCGTGACATTATCAAACGACAGGGAATCACACCCGTACGTGTGGCGAGTGATTATCTTCGCAACCTAGTTGCCCATGTCAAGGACATGCTGGATCGACGGTTTGGCAGTGCGATCCAGTCCATGAAGTTGGAATATGTCTTGACCGTGCCTGCCGTTTGGTCTGACATGGCCAGAAGTGCTTCTATCATTGCTGCCAAAGAAGCTGGAATTCCCACACAACATCTTACTCTCGTCTCAGAGCCCGAGGCTGCTGCTCTCCATTGTTTGCGTTCAATTCGGCCAAATACCATAGGAGTGAGGATCATACACGTGTCATACATTTCGTTCTTCGTATTCTAACACATACCTACAGAACGGAGATGTGGTGGTAGTGTGTGATGCCGGGGGAGGGACAGTGGTGCGTAATTTTTGACCCGTCCGTCCTACATTCCTAATTCCGTCAAGGTAACGATCACAGGACTTGATTTCATACTGTGTTAAAAGCACGAATCCATTGCGACTTGAAGAAGTAACACAAGGGACCGGTGAGTAGCTTAGACACCCGCTTTCACGGTCAAGACTAAGTGTTTCAGGTGGTGTGTGCGGTTCTGCCTCATTGGATGCAAGATTCAACGAACATCTGAGAGAGCGTTTCGGCAAGAAGTTCGAGAAGATACCTCGGCAGTCCAAAAAAATGGCCATGAAGTATTGGACGGAGACTATCAAACCAAACTTCACAGGACAAGTCGATCCCTGGAGTGAAAAGGGTAAGCTAGAAGGAGACTACTTCATCCCGCTTCCAGGAACTTCGCACAAATGGGCCAAGGGCCTGGACAACGGCTTTTTACCCATCTCAGCGTGGGACTCCCTACCCTTCTGATCTCGTTGTATTTGTCACTGAAATCGCTCAAGGGACACCATCAAAGACATATTTGATCCCGTCGTCCAAGAAGTAGTAGACCTGATCGATCATCAGATGGATGGTCTCAACCACCTTGGAAAACCACCACCAAAGGTATGTTTTCCTTGTTGCCAGTAGTCCAATAGCTTATCCATCCCTACAGGCGGTACTTTTAGTTGGGGGCTTCGGTTCATCCGAGTACCTCTTCCAGCAGTTGAAGAAGAGGTACAGCAATATCGATATCTTGCAGCCATCCAATGCGTAAGTCAGTCTCAGTATACTTAAGAACATAGCTAATACAATACAGATGGTCTGCTGTTGTCCAGTAGGTCATCCCTCAAGAATAGAGATACCTCCGGTGGCTAAGAAAACTGCAGGGGAGCCATGCAGTATGGCTTATGTGGTAGCCGAGTCGAGAAACGGATCGCCAGGAGGAATTATGGTATCCACTTTGGGCAATACCTGGGTCGCCAGAGACCTGAGAAACATGATAATGATATATATTGGTGCAAGCTAGAAGAAATATGGAGAATGCGGAATTGCATGGCATGGTACATTCATAAGGTATTCGCCCTTTGGACCACATACCCGCTCTCGAGACATTATAGACTTACAGTCAATATAGGGTGATGAATTATTCGAAGACAGGCCAATCAAGGTGTCCTGGTACAATGTTTGCGGAGTTGATGAGGTCGAATCCAATCCAGACCGTCTTCTGTGTGGCTGTGAGCTATATGTATGCTGTAATGATAAGCCTCCTGGCAAGTTAACCACAGGTTAGTTCCCTATCGTATTATCTTGAGGGCCTGCTTTGCTGACATATAGGGAAAGAGGTCTTCAAGTCTTGTGAAATGTCAATTGTTCTAAGGAGTATTCCTCCGGAACTTTTCGAGAAGCGCACCAATTCGAAAGGCAAGGAGTACTATGTAGTGAAATATGAAATTCAGATGACCCCTAAGTCGGATTCCATTTTATTTGAGCTTGTACGGGATGGGAAGACCTATGGAGAGGTTTACGCAAGGTACTAAGGATCCTGATCTGCAATATGATGTTTTCGGATGATGTGTGCATTGGGGGGCAAGGTAGCCTGCTTAATTTACATATGAACCGAAGTATTTTCTAACCAGGACGTGGCGCGGACGTGGACGTGGACGTGGATTAGAACAATGTAGAACACAATGAGCGAGGCAAAGTCATCCGAATGCATAAGACGCGATGTTTTCTCTGGCATTTCAATCAATTCGTTGATTCCATGACTGCTCCTGTACGTCTTCCAGCAATAACCACGAGGACGGCAATCTAAGGTGTGTAAGCAGGTACATTGTAGCTCATCAGCAAGTCCATACGTACGAGCGAAACATCCATTCCACGTACCACCGTCACTCTCCATTTGGGCCGAAAGCGAAACGGCGGCCGTTGTCCTTCAGTGAGCTCTCCTCGGTCTGTGATGCGGTTGATATACGCCACACGGCAATTCTCCATGACCACCACTTGGACAATATTTTCAAAGTCCAGTCGGTGGACCTCCATTTTGACGAAATCGGGCGATGCAGCTTTGCCCGCGCTGACGGTCTTGGACTTTGTGTCGTTCCCTCCATAACCCACCGCGTTTTCGAACGTCACGACTGCGCTAGGTGACTGGACCGCGACCCTCAACTTGGCGGACAGTATCTCTCTCCCCGTGTCACCGGGGAGCCTCAGAGACATGATAGACGAATTGTACCATGGACACTGTAGTTCGAACAGAGGCAAGCCCGACCGGTCATGGAACACCTTTCGGTGGCCGAGGCTCCACGGCTGGCCACACACAGTGAGAATAGTGGACCCCTCGAGCACAACCGAATAATCCAGCGAATGCCATGGCTCCGCGCGGTTCGTCACGATTAACGTTGTTTCCTCAGCTGCGATGTACTCCCGCCGGATGGCTATTGGTCTTGGGGGCGATTCGAGAGGATATGGGTGTTGGGGCGAGGACATTCTGCCCTGGGAACTGCATGGCACATGGTAATAATGACATGGGAAGGGAATTCTGCGCGTGTATATGCGGACATATGTGGTCTATATCGAGGTTTTGCTGGCTTTCTCAAGGCAGAATTGCTCTCTGCCTTATTCTACCCCTGGCGAGAATCAATGTCAGAGGAGTTGGTTCTTTCGAGTGTGTGATTGGAGCCTCGGCCTGTGCCGGCCGCGGCGCGGTGGAGGTGGAGGTGTTCTAACGGGTTTTCGCTACGGTAAGTGGGCTTCTGGGCTGAAGGATCAGTCGGCTTTGCCAATTGTCGATGTTGCATTCCTTCCAGAAGCCCCGTTACATTCCTTTCTTGCTTAAAAGTGGATACTCAGGCCTCCCGATGGACTATGGTTGGGCTTCATTCTAGCCTCGGAGTAAGTTATCTATCAGACAATATAAGTCATATGACGGACGGGTCCAATGGTTAGACGGATTCGATACGGGGCTATGGCGGTGTGTTGTGACCTGTCCAACGTACTGCTAATGAGCTCCCTGGGGCTAGAAACCGATCTCCATTGTAGGATTTAGGGCTATGGAAAAGGCTATGCTGTGTTCTGCCAGAGAATGACAGATACAATTCCTCATTACGACGGCTGCTAGGAGTTTTCTCTTCTGTTTACAAAGTGCTTTCATCGTTTTAATGTCCAAACAACGATGTAGATGCCGGCGTATCATCACCAGTACTTCGCCCATTTGCTCTTGCCCTTGACCACCTGCACAAACTCCTGGGCAATAAACTTATCAGTCTGCTCAGATGGGTGCAATGTATCGTACCACATGAAGGATTCCTCGTCCGGGAGCCGTACACAATCTCCACTGGAGGGGCTGCAGTGATTGATATACCCAGTCACATTCGCCGGTCCATGGAAGTACTTCCCGGGGTGATAGTATATATCAGACAGCTATACTGCGTCAGCTTGCTTCCCCCCAAGACGTGTGACAGCCAACATACCAGTGCATACATATCCATAACGGCGAAATGAGCCCCAGGGTACCGCCGCGCGACCATCAACTCAAACGGCGTCTTATACTCAAATACCTGGTTGACAGTGGCCACCTGTTCCCACATACGGTAGCTGTAGAGCGTGTCATTGCTGGGCTTATCAGGCCAATACTGCGACTTCCCAGTGCCCCCATTTTCGAGGGTCGCATACATAGGCGCCAGCTGCAGAGGTGCATTGTTCATGATAACGAAGTACCGTCCGCCATTTCTGTACACCTGGTCGAGAGCTTCGTAGATGCAATTGGCGTAGTCCGGAATCGTCTTTCCAGCAACTTGGGAATCCGTCAGGAAGGCATAGTTTCCGAGATCGTTGGTCCCGATCCAGATAGCGTAGACGGTTTCCTGCGAGGGGATGTCGAGGAATTTCTTTCCAGCTGGGGTCGTGTACTTGCTGTCTGCTAGGAAGGCTGGGACTTCGTATTCCAGCACAGATGGGAAAGGCGCGTTGATGCTGGAGAACATCCGGGGTGTGATTTTGTTTGAGCATACGGCGCCGCTCACGGCGTAGTTGTATCGGTTTACATTTGCCGATTGCGCGACGAAGTAGCCCCAGGTGTATCCGCCAGAAGCCGAGTTGTTGTTCTGTATGCTGCTCAGCAAAGAAATTATCTAGGTGCGCAATGAATCATGAATACGTACCACCGGTTGCTCCCATCCTACTGGCGGTGCCGCTCCATCATGACTACCGAAGTAGTTCAGCCGTGAGTCATCGGTGTAGCTATCGCCGAATGTCACGAGTGATTTGAACTTGCGTAGACCCCAGCCTTGTCCTGGGGCAGCAAGAGCTAGGTCTAACCCGAGGGAGAGCAGGCCTAAGAGCTGCACTTGGCGCATGATGACGGTTCTGAGTGGATGCAATAGTCCTTGGCTTTGGATCTACATGGCACATGAGAACTGTAGACATTGCTTGAATATAAACAAGTTGGATTGCTATTCTTCGTGTTCCGTTTGTCCGGGGTATCAGCTAACGCTAGTAGAGATGGATGCGGGGATGCGGAGAAGTCTGGATAAATGGGTAAATATGGTCCAGAAACACGGCAGAGTATGAAGGTATACAAGTGGAGCGCGGAGTGCAATATACGGATTTATCCGGAGTCTCCCCGCCCCTGTCAAGTCAAATGACTTGTTGAAGGAACCCGTTATATATAAAGTCAGACCGGCTAATGCTGCCCATTGAATCCACCCAAGCGCAATTGCTTCAATTGGCCCTGAATCCACTCAAGAGGGGCAACGAATGCCATTTGGCTCCATGAGAACAGGGTGTTCCTGCCTCCGAAGACGAATACTTCAAACCGGCCCGCGAATTGCCCATTCACCCAGACTCGACTGCCTCCGATGATGTCGGTCCGGATGGTAATATGGCTCTTCAACGGGACGGTGACAGGTTCATGGGTAGACGAAGTCTCGTTTGTCCAGATTCGGCCCGGGTAGCCTGCATCGAAACCGTCCGTTTCTGACACGGAGCGAAGGGGATAGTCCCAGCCATCCGATGTGAAGGTCAGTGCACCCTCTGGGGACAAGGAGAGGGCTGAGTCGTCGGAGGAGAGGATAAATGGACCGGCAACGTCCAAGTCCAAGGTGTAATTCATCCCTTTGCTCCCATGTCCCAGTAATACCTTCTCTCCGGTTGCGCTCTTTCCTGAAGCGGTCCAGCGAACCAATTCATAGGGTTTGTTGGTCTTTTCATGCAGCTTCCGGTCGAGGTTTTGTGCAACGGCACTTGAGGTGAGCAATCTCATGGAAGATGTCAGACTAGACAGGTCGAGCTTTGGTCCACGGTTCCCAGACCACGATCGGGAGGCAACAGTCGGGATACCGTTGCGGATGGCGTAGTATGCCTCGAGCTGGGTCGTTGCGTCGGGCCCGTTGTCATTCCACGCGGCCAGAATTGCGCCCATGACTGGTTTCACCGTCGGCTGCTCAGTGACATTAAATGGATTGAACAGCACTGGAGACCACTGCCACCCATCCCGGTTGGCAAAGTTGAGCACCCGCGTGTTGTTAAAGAGGTAAGGGTACGGAGCCGGCAGAATGGGCATGTGGTCATTCTTCAGCGACATGTACGCCCACCAGTCTTCAGAGTTGATGATTTCGTATCCGTCGTTGGCCAACGCAACTGGATCGGACTGGCCGTACTGCCAGTGTTGGATAATGACATCCTTGGAGATGTTGCGGGTTTCGGAGGGCTCATGTGTTCCCCAGATTCGAACCTTTTTCCCAGACGTCTCTTTAACGAAACGGGCCATCTCATTCACAAAGTCGATGTAGTCGTCCGCGAGCGTCGAGTCATACTCATCCGCCCCAATGTGAACTTCCTTCGTGTGGAACCACGGAAGGAACTCCGACCAGATCGACTTGACGAGAGGAATGGTATCCGGATGTGTCAGGTTCAAGAGGTCCTTCTTGGTCTCCAGAGCCAACTCAGGCTTCCACTTCGTAATGAACAGACAGTGGCCAGGAGACTCAATCTCGGGGATGACAGTGACACCCCGCTGAGCGCAGTGATGCTCAAGATCCTCATAGTCGGCACGGGACAGCGTCTCGTTGGCTCTCTGAACCAGCTCCTGCAGCTCGGGGTTCTCCGGGTGCAAGGAAAATTGCGCGTAGACATCTTGCCAGGTCTCGTTATGTCCCCGGTTTAGCGGATAGTTGTCGCTGGTATGGTAGTGGAATTCGGACATCTTGAAGAACGAAGCGTACGTGCACAGGTCCTTCAGAAATGACGGCGAGTACCACTTTCTTCCGGCATCCAGCATGAACCCTCTGGTAGAAAACGACGGCGCGTCAACCACCCGTCCAGATGGAATACGTCCCTTGTTCGCAATGAACAGCTCTTGTAGCAGAGTCCGTGTACCCCACCACATGCCCCGAGCACCGGAGCCGCGGATGAACACTCGATCCCTTTCCACTTCAAGCTCATACCCTTCTTCAGTGGGGTCGCCATTTTCGTAGGTCAATTGTCTGTGGGACTTCTTGAGCTTATCGAGGAAGATTCCCGAGCGACGTTTCGGGAAAGCATCGACACTGTGTACGGCCCAGGTATGCCCGGTTACCTCTTCCAGATCTCGGCGGAATGTATCGGCGAACTCGATCGCGGCGGGCGGAATCAGAGTCAAGCCATTTTGATCTCGTTGCGATGCAAATTCATTTTGAATGTAGATTTTGCGGTCGACGGTCGCGATATCAAACCCCCCACGCGCGCCGTGATTTGAATGCGTCCATTGGACCGGTGGAAGGGCCTGCAAAGCCGATGCGACTGTAAGCGAGGCGAATAGTATTGCAGACCGCATGGTGGAAAGAGAGTCTGGGATAGAATTCTCCTTGTCTGACGCACGGGTTTTATAAGCACTGATGACTCCACACACTGTCCATATCATCAGATCTTGGCCGTTGCATCGCGTGGGGGTGCATTGTTGATGTTACATATTGACACATCAACAGCATTGTTTATTATCGTCCCCGCCCATCTTGGGGTAACATTCCAGTGGCTTGGGGTGCGGCGAAGGATTCGCTACCGCATCAATGGCGCTTCACTAGTCTTTGCCGACTGCCGATCCTGATAATGCGATCGATTCGGCAATTCTACTGTTGATTGATGGTGACATTTTTCCCCACGGGGATAATATGGTGGTATTCTCAGGTGACGTTGATAGTTGAGGCTTTCTTAGAAGGGGTGGACGGGGTGATGCTCACCCCTTGGCAATATATATCGGAGCAACACAACACATCTTTTGGAACAAGAGCTTTGTCACAATGGATGACTCCCAATGATCAGACTTGCTCCATACCATATGCGCTATAAACCAGAGAAGACCCCGTTTGCAACGTCAGATCTAACTTCTCAGAGCTAACACTGGGATTCAGCTCTACCAGGTCCATGCCAACCAGAGAACCAGTCTCAAGTACGCGGCGTGAGATGTACGTGCCCTCCGTCAATGATAATCCTCCGCTGACGGGGAGAGTCGTGCAAGGAGCCCATTCAGGATCCAGTCCATCTATATCGTACGACACATGGATGGGCGTTTCATTTCCGATGTACGCCAATGTCATGTCCATAACTCTTTCGATTCCCTTCCTACATATCGTCAGTCTTGTCCTTGCTCCAGGGCCTAAATTCTTACTCTCTAATCTCGCGCATGTCAAATGCCTTGATCCTATGATCGTGGATCGTCCTCCACTCTGCATCATCTACATCACGCAGACCTAAGTAGACTACCTTGTTTGGATTGATCAGATGTTCGTTTTTAATCCAGCTCAGGGGGCCCTCGTTGACCCTGCGAGCTATACCGGTCGCAAAAGCCACTGGCATGCCGTGGATATTTCCGCTTGGGCTCGTCTCTGGAGTGTTGATATCCGCATGAGCGTCAACATAGATAACAGCTATTTCCTGGCCCATGAGACGCTCTCGGACTGCTTTCGCCATGCCGGTCAGCGTACCAATAGCTATGGAGTGGTCACCGCCGAGTGTCAAGACCGGCAGGCCCTGTCGTGCGTGGGTGTACACTTCATGGCTCAAAATCTCAGTAAAGTGACTGACTGACGATGCTCTGTTTATCCCGTTCTGTTGATCAATGTCCTCGTCGGTAGCCATCTGGGGATTACATTCCGTAATGGAAACACTGTCGAAAGAGCTTTGTAGATGCTTGCGTAGTCCATAATTGAGGAGCGATCCTGGTCCTTGTTCAGCTCCTGGGCGCGGCTGCAGACAATCAGTACAATGTTGCCATTCGACTCCGAATCATGACACTCACACCTCCACCGCTGAAACTGGCGGCGACAACCCCCAGTCTGCTGGGTTTAGGGAGGTATTTGCTGAGAGCAGTCAATCGTTGAGCCATGTCAAGGAAACAAGGGATGAAGACAAAATGACGGTAAGCAGTAGAGGTAGGATACGGCTTGAATTATGTACTGGACCGTCACCCGCTTGCAGCTAACCTTAATGGAAGGGCCCACAACAATTAGCTTTGACGCCCTGTCCATGACATCCGTGCCCCTAAGGTTAAGTATAGCCGGGGAAGGCTCAGACTACCACAGTAAGACAAACAAATGGGATATGTCTCCCCAAAGATGCACACTTTATGAAACCGCTAGATAGAATACATGTTTCCAATACTACACAGGCTATACTTAGGCTCCCGATTCTCCATCAACACCCAGGTAGAGAAAACTCTGCGACCAGCCGCATCCAAAAATAGGTTTCTCGTGTAGCAACCCCCCCATAACCATCGGGAAGACAGCATAATACCCCCCTAACCAGACCAGACCTCAGGGCCAGGGATCAAGGGATAATCGGTAGCACCCCAGACGCTAAAGTTGACAGCCTCGTCATCCTGAGCATACACACCAGGGATCTTCACGAGAGGGCTGGGCTCTCCGCTGCCGGAACCTGTCACCTCAACCTGGGCGCAGGAGTAGTAAAACTCGGCCTCGCCGCCGTGAGCACCGTGCAGGCCAATATGCTCAGCGCGGACGAGATACTGTCCCGGAGGAGTAGAGTCGGGGATCTTGAACGCGATGCGATCCTTGTCCCAGGAGCACCATCCTCCTTCAGTCAGCTGCACCCCAGGGGTGCAGACGGTGTCCTGGTAGATCTTGAACCAGTCGCCGGAGCCGTCGTAGTCTTTCACGTTGCCGGGGGCCTTCGACATGTAGACCTGGGCGGGACCCTAAATTGGAAATAATTAGCTTGCGTTTCCTTTCGTTGTTATAGAGGGACTGGAACGTACAGGGTGCTGGATGCGGGCTCCATAGGCGAGCTTCATGGCCAGCTCGGAGCCAGCTGCAACGGTGGCAACCTCAGTCTTGCCCGCGTTGGTGTTGGCGCCTTCGTTGCAGGTGAAATCAGTGTCGAGGGGAGTGATGGAGGGCGAGTTGATGAACTTGGTCGGCATGTACTTCTCCGCGCGGGTGTTCTCGCGGATGTACTGCCAGCTCGAAGTCTCCTGGCCATCGACGACGAGGACATCGAAGGTGTAGTGCGCACTGACAGCGGCAACAAGGGAAGCAAGAGCGAGTGCGTACTTCATTGTGGTGTTGGTGAGATTCTAGGTGACAAGACCAGTGCTGAATGACGAAACAAATGAAGGATTTCAATCAAGCTGCTTTCGCTGAGCGAGGTGATGATAGAATCAATTCCAGCTCGACATACAGGTCTCTTTTGCCCTTTTATATATCCCTTTTCGTATCTCACTTGGCTTGCAGGTCAGGCATGCCTTCATGTTAAGTTGACGGCCGAGTCGGATGATCTCCGTTCTTTTTTTTCCCGTCACCATACCTCCCAGCAGATGATACAGCTCCATGTGGCCGTTCTCTTTGTTTCAACTTGTGGTGATGGTTTCTCGGCGTTAGACGTTTGAGTAGATGGATGCGTGGACAGCTGTGTTGATACTGTGCCGAATTGATTGATTGTTTTGCAAGGGGACATAACCGACAGCATGCTACATTAATCAATCCTCTGACCCTTAGAGCCCTTGTTTTCATCAGAGCCTTTGACCTCGTATCCTACAGCCTTCTAAGGCAGTGATGACGATGGTATTGAACGTCTTGGTCCATGTAAGTCCGCAACGAGCCGCTCAATAAGGGAGCAGCTTGAAACGATACTGCCTAGGGTAAATTTTGATCCTGATCTCTTGGGATCTTACGTAGAAAGCATTGAGGTTGGAAGATAGCTCTGTCTCTCTCCACGCACATGCGACAAGTTGCAAGACAAGGCTCAAAACAATCGGCGGGTTCCTAGAAAAATAGATCTATTGGCTGATGTATAAAGCCTCGGCGGCACTGGACCCTGGCATTCTCTTTAACTGTGACAGCTATGAGTGATCGTCGCTCAGCAGCTTGGCAGGCGGGCAATTAGGGCTGAGAGTCTCAGTCTGAGACTATCTACTCCGGGTCAATCCTCTTGGCACTGCAGGCGGAGCCCTCATTTAGCAACGATGTTCGCACGGCCGGCAGTTGCGAAGAGGAGCCTGATGCCGAGATACTCTCCAGAGAAGGACTTAAGGGAGTATACCTTGACCCTTGAAACGAGCCGACTTGCCTGTACGGGGTGCAGGTCTTCAGGGCGCAGCTCTTGGCTGTTGGAAGTTGGATCATGCATTCGGCTCGGCTAAAATCCATACTCGCCAAGGTATGGACAACGTTTCAGAACCCTGGGATAGCCTCCAGAAGTACTGAAAAACGGCAGTTGTTCGATGTTGCTGGATACCGAGCGGTCATCGTATCCTCCGCTTTAAATTCGGAAACGATCTATGAAAGACGAAAGGTGTTGATGAACGATGGGGATATATAAGAACAGCATACATCCGATGCTGAGCGCTTAATTGTCCTCTTCTTCAACTCTATACTCAAGCTTGTCAAATTCCTTCTCCTCGTCCACAATGGCTATTCTCTCTCGTCTCCTCACCATGGTCACGTTGGGCTCTATGTTCACCTCAGTGCTGGGCCAATCACCCGGCTGCGGCAAGCAGCCTACCCTCGCCAACGGCGTGCAGAACATCAACGGCCGCGAGTACTACCTGAACATTCCCGAGGGCTATGACAGCAGCAAGCAATACAAACTTATCTTCGGCCTGCACTGGCTTGGCGGTAACATGAACGAAGTTGTCTTCGGCGGCAGTATCGAGCCCTGGTACGGGCTTGAGTCGCGGGCCCAGGGCAGCGCCATCTTCGTGGCTCCCAACGGTCTCAACGCGGGCTGGGCCAACAACGGCGGCGAGGATACCGCCCTCATGGATGCCATTATCGAGGCCGTTGAAGCCGACCTCTGCATCGACCAGAGCTCCCGCTTCGCCACGGGCTTCAGCTTTGGCGGCGGTATGTCCTATGCGCTCGCCTGCGCTCGTGCCAGCGAGTTTCGCGCCGTGTCTGTCCTATCGGGCGGCGTGATCAGCGGGTGTGACGGCGGCAACGACCCCATTGCCTACCTTGGCATTCACGGTATCAATGATCCCGTCTTGCCCATAGACGGCGGCATCGAGATGGCCAACAAATTTGTTCAGAACAACGGATGCCAGCCGGCCAACGTCGGACGCCCGAACGCGGGCAGCGGCGGCTCGGTCCGTACAGATTTCCAGGGCTGCTCCCGCCCGGTCTCTTTCATTGCCTATGACGGCGGTCACGATGGGGCGCCTCTTGGTGTCGGCAACCCGCTTGCTCCTGATGCGACCTGGGAGTTCTTCATGGGAGCATAAATGCAACGTGGGGATGTAAAATATGCAGACTCGGGGGTTGGTTGGAGAATGATGGGAGTACGTGCAGCATGTCTTCTGTTCCAATATTGGCACTTTATTGTACATACAAGTATGGCACACTTTGTGTACTTACCTGGACTGAAAGCTTCCAGTTGAAGATAGGCCACTTGCTGCAATCATCGGGCCTTTATCAGCAATATCAAGCCCACTGAGTATTTGGTTCCAAATATTGCTCGTTGTCTCCACATGAAATCGTGTGCGCGTCAACATTAGGGCCTACATGAATGACTATCGACTTCGGAGTAGTTTTTGGCAGTGCAGGTGCTGTCCGGTCATTCTCTCCAGGGCCTTGTTGATCTCCCCGACGGCTTTTTGGAAATTAGCCGACATCCTTACCCGCAAGATTAAACTCATCACCCCGCAAGCGAGGAGGATCCTCCGGACTCTCTCCGCAATGATGTTCCCTGCTTGTGCATGCTGTAAGGGTTCAAAGCCTGGTCCAAGAGGGGCAAACCCGTAAGCTTTGAGTATGATTGATGGAGAATTTCTTTAGGCAAGAAGTATAAAACTTTCAGGTGAGTGACGAAGCATGGGGATAAGAGGAGGGCCATCCGCCTCCCATGCGTGAGGACAGCGTTTGATAACTTGAAATCCATCACAAATCACTCGCCTGAACAACCATGAAGATACCACTCCTCGTCGCTGTCGCTATCAGTGCCGTCGTCCCCACTCGAGGGTTCGCACAAGCCCAAAAGGTCTATGAGCCCACATGGGAATCTACAGACAAGCACATTGCCGCACCTGAATGGTTCCGTGATGCCAAATTCGGCGTATATTGGCACTGGGGCGCCTTCAGTACTCCTCAGTTCGGCAGCGAGTGGTACGGCCGCAATATGTACCTACCAGATACGAGGGAACGGGCCGAGCATACACGGCGGTACGGTCCCCCGGAGGAATGGGGCTATGAGAAATTTATTGTCGGCGCTCCAGACCTTCAGGGGGTCCACGTCCAGTTCAAGCCGGTGCTCGCCTCCGAGGGCGGGAGCTTCGACCCGGGGGCGTGGATGCGCGTTGTCAAAGCGTCGGGTGCCCGGTTTGCGGGCCCTGTCGCCGAGCACCATGACGGGTTCTCGATGTGGGACAGCGAGGTCGAAAAGTGGAATTCAGTTGACTGTGGCCCGCAGCTGGACCTGCTCAAGATCTTCGCTGGTCTAGTCCGGGAGAACGGAATGAAGTTGCTTGTTGCCATGCATCATGCCTTCAACACCAACGGCTTCTTCAGTGCAGCTCCGCAGCAGACAGACCCCAGCCTTCAGAAACTCTTCGGTCAGCTACCCAAGAACGTGTCGGACCAGCTGTGGTTCGACAAGCAGCGAGAAGTCATCGATCACGTGCAGCCAGATATCATCTGGAACGACTTCTCGCTCAATAGCCCCGGCTGGTGCCAGGGCTCGAGCGATTACTGCTCCATTGCCGAGGGCCAACGACTCAAGTATCTAGCCTACTACTTCAATCGCGGGGTTGAGTGGGACAAGGAAGTACTCACGACACACAAGCACTTTGACCCGGGTTTCCGTGACACGTCGGCCGTCTCCGACTGGGAGCGCGGCGGGCCTGCCGACATCACTCGCCCGTACTGGCTCACCGACGACGCCATCAGTGCCTCGAGCTGGAGTTACACTGATGGCATCGCGTATTACAACTCGACACAAATGATCCACTCCCTCATTGACCGCGTCAGTAAGAATGGAAACATGCTGCTCAATATCTCACCCACGGCCGCCGGCGTCCTACCTGTCGAGCAGGAGCGCGTCCTGCGTGACATCGGCACCTATCTCGGCAGATACGGCGAGTCCGTCTACAGCACCCGCGCCTGGGATATCTACGGTGAAGGGCCCAATAAGGCCGGAGGTGGCTCCTTCACCGCGCCACTGCTGGGTAACAGCAGCGACGTGCGCTTCACCCGCAACAAGGACGGCAATGTCCTCTACGCGACTGTACTCGGCTGGCCGTCTAACGGAATTGTTTCCGTGAAGACTCTCGGTCGGAGCACTTTGGTCAGCCTATCAGGCTTGGAGTCTATCCAGCTGCTAGGAGGCGAGGCCGGCGAGTATATTGATGTTGCGGATTGGACGCAGAAAGGTGATGCTCTTGTCATCTCCCTCCCAGTGCAACCGACAGTGTCGACAGCCTATGTTCTCAAACTTAGCTTCAACGAACACATTCCCGTCCCTCAGCTTCCCTTTGGCGCCTCCATCTTTCCCGACTCGGACCCGAGTGGTAAGGGTGTTGCGCTCGCGGAAGGACAGTTCTCGTCTGTCTACCTGACTGAAGCTGGGCTTAAGCCGGAGAACATCCGCTTCCTGCGGGTGTCAGCTGGCATCGCAGTGACAGGGTACGCCGGCAGCAATCTCACTGGCGCATCGACGCGTTACGGTTCTGGAGAACACACCATTGATTCAGGGTCCCTAGGCTCGCTTGCGGTCGCCCGTGAGTAGAAGCTGCATGTAATTGTGTCTTCGAGAGTTAGGTCTTGAATCTCTATGCTAGCTTGTCCGTGGTTAGGCCACCGATATCATTACTTTGCTGCTCTTATGCACCTCGCAGGAACAGTAATCGAATAGATGGCGAACATCTTCACCCTTTCTATCTGTGCATCTTTTGGGGCATGGTAATGCTCTTGGATACAAGTAGAATGCGGTAACATGTGTAATTGGCTGCGGAAACGGCCACAGTGATTGTGGGCACATGTCAATTTTCGCTGATGGGCTAGGTAAGGCACAACTAAAATGTAAAATTGACCTAGTATTATTCTCTCGATGCTTTGACACAGCCTCTGATGAGTCGTTGGTGTCATCGCCATTCCACACTCCATATCGACTCGTGATGGGGTCGAGAAATCGACAAGATAAGATATTTCATACCAGCCTATATGGCAAGCTATGAAGATGTTCTGTGGGAGAGTGACTCAATAGCAGTCGAGTGAACAGCTCGATAGGCGCGCTTTTGAACCTTTCGAAATTATAGATCTCCGACTGGCGGATATCGAGTTGCTGACCCATCCATGCAGGAGTAGAACACCCTACCGTATTGCGGCCCAAAGTAGGAGATCATGAGGACCGGGAACCGTGCCTCCTCTGGGAAGACGCGGTCGTATTCATCCCATTCTTCCTCAGTCATAGTATCCTCGAGCTCTCTCATCTCATCATCCTCAATGATATCCATGCCATCCAACTTGAACTGGCGAGCTCGATTCCTCATCGCGGATATGATGACCACAAGCTCGTGATGGTGCATTGCATCCTCTTTACCGTTAAACGAATGAATCGTTTGCAAGGTAAGGTTTGCGTAGACATCCTGGCCATCTACCTGCCCAGCGGAAGTGGCGCTTATGGTTTCCCATTCGTCCCCATCGAGTCCCCAGCCAAACCAGAAAGGGTTGGGAGGCCTGGAATAAGAAGGTAGTCAGTAGGTGCCTGTCACGATGAATCGCCAAATCACAGGATGCAGGGCGGCGAGCTCACTGACCAAAGAGGTTCCAAATTTTCCTCCGCCATATAATCAGCACAAGTATTCCTTTCCACAAGGCTCGGTCTCAAATGAAGCATACAATGCTCCAGGTAAGTGGCCGCATTACGTGCGCAGTGCCGCGGCGTCGACCAAGTCCTGTCATCGGGGTCATATTCGCGGAACTTCATGTGTTCGAGGGACTCAGGCTCAATAGGATGGGCACAGAACTTTGCGAGTGACAAAGGCACGAAAAGGATAGGAGGGGATTGACCGAGGTTTGAAGACTTGTCGTCTAAATTTTCAAAGTCATGCGCTTGGCGAGTGATGTTGTATTCCGCGAGGCCTATGTCGCTGACCACATTGTCCGAGGTGGAGAGACTTCCCTGGTCAACTATCTGCTTCCAAAGGAAGTCAAGACGAATCCTCACTATGCTATTTTCGTGGGTTATTCTGGATGCTTCTGATATAGAAGCTGATACAATAGGCGTAAAATAGTATAGCGCGCCTGGTGGGGTTTGGGACGAAGGACGCCTTGCTCCTAGTTGGCTACATCATTCCACCTCCCGTATGACGTCCCGTTTATGGCGTGGTCCGAGAAGTTTGTGTTTACTACAGCGGATTTGAAATGGTAGGCCCAAAGACAGCAATGAATCTCCAATATGCACTGGGTTTAGAAAACAAATCATCCATCGGGAATACAATGAGCTCAACAGAGACCCCAAAACGCATCAACTAACTGTGGCCATGTGGTCGACCCTGTGTTTTATTGATAATGTAATGGTGTTTGAACTTGATCCGTGACAAAGACGGGAAATACGGATCCTCTCTCTTCTAGGTCTATTGTTCCACCTCGTTATATTCGATATGCCAACTCCAGCAGGACACAGGATACACTTCCTCCTCCCCCCCGGGGGCCGGCGAGATATGAAAGTCGAGAACGAAGAAGCATGAGCAACATAATCACTACGCTGCCAAAAGTGCCAATCGTTAATGATCAAGTCATTTTCAAGTCTCCTGATACAAGCTGACTTAATGTGGTATACATCAGGTGACAAAGCAAGACCTTAATTAAACCTCGCTTTTCAACATAGTGACCTCGACATTACATAGATGCCGGGAAATTTGTAGCAACCTCAACCTACTTCTCATGCAGTGGCTCTCTCTCCTTCCATACTGTAGACTCTTACAACTACCACTTGCCAATATGGCATCGCGCGTCCTGAGAGGTCGTGTAACCAAAACCCGCAGTCAATCGCATTCTCTGAGTATGTGATATCCTTCGAAATGTAGGATGACTTTAGACACGCGAGGGCTGTCGGCTAGAATCAGTGATGGTGTAGCTCAGTCCTTGGATAATTCATCCTTACTTCAATTCATTATCACAAACACTAACGTGGATGGTCCTAGCTTCTCGAGCGCATAAACCAGTTGACAACATCCGCGCAGACGATTCTTATGCATCAGAAACTCACGGCCAACCACCCGCCTGGGCAGATGTGAGTGCTCTGACATCCAATCTCGAGTGGATTCCCAACTGACCTGTCTTTAGTATCGCCCAGAGCTCTCTGACACGCTTCCGTGGTTTCGAGCTGTTCAAGGCGGCGCCTATCACAATGGAAACATCTGCTGGGGGTTCCTCCTCGACGCTGATTGCGGGATTCGCTCGTACATCGACGACGAGATTGTAATAACCAGGGTGTATGTTCGCGAATGACCTGTCTCCGACCCACCATATCTTTTGCTGTTTTCTAACATTTACAGTGGGGGCGGATGTACCAAGGATGCGGCAGGAAACCTCGTTCCTCTCAAGGATCAAGACAGCGACAACTCGATCGTGAACAGTGTGATCAAGAGCAAGGAGTTGAAAGTGCCAGTTGGCCTCATTATAGGTAAGATCATGGGACAATAGAGCTAGTTAACTGACATAAGTTGAAGAATTCCAGGTAACCGCAACACGCTCCTTGGGAGAATGCTTCCCCACCGATATAATGTCATGGCCTACTTCCGCATCACGGATATCTGGTTTGAAAAGATCGGACAAAAAGTAGGCGGGAAAGTTCGTTTCGAGAAGCTGGATCTCTCCTCTAAGAGTTGGTGGACTGCAAAAACTTCATCCTTTCCCATTCCTCACCAGGACCGGAAATGTAACGCACCAGAGAAAAGCGTTTGCAGTGACTGTGGTTTCGAAAGTCCGCGTATATATAGCGAAGCATGGATGTGCCTTGAACCCTCCTGCAAATCATTCTGGACTATTGACGGCTCTACTCCCCCGACAGATCTCACATTCCACCAGAAGTTCTTGGAATACCGAATCCCCTTTGACCCAGGAATGCAGCCACACCATAGTCTCATTCCGGACCTATTGTCCACGCTTGATGAAGACGACCCAAGCATTAGCTCATTACGTATAACCTGGAAGGGAATAGTGTGCCCACGATGCCAGAAGTGCATATCGCGCCGATTCTGGCGGGGATGGAAATGCTCTGACGATCTTGGGGTAAGGGAAGTGCATCAAGGTGCACCGTGTTCCTACGAGAAGTTCCTTAAAATGCGCCCTATATCTCTACGGTCTGTGATAGAGGAGTTGGAACTATGTCCAATAAAGAGGGCTCTCCATTTTGACCCAAAATTCGCCATTCCGGAGATCGACGACACATCGCTATATCCGTATAGGAAAATGACTTACCGCATTCCTGGCGTCGGTTACATTGTTCACTTTGTTTCTAACAGAGAAATCAATGGCCGTCTGAACGGCCCTGACAACCTTTTCAGCCAAATGCAGGCTACCGATCTTGGACTGAGACGATATACCTTACAACAGAGCCTGGGTAAGTGATGTCCTCAGTGCATGTCGATCTACCCTAATCGTGCATTTATAGTTGCCGGCACCCTCACTTGCCATTTCGCAGTAAACTACGTGAGTAATTCTCCGTTCGCCCAATAGGGAAAGCCCTAATCAAAGGACAGGGAATGCCGTATAAATATGTCGTCTCGGTAGACTCAAAAGGGTTTGACGAGGCCCCGGACGTCGTTCTGCAGGCCTTGGGACGTTTGACATGGGCTACCAAGAAAGCTGTGAAGGGGTCTGGTGATCCGTTCCTGTCACCGAATGAACTCCTTATCCTCGGATATCTCGAAGACATGAAAATTGGGGTATGTATAACACAGAATTATCTTCTTGATCCAGAATGGACCCTAACTCTGCCAGTATCATGATGACGGTGAATCCTCGCTCGGTCCCACCATTGCTACGCTCTCGCTCGGTGCAAAATCAACGATGCTCATACGGATGAAGCACAAGTACTATCATGGCTTCAGCAAAGCAAAGAAGCTCCTGGATGTTGACCCTGTGCTCCCTAGATGTCACATGGAATGTGAGCGCAAGGAGCTTAGGGACCGCCTGCATAACGGGGAAATAAGCCGGGTTGCGTATGATAATCTCCGATGGAGTACGTTGAAAAAGGCCAGAAATGCAGAAGCGTCTCCATTTATCAAAATGGAGTTAAACCATGGTGACTTGGTTGTAATGCATGGAGAAGCTTTGCAGAAGTACTACGAGGTATGTCCCCTTCCATGTATGATTGATATTTGATGTTTTGAGTCTAATGAGAATTCCACAGCATTCGGTCATTCCTGATAAGAAGCTACGGTTTGCTTTGACTGCACGATATATCAAACCAGAACATGTCGATAAGAAAGAGCTCAAGAAGGGGGAATTCGCTCTCTCCCCTGATCAGACATACAATGGAAAGTAAAACCGACCAAAATAAAGCACCTTGGCCGTGCGGAGGACTTCACGGGTTCCTATATAGCTTTTTTAAAGTAGTCATTGTTTGCAACTGCAATAGGCAGTACTCAGCTGGCCAAGGGCCTAATTCCATTTTTGTTCCCTACTTATATGGATGATATATACCGAAAGAGCCATGCCTCCTACTGCGTATTTTCATCACAGCCCTCCCCACTACCAGTGCCGCTCTGAAAGCCACTCTCACTCCCATAAAATGACTCAGGGTCCTGGCCCCAAGGAGTTGGAGCAGGAACGTCCCCTACTGGAATAGTAACAGTGATGGGTCCACCATCCTGCTGGGAACCAGAGCCTCCTTGGTTCTGTTGCTCTTCAATCTTCCCTTGTAGCCAGTTACCGAACCAAGAGCTGCTCTCCGCCTGGTTGCTTCCTGTTGTGCCTGTGCTGATTGAGCCGCTATTGTCACCCCAGGCCTGGGAAAGCCAGTCCCTAAGCCATTGTGGGAGTTGAGAGTCAACGTCACCGGTGCCAGTGCCGGTGTTATCGTTGCCCCAGCTACCTCCATTGTTGTTTCCGTTGGAATTTCCGTTATCATTGCCGGCGCCGTTGTCGTTCCAAGTGCCAGTGCCAGTGCCAGTGCCAGTGCCAGTGCCAGTGCCAGTGCCA
>MSJE01000046.1:0-10613 GCA_001931935.1 Aspergillus aff. floccosus IMV 01167
GGTCTGCTTCACCTCAACGATAATTTTCACCTCAACGATAAAATTGAAGTCGTTTTGACCTACTATCCACCACCACCATCATGAATTCCTATTCTGAAATTGAGAATCGTATCTCTAAGGCCTGTGAAGCCGCTAAACGCGTCGATCCTAATATCAGCGCGTTGTCGCGCGAATTCAATGTTCCTTACCAGCGGCTTCGGGCACGTCTTCAAGAACGAGCAACTCAAACTTCACGTCCTGCCTCAACTAAAGCGCTTGACGACTTGCAAGAAAGAGCGCTAATACGGTGGATTCAGCTGCTTGATTCCCTCTATTCTCCTCCTACGCCTACAATGATTGAGGTTGCTGCGAATCAAATTCTTCGTCGGAATGCAGAGGATAAGACGCGTACGGTTGGCAACGCCTGGGTCTACCGCTTTATCAAACGCCTTCCAGAAGACTTTAAATTAGTCAAGCAGAAGCCAAAAGACAAAAAGCGATTAAATGCAGAGGATCTTGGGCTGATTCAACATTGGTACGATGTTTTGGAGCCCTATATATCGCAAATTCCGCCTCGAAATATCTACAACTTCGATGAAACTGGCTTCCAATTAGGTCAAGGAAAAGCCCAAAAAGTCGTCACAACCAGACCTAATCAGGCTGTACGAGGCAGAGCGTCAAAAGAGATGGGAGAACTAGTCTCTGCGATAGAATGTATCGCAGCAGACGGTTCTGTTTTACCGCCCTATTTCATTTTCAAAGGCAACTTCCATATGGTACGATGGTACGATTCAGACATTCCTGGCAACTACCGCGTGGCTTTATCGTCTAAAGGCTATACTACCGATGTAATTGGCCTTGATTGGATTTATCATTTCGATCGCTATATAAGACCCCGTCTTCTGCAGAAAGATGAGCCGCGATTACTACTTTTTGATGGCCATGGTTCCCATCTGACGTACGAATTCATAGAGTTCTGCTTGCAGAACTCTATAATTCCATACTGCTTTCCATCTCATACTACGCATCTGATTCAACCGCTTGATGGCCAGCCATTTCAGGTATATAAACACTACTATCGAAAGCGGAACAGCTATCTTGCTGGTCTAGGTGTGGAAACAGACGATAAAGGTGTCTTTTTGAAAGAGATTCCAGCAATCCGTAAGGATACCTTTAAAGCGCGTACAATTCGAAGCGCTTTTAAAAAGCGAGGTCTCTATCCTTTCAATTCTGAAAAGGTAATAGGGCCTTTACGCAAGGCTAAAAGCCCTACACCTGATTTCAGGATTTTTTCTACTCCGCCGCCACCATCTAGCAGTATATCACCTCCTTCTACAATACGAGGACTTCGTCGAAGCATTGGAAAAGTGCAGGATTATATTGATGATAATCCAGAGCTTGATCAAAGCTTTACACGACGGCTTGATTGCGTCTTTAAAAGCGCAGTGCAGACGCAGGAACTAGTCGGCCAATTTCGAGATGATTTTCAGCTATTCATGCAACATCGAACGCCTCAATCCGCTAGGAAATCATTAAAAAGGCTTCGAGAAAGCGGTCTATTAGATGTGGAAGATGCTAATCGCCATATTCAATATCGGAGCGAAGAGGAAAGACGTCAAGAGCTTCGGCGGTTGAAGAAGCAGCGATCGAAAAATCGCAATATCTCAACCACCCAAGCAGATATGGAAATCCTACCTAATCAGGAAGGTAGTAAGATGGAGAGCGATGGACATAATCAGTTGTTTTGGTTTGATTCGCAAGGTACGGTTGTATAATAGATTGAATAGCTTCAATTTTATCGTTGAGGTGAAAATTATCGTTGAGGTGAAGCAGACCAACCCCCCGAAGGTGGGGTGGGTCTGCTTACTAGAGACGGCTACTTATTAAAATCTGCAAGTGGCCTCGTTCTTATTGTTTTCCCCTTAGCTCACTCAGCGTATTTTCTCACCTGCCTGCGCGGCTTTTTTAGCTATGACAGATACCGTCTAACGTTAATAAGTATATCTGATTTAGCTTTTATCCACCACTACGCGTAAAATATATAGAAAAGTAAACTAGGATCAAAAATCTCATTCCAGTTATATGAAGCTTTATAATATTATTGACTATTTGAAAATAAATGGAGAGGTTAAAGTTACTATAATACTGCTATACAACGTAAAAGTTCCTCTTGGTAGTCTAATCACTTTCTGCATGAAAAAAAATTAAAATAAAAATAAGGCAATTATCTACCATTAGCCTTTGAACTCCTTGAACTATAAATATTCTATTCCAATATATGGAAACTTAACACCGGGAAGCCTTCTTATATTACTGTAAAGCAGCTAGGAGATATAATAAAAATAAATACAACTGAAAAGGTTCAATCTACACCTTATTTCAAATAAAGATAAGCTAAAAGCTAATTGCATTAGTATTATCTATTCAATTCAGTTTTGCATATGTTTGTGATAATAGTTTCTATGCCTCATTAAAAAATGGTCATTTGGGACCAACATACGCTTATATATTTAGCTTAGGATTAATTTACGTATATTTCTACATATAATAGTAATTATCGCAAATAATTGTCAAAATCAGTAATCTTATCGATAACAAGGTATATGTCACCATATCAATATGAAAAATTCAAATCATTGTGAATGATATACTTGATTAACTATAGATATTAATAGTTATAAAACTAATTATAAGCTTAGTTAGCACTATATTATTTTGAAATAAGGAATCTCGATATATATTATTTATTATATGATATGGAATTTTATATAGCTATGCTCCGACTACTTTATATATTAGCCCCAAATTATTGTAATATAATATTTACTACTACTATACCAAAATTATTCCAAATTGATATTGCCAATCCTTTATTATTTTTATAACCTATTTAAGAAATAGGTCAGGAATGACAATGAAAGCACAAAATAATATTATTAAACAAATAAATGATAATTGCATTAAATCTACATAAGTGATTTAGTACTCACTCGTATGAAATGTAGATAATAAACGTCAAGAATAAAAAATGTTTCGTAAGCTTTATATTGAAAGATAGGCGATTTTATGTATAGTCATAAGAATGACTGCATTAGCTGTGATATTCTCCTGTAATATACTCCATAGAAGTCCAATTACTAAGTTTATTAGTGGTATAACTTGGTTGAAAAACTATTTCTAAATTTACCTTAATTAATAGATTCAAATCTTATCATACGTGTCCCAATCAAAAATTATTACGAAAAAAAACATGGCTAATAACATTTCAACGATAGGCTTTAGAGTTAAGCGCATTTATTATGAAAATACAACATTATTTGGTGTATGTTCTTGATAAAACATATAAGGATACCCGTTCAACGAGTAAGATTGATTTGTTTATTGATTAAAATATTTCATACTGAAAAATAGAAATTAACCAACCCATTAGAATTATTCAGTTCCACATCACAGGGGAAATTTTTAATGTTAAGGAACATATAACTTCGTTGCTTTCCAATGACACCAAGAACTTTTACATTTTACAGAATTATGTAGCTTTTTCAATTTATTCGGGCATAAGTAGTAGTTTAATTACAGATTTTAAATCCTTTCCTTGTGTTATCTTTATATCGAAGTTTGAAGAGACTTTTCGGTATTAGATTGGATGTATTCGTTTATATAGCTACCATAGATCCAAAAGACGGCTCTGGCATATATATAAAAACAAAGTATTTGAAACCCAAAAATCCAATGTAGTCTGCAGGCATGTATTCTAGAGATTTATATGTAGATACACCGATTCCTATAAATTAGCTGGTGGCATAAATGATATAGAAATCTCTAGATGGATAATTTATTAAAGTTGTAACTCAAAATCATCAAATATTTCTATTTGATACCCTTAAAAAAACTAGAAGCTTTTGAAGTGGAACCTGAATCTAAACATTATTGCCAACTCAAAATTTTGTTAGTAGATTAGTCCTAATCTCGCAGGTCTCAATTCCAAACAGTTTGATTTAATAGTTGAGAGGCTTGAAATTGTTTCCAACTTTCCTTTCAAATGGGTCTTAGCAAGAGAAAACAGCTCACATTATTTTGTAAGTAGTTTTAAATCTTTAAAATCCTTGCTCTTCTAATACTAGCCTATTTCGTAGAAGTATAAATTTTCACCGCACAACAAATAGAGATCCCCCGCGGTATCAAAGCTAGAAGACTTAAGTATGGTATTTGATAGTAATACTTCAGGTTCTACCAGCAGTGTTGAATAAGTAATCTAAGAAATATATTCTAATACTTTCCTAACGAGCTTCGTAACGCTATAGTAGCTGTACAATAGTAGAGTATATAATTCGAAATTACCCTAGTAAATAGCTATTATTTCATATATTTATTTAGTTTATTTAGATAGCGACGGTAATGATAAAGCTTTGAATGGTAATGATTGCGGTGAAAATCCGCGGCTCGGTGGTTGGATACGTTAATCCATGTATAGCTGACGGAAGACTATTTTCTCTTCCACTAATTTAGATAGCTACCTTACAATACAGTAGCTATATTGGATTATATATCCCCTTAAATTCTAGATCTTGCTTAGGATTGAATCTGAATTCCGACCCCTATATTATCATAGGATTCTCTATTGGCCTTCGTAGGATTTCAACGGAACGCCGATTTGAAATTACCTCACGCATTTCGATAAAAATACCAGGCCTTAGGGAAGGCCTGCAGGATCTTTGATCTAGAAACTAGGATCAGTAACTACCAATAGTATTGTTTGTCAAATTTACCATTCTACCAGTCCAGGTATCCTTCTTATTCACTCAAGAACTAATATAGGAAATATTCGATCAAAATGTAAGTACCAATAGCTGCTTACGCTTTTTAGTTGTGTCTGAAATTGTATCCTAACTGGCCTGTAACTAAAGATATAAACACTAGCTAAATACAACTTTATAATACAGTTGTGGAGATTTCACCAGCCATAGAAGATATTGAATAATTTTTTACTACACCCATCACCTCTGTCTGTAATTTTTCTTGAACAATCAGTCATATAAATAGTATTAAAATAATCTTAATACTGTACGTAATAATCACTATATTCAGTTTTCTATCAAACTCGCATTCTATGCTGATTCAAGAAATACCCTTCAATTTGCTTCCGGGCGCATTAAAAAGACAAATAAGAAATTATGATCTTAGTTCGAAAGCCTACAACAGATCAAAAAATATTTTTATTCCAGTAGATGTAGCTGAAATAGTATCCGAATGAATTTTTTTCAATAACAGCATTCACTGAAACTATTAATGACAATATTTACATTTTTCTTTTGTCAATAGGAAGTAGAATATTTTACTATTTTTATCCGAAGACAGGAGAAATTTCATGGGTTTCTATTTTCAGTGCCATAGCTAGTAGAGTTCTGTTGAGGTTTATAAAAAAAACTAGAAAGTTCAAATTCTAACCGACTTAAAAAATAGCTGATAATAGTGGATTTTCATGAAAAAAATAATTTAAGTAGACTGGAGAATAACTATGCATTCTATGGTACCGCTGCTTCTATTCCAATCCAAAGCAAATTCGACATTTCCCAAATATTAGTCCAGACTTCAATATCAACAAGAATAGATCTAGTTTGAATATATAATATTAAAATAATTGCAGATAATCCGTAGATTACAATAAGATTTATATATTTCAATGATCTGTATTATACTTTGTATTATTTTATACGAGAATAAATATAAGAAATTATATAGAATATTATAGGAATAATATCGATTAGCTGTATTCGGTCTATTGAGTGTACTACTAATTCGTATACCTTTACGCCAGAACGTTTAGTAAAATGTCTGGAAATTATGATAATGTCAGTGACAGAGCTACAGTCAGAAAATTTTTCCAGAGCAGAATTATATACACAGATACTTCAAATTGATAATTTGATTTTCTAAAAATGAATATTGTATTTTAGAGATTAATTTCCTTTAGTAGAAGGTAGAAGGACCTATTAAACATAAGACGGTCTACTGGGGAGACTAGTCGCGATAGTTTTCTGCGCAGTAGTTATGTTTTTGCTATCTCCATATTTTATTCATTTCCAATACCTGGCATTTCTAATGAGCTATAATTATCTTAAAAAATAATTGAGAGGTCTATAAAGTTAATAACCCTATACTCCCAACGGCGATTCTATACCAAACTACAAAAGTCTAAAGAAATCTAGAAAGAGACTAGTATTTCTACGGGAACAATAGCCTTAAATCCGATAATTCAATCGATACAATTAATTATTATTACGGCAATTTATATTCTGTAGCCCACTAGTAGTGTAAAGATATATAGCTACTATAACAACAGAAGAAAGGCAACCTCTATTATCTTATACCTGCTGTAGCAGCCGCAATCCGAATATAATGTAGCTTTAGTTCAGTGCAGAGATATCATATCTATCTATATTCATACAACAAGGCAAACAATAAGGAAGAGGTTTAAAATATCGAAGTAGAAAACGCCTCTACTTTGAAATCATCTATTAATACTGTTCTATAGAATAATAATATAACCCTTTCTTTCAGTCCTTAAAGCTATATCTCATCCATATTATATAGAACATGGAGCGTAATTATAAAGGTTGTAGAAGATGAACAGCAATAGAGGTAGATAATATTAGCGCTAAGTAACAGAAAATCTACACCGAGAGGGGAGAGGACGAAAGAAAAAAATAGATAGTAAGTGGGGCTTTTATATAGGTGAGAAAAGCAACCAACCTGGTTAAATAATACAGATGGTCTCCTAGCTCCTAGATCTTAAATATCATAACACTGCTTTTAAGCAGATAGCTATCACTGGTTATTTGAATTCAAAGGTCTCTCTAAATAACTAATAGTCTTAAATACGATTGTTAGGATACTTTTTCAAAAAAAATCAAAAACGTAACGATTATTATATATATATTGCCCTTTTTGAAAATATTCGGACGGGTTACTCTTTTTCTTTAATTTCTTTCTGTATCGAGCAATCTCTATGAAATAAGTTATATAGTCTATATGGGCGCCTCAGGTTTTAAATTATTTAAGTTCTTATATACTAATCAATTTTAGTAATACTTCTAGGCCTCTTCTTCAAGGTTAGTATACAAACAGCACCAGAAACTGTGCGAAGATTTATCTGTTTTTTCACGAGAAATACTGTCAACTTTTGATAGCTTCTTCTGTATTAATGATTTCTGGTCCCGCACTTCTAAAATCTATTATTCTAAACTTAATGTTATTTACGGGTTTTAGTATGATTCAATATATAACTAAAATGATTTACTTTTTATTGGGGGAAAGAAGAAGGTATATATACATTAAAAGTAAATTTATAGAAAAGAGGATACTACTATATTATTGTTTTTGATATGTTAAGTTCTTATAAAGTTATTTTTTTCTTATATTTAAGATATACTTATATTAATAAAGTATAATTTCAATAAGTATATAGTATGGAAACTATGCTTTTTAAAAGAAAATAGTTATACCTCTGGCTACTGAGAAATACTAAAACTATAGATAAGATTAGCTACATGTAATGTAGGGTCAGCTATAGACTTGCACACGGTTAGGTTAGGTTAGGTTATGGGAAAAAAATTAACCTAACTGCCGCGGTACGGTTAGATTAACAAAAATTTTAATGTAACTACGGTATAGAAAAATAGAAGGCAATTACCTATATTAACTGTTTTAGCGCTAAGATCTATAGTATTTTTCTTATTTAAATTTAAAATAATTAAAGCGATTAGGTTAATTAACTTTAACCTAATTATTATTTTAACTAATTTATTAAAAATCTTTTTAATATAGCTATTTAATTCTAAAAAATATTAAAATATAAAGATAGTATATTTTTCTTTAATTTTAATTAAAAATCTGTGATGTCTTTTGTGTATTAAATAATATTTAATATTTTATTAAAATCGCGTCGACCTAGAGATAGAAATTACTTATTTATATAAAAAATCTATAGGAACCTTTAAATTTAAATTATCTAGAAAAAGAATAGTATAAAAGAAATTTCTATTAACTACTGCTTCCTAAGGAAGTCTTCCTCAGAAATCTCTATTATTAATATTAAAAATTGTCAGACAGTAGGGGGATGTTTGCCTTAGGCAACCATTAGGTCAGAAGATTCAGGCATCTATATTAGGCAATTATTAGTGCCTAGGCGACTATCAGATTGATTCCTTTGATATCGATTGTTTTCAGTTCCCCGCATTCCATGACTTTCTACCCCGCATTCTATTGATTCTATTGATTCTGTTCTATTCTACCCCTTGTTTCATGCCTTATTCTGATTATTAATTATCTGATTCTAGAAGACTCTAGGCCATAAAACTGCAAGCATAAATATGGCCGACTTGTCCTCTAGAAGTTGACTAGAGTTGTTCAGAGTCCTGAAGCTTCCTAGTTCAATAATCAAGCTTTTCAACTCTTACTTTCTTTTCACCTTTATCTCAGATTTCTAGGGAAGTTCCTTAGTAATCTGAGATCTCAATCAGGTTAGACTAGATAGGGCTTCCCTCTAATAGGAACTCCCCACAGTTCCATAATAATTAATATAGTTAACTGTCTCTTATTTTTCTATACCGCGATTAGGTTAGAGTTGCATAAACTAACCGCTGTACCTTAACCGTAACCTAACCATAACTGTTTAGTTAGGTTAAAAATTTCTTTCTAACCTAACTGTTGCAGTACAGTATAAAGTCTAATCTATCTTTAACTATTAGTAAAATAAATTAGATTATTAACCTATAGTTAATATTGTAGATTATATTATAATTTATATAAATATAATATAGTATTTCATAATATTTAGTTATATAATATATAATAAATAATATTAAATTTTTAAAAAAGGCTTTCTTAGCAGATTAGGCTCTTTAATAATAAGTTAATAATTTCTTTTATATTATTCTGTTTGTTTAAATAATTTAAATTTAAAGGTTTCTATAAATTCTTTATATAAATAAGTAATTTTTATCTCTAGATCAACGCGATTTTAATAAGATTTTTAATATTAATTATAGAGATTTTTAAGGAAAGCTCTTTTAGAAGATAGTAGTTAATAGAAATTTCTTTTATATTATTCTTTTTTTTAAATAATTTAAATTTAAAGATATCTATAGATTCTTTATATAAATAACTTTTATCTTTAGGTCGACGCGATTTTAATAATAATTTTAATTTTTAAAAAATTTTAGTTTTAAATTTTAAATATATATATATATATAAATCTCTTATAATATAGTAGAAATTATATTTTTTTTAATAAAATATTAGATATTATTTAATATATATAACTTATTATAAATTTTTTAGAATTAGAGAAAAATATACTATCTTTATATTTTAATAGTTTTTTTAGAATTAAATAGCTATATTAAAAAGGATTTTTAATAAGTCGGTTAAAGTAACAGTTAGATTAAAGTTAATTAATTTAATTAATTTAACTATTCTAAACTTAAATAAGTAAAGTGCTGTAGATCTTAGCACTAAGGCAGTTAATATAGTTAACTGTCTTTTATTTTTCTATACCACAGTTAGGTTAATTTTTTTCCCATAACCTAACCTAACCTAACCGTGTGCAAGTCTAGGAATACTTCTAGCTTAATATAACTAAGGATATCTACTAATTTATATAGAGCTACAATATTTATAGCAGATTAAAAGTATAGAAAAATTAATAAAAAAACTTTTTAAAATCTCTCTCTGTGCTTAATAGACCTTAGCAAAAACTCTCTATAAATTTCATTACTAATCTCCCTAGTAATAATAGTAGAACTACTATCCTAGTAGTTACTAATTAGTTAACTAAGAAGATTATTATTAAAAAAATAGCCGAGATAGATTTAGTATAAATAGCCTAGATAGTTATATAACAGATTATTAGCAGATGTAGGCTTTCTAAAATAATTATCTCTAACTAAAGTCTCTAGTTTATTAGCTTAGTATAGTCCTATATCTGCATTCTAATAGAAATCTAGCAGTATTTATTAACTGTATATTAACTATAAATAAATAGAATTAGTAAGCGCACGAATAGCACAGTCAAAATCTATCTATATATTTATTTCTATTATAACTAGTATAATTAGAACCAGCTGCTCCTACTTGCTAAGTTTGTATTAAATACTTGTACGACTACTACAACCGGAATCAGCCTATTTTTCCTTAGCTATAGCTTCTACCCGACTCCTTTCGTATTTATAGATGTGGAACTGTAGAGAGTTCCTATTGGAGGGAAGCCCTATCTAGTCTAACCTGATTAGGATCTCAGATCACCAAGGAACTTCCCTGGAAATCTGAGAAATAGGAGAAAGAAAAGTGAGAGTTGAAAAGCTTGATTATTGAACTAGGAAGCTTCAGGACTCTGAACAACTCTGGTCAACTCTAGAGGACAAATCGGCCATATTTATGCTTGCAGTTTCATGGCCTAGAGTCTTCTAGAATCTGATAATTAATAATCAGAATAAGGGATGAAACAAAGGGTAGAAAAGAACAGAATCAATAGAATCAATAGAATGCGGGGTAGAAAATCATAGAATGCGGGGAAGTGAAACAGTCGAAATCAAAAGAATCAATCTGATAGTTGCCTAGGCAATAATAATTGC
>MSJE01000049.1:0-13384 GCA_001931935.1 Aspergillus aff. floccosus IMV 01167
TTTTTTTGCCAGAATTGTTGCGCAGACGCAGTACAGGAAGGCATGATGATCATGCTGTGATATACTACCATTGATTAGATGAATAGGATGATACCTATTTGAACGAATGTAGACGAATCTGAATATTATGCTGATCGATAACAGAATCAAGTGACTGATAGATATGCGTGGGGCTCTGATATCAGCGGGACCAGTCGCCAGCCAGATATTTACGATCATCGCGGCATCCGTATTATTTGATCGAACAGTCCCAGAACTCAACACTCGAATTGACCTCAAACGCCCACTATCAGAGAAACCCACCCTCGCAGCATCATTCCAACCCAGGAAATCCCCTCAAAATGGACAAATACACCAAAGCCCTCCAACTAATCGACGCCGCCCACGCTGAAGACCCCAACACGATTACCCCACCATCCTCCACGACGCCCGTCCCCTACGAGCTCCACTACGCCAACAAGATGACCAAGTACCTGATGCAGCGCGACCCGGCCGCCTCGGAGCTGCTGCGCCTCGCTATCCGCGCCCAGCATCTCCGCCGCTGGGAGGTGCCGCGCGCCAGCTTCCCCGCCACCAAGGTCGGCTACCACGCCTGGCGCGCGCATTTGCAGAAGCGCCAGGCTGAGCTGGTCGAGGGCATGTGCGTCGAGGCTGGGTACACGGCGGAGGAGGCGGCGCGCGTCGGCGCGCTCGTGCGCAAGGAGGGTCTGCGCGGGGGCAGCGACCCCGAGACGCAGGTGCTGGAGGATGTGGCGTGTTTGGTGTTTTTGGATGATCAATTCGAGGGCTTTGAGGCTGAGAAGCAGTACGAGGAGGAGAAGGTGCTGGGTATCCTGCGCAAGACGTGGGCGAAGATGTCGGAGCCCGGGCGGGAGTTGGCGTTGGGCATTGAAATGTCGGAGCGGGCGAAGGGGTTGGTTGAGAAGGCGTTGAGTGGGTAGGGTAGGAACATAGGTTTGGGGATCTGGGTGGCTTGTTGTATAGGTCGGGGTGTTTACTGGGTGTGTTTTTGTCTGGTATGTTATGGGAGGGTCTTGATGGATTATGATTATGATTGTGAGTCCCTGTTTGAAACCATATCCTAACGCCGCGCTTTTGTGCCTGGTATATTGTACATGAATCATGATGAAATCCAAAGGAAGACGGCTTATGAGCCATCGCCAATGAGTCGAACCAATGCAATGGCCGCCCCCGCTGCAACGCCTCCGACAAAGCACATCTGCACTCCGCCCTTGATGCCTGCGCGGATGTTCTCGCGGCCGGTCCAGCCGCGCACCACGCACGTCTTGATATATCCGAATGCCAGCAGCGTGACGCCCATCACGGCAATGCTGTAGTAGAGCGCCAGGATGACGCGGTCGACGATGAAGTACGGGATGAGCGGGATGAAGCCGCCGACAAAGTAGCCCAGGGCGAGGGTGATGGCCGAGATCCAGGCCTGGTTGCAGTCCGGCTGCGCTTCTTTGTGGTGGAAGGTGATGAGGAATTCGAGGAGACGGTCTTTGGAGGCGTGCAGCGAGGAGTTGATCTGCGCGATGGCCTCCTCGGGGATGCCGTGGTCGGAGAAGATGTCGTGGATGATGGCGGCAGTTTCATTGGGCGAGGACTCGACCAGTTCCGTGGCCTCTCGAACCGTCGTTTCGTAAGATTCGCTGCGAGGGGGTTAATTTTAGTCGTTGTCACCGCGCGAGTCTGCATTGGGGGAGACCACTCACGCTTCACTCTTCGCTCCGACATAACCGCCGAGACCCATGGAGATGGCTCCCGCTGTGAGTTCGGCCAGGCCACCGAGGACGACGACTTTCGTGTTGCCCAGCGCTGAGAGGCCGGCACTCAGCGCGAAGGGGACAGTGAGGCCGTCAGATAGCCCGAGAATGGCATCGGAGACGATGCGAGGATTAATGCGGGATCGGGTGCTGCTGGTGCTGGAGGATTCTGAGACGGGCGAGGAGGGACGAAAGGTCCGGTAGGAGCGTTGGGCTTCGAGGTCTTCTTCCGTGTCCTGGTCATGGTCTTCAGGGAATCGACTGGCTTCATCTTGCGCGAGTAATGGTTTTCCTTTAACGGTCATTAGTATGGCATATATGGGTGGAAAGGGCGGGAGACGAACTGTAACCATTGATGGATGGGTTCTTCTTTTTATCAGGAAAAAACTTTTGCTTTATGAACAACAGAGCCATGTTCTATGGAGGATGAAGGCGAGAGGCGACCTGGAGATCCAGAGAAGCTCCAAATAGGGAAGAAAGTAAGCAACGGTCGGTGACGTCAGGAGCGGCAATGGCCCAATCTAGACTGTTCCGTCTGTTGGCGATATTTCAGGCCGATTTCAGCACTCCCTTCCGAACAGCACGAGAAAACACGAAGATTGAAGTTGTTGATGAGGGTCTAGTGTGTTCATGGACGAGGGAATCGTCCTCATTTATATGGATGAGAGACTTTTCCACGCCATCAACACGATGTGCTTCATTCTTTCGCTGACCCCTCCTCGGGCCAATCAGCATTGCGGTAATGGTCAGCGATGGAAGACTTTGTTCTCCTTCGGTCTCCGAATTCGACGCACATCTGGGTACAGCCTCTCTTGTCGCCTTGATTGGCGCTCCCATCGGAATGCTGACCATCAGCGACGTTGTGAATGGTGGAACGGATTAAAGAAAGTTACTCCGAGCTCTCTCTGCTCTTATCCCCGAGCTCTGCGTCGGGTTCATCCCTACCTGTGTCTCAAGCAGGAGGACAACCCTGCGCTAGGTCAAGTATGGAATGAGCGCTCTCACATCATCCCTAGACCGGGTTGGCCTGTCTTGTTGAGAGCCGGTGAATCCGCCATCTAGCCTTTGGAAGTGTCTCCTTCGGGCGCCTACCGTCGATCAATCGACGATCCATGGTGATTGCGTTTCCCTATGGCCTCATTATGATCAAAGAATGCCATAGTGTCTGTCGAATTAACCGGCTTGGAAACCGTCTCCGGCTGACAACCTTGGAGGTCATCCATTCAGAGGAGGTATGCTTCAGCCTGGCCATACTGTGAAGAAATTCCACAAATCACCCATCGCCTGTCCCATCGTTTCTCTGTCACTGTGACATACTCCCCACTCACTGTTTCGTCGTAGGTAGCAAGCCCTCCACTTTGCTTTCACTCTCACCCCCTTTCGAGGAGATTTCCCCCGTACTCTCGGGGTCAGAGGGAACAACCGAGGAGCAGTTACCCAATATCTTCTGTGGTGCCCAAAATCAGAGGCCTGTAGGACCGCCCTGATGTACTGCAGCAGAGGTCCAACGTAGATACATCTCTTGCCACCGAGGGCGCTCCCACAAAGAACACAGTGCTGGCGCCATGGAAACAATCAACTCTGTGTCTATTTGTTAATCGAGTTGGCTAAACAACTCTGACACTTATTCGTAGGTCGCATTGGTGGTCCCCCAGAGACTGGACGACAAGTAGTCGAACTACAGGAGGAAGTTGTCTGGAGCGATCAAACCCTAGGTCCAAGATATTAGACTGGCGAGACGGCCGCTTGTGTTCAAAATACGGATGCCCAGAAGATTTGGTCGTAGTCAGACAGAAGGAAAGCTGAATCCTCCGGCAATTGACATATTTTTTCAGGGCACTTCCTTGAACGCCAGACAAGTAGTTTCGCTGATGATGCGGTGCATCACAGGCCTCGGTGAGCTGCTTCATTTGAAGAATTCCTATTTGCCGTATCAGAGGACATTATTGGATATTAGCGAGAAAACAAAGCTCATGGAAATCTGGGAGATTGACAGGAGACTAAAACTCCGCTGTCATGGTCAATAACCGGCATTACTGCAAACCATGTACTTTCCCCGATGTTGGGGTGTGTTTCTTCATCTTCAGCCAAGACTGCCTCTCCCAGAACCTCGGGACCTCGACTCCTATTGGCGGACCGTCCAGATCTATGAAGCCAAGGACAGTCATTCTATCGCCCTACGCGTTGGAGTCTGGATAAGGCGACGAAGAGCGTAGAGGCAGTAAGCTCTCTGGTCACATAATATATTGACGGCACTATATCTTCCTCGTCCAGTCGCAACATTGAACGTTAATCCTTCAGTCTCATCAGTAGAGTAAACTCCAACATGCTTTCCCGGGCACATCTCTTTACCTGTCTCCTATATGTTCAATAGAGGGGATAGTGTAGCTAGAAACCCCTCCCTTCATACGATATCTCATTAAGTCCATAGGAACGAACGCCCATCCTAACAGATTACTAATTTATGCTTTCGAAATATAGTACCATATAAAACCCTAGAGCCCCAAATAAATACATGTAAAGAAGCTAGTATGTCCTCCACCATTCATCGTCAAGCCTATGTCCAAGCGATTGATCCAACTACAGAGCAATAGCAAGGCCCAGAACACCAGCAGCACCCATCAGACTCATAGCCACAGCACCGGTAGGGGCCGCCAGACCCTCGGAGGTGGAGGAGCCCGCAGCGCCAGAGCCAGAGCCAGAGCGAGAGCCAGAGCTGCCGGTGGCGGAAGACGAGCCGCCGGTAGTGGTAGCATCAGCGTGGGCAGCGGTGGCTGCAGCGCCGGTGGCATAGGCGGTGGAGAGCCAGGACTTGACGCTGCCGGGAAGGTCCTTGTACCACTGGGGGTAGTCACCGTCCTGGATGGAGTGGATGAATGCGGACCGGGAGGCGGGGTTCTCCAGGGTCGAGTAGAAAGAGTCCGGGACGGCAGTCACGAGCACCGAGACGATGGAGGGAGGAGGAGTGGGAATGTCAATGGTAGGCACGGTGATTCCAGAAGTCAGGCCCGCGAGGGAAGTCAGGTCCGCGAGGTCGGTCTCGGTGTCACTATAGGGCGTAAGTTAGTGAATTCTAAAGAGCTGTCATGTATAGGAACAGGAATTGGCGCGTGGCACTTACACGTTGTCCAGGTCAGCCACGGCCGTGGCGGCCAGAAGCAGGAAGGAAAGGCTCTTGTACTGCATTGTGAAGGTGGTATTGCTGAACGAGTGGGAACACCAGGTGGTGAATTACAAGAAATTAGATGTATGGGATATCGGGGAGAACAGAAGGAATGGAATGAGACTCAAAGGGGGCTGGACGTGAACCCATGGCAGAATGGACGCTTAAGTATCATTCAATAATAATGAAAAGGAGGACTAGCATGGCTGTGTGCCTATTTCGAGACATGTAGAGCCAACTCGATACCCGCCAAAGGCAGCGATCAACAAACTGGAGACGGACCCAGCTGAGAACCTCGTATTTAAACTCAGAAAGGCTGAGGCGAGATCTGGTCCCTCATAGAAAGCCTTTGACAGGATCGATGGATCAGGGTCCACACGGGTCCATGAGGATGATTGGGGCTCGTATTGGGCGGAAATAAGCAAAGGACATGGCTTGGACGTTTGTGCGGTAACAATAATAGTCATCTTAAAGTGTAGTCACATTAGGCTCGGAATAGGGGCGTGGTGTCCATATTGTTGTCATTCCAGAACAGGAAGTCTGTAGTCTGTAGAGTCGGTTTATACCTACAAGCACACCATGCACCCATTGCCTAAGACACAACGGAGAGGGGTGCGTATACTGACACCAGAGACCGGAAGACGCATCAATACCTCAGGATCGAAATGGACCCAAAAAAAAAGATTTATAATGTTCCTCAAAGCGGAAAGGGGTCAAGGAATACGAGGTGTACCAATAATTGCCTGAGTTGCTTGGCGCCTTTTGTTCCAGGCCGATCAGTTAAGGCAAACAAGTTGATAAAATCAATTGAACAACCGCTTACAACAACCATTCCTCGATGGTCTCACGGTCATGATTTCCGCTTGTCAGTCCACTGGATAACAAGCGCGGGAGACCTGGGTGACTCCCAGTCGGGGAGATATCTTTTTGCCTTTTTGCCCCATCTCTGTCCAACTATTCATTCATTCTATTTATCATTTTGTATCGACAGCAGTCCGATCTAGCTATACCCGTCTACCTTCCCGTCCTATAATATAAACATCACCAAACTACCAATTCTTCTAGTTTCTCAAGGTTATGCCAAAGAAACTGTACATTTCCTCTCCTCCCCTCCTCGAATCTACCTATAACAGCAGACACTCGGGCACTCGTAGGGATGTCGCTCGGCTCGTAATCAACCCCTTCAGGTATACCAGCTCCCTCTTCCTCCAGTCGCGCTATCCTGGCGGCCACACGTGCATATAGGCGCGAATCCCAGATCCCTTCCTGGCGCTTACTACGAGTCATCAAGTGTATGGCACGATAGCGAGTCTTGGAGTCCCGACAGCTGACTGCTACAATCCACAACACTGGCAGAACGCCAAGGGAGAGCGAGAAGAATGACGGGGAGCAAGGGGGTTGCGGCTTGGGAAGGATAGAAGTATAGATGTGTCTGGTCGTATCACGGCCGCTGTGCCCCGCGGATGGCTGCTTTTTCCCCTTGTGGCCGGTAGTACTTGTTGCATGTACCGGTCCGGATAACGCCGGAGCGTTCTTGCTAATCATCTCCTCTGCCAGTGAACAAATCACCGCATAATCGGCGGTGTGCTTGTCCCATGCTGAGTCACATGGAGGCCATCCAGCGTTCAGAATTACCCCAACGGTCGTTCGCCACATCTGAAGTGTTTTCATATACGTGCGCGCATTCTCGTCCATTTGATGTTGTGGATTCGCTGCGAGGAAGCAGTCAAAGGCCGTCGAAAATCGACTCATACTCTCTAGGACATCCATGTACTGCGCCTTCATGTGCCCCTGCACCTCTTCGGGGATGTCCTTTGCCAAAGACTCTGCACTGGAGAGCACGTGAAGGAATTTGTTGTAGATTATCTTAAAGGCATCGCCGAGTTCTTCGAGTGTAGACATGGTCACCGGAAGATCCTCGAATGAGACCTGTAGGCAGGTCGATGTGTACGGCTTTATGTTATCTGGCAAGGACAGCTCACCGCCGACCTCCAGCAGTTGATTCTCCATTATTGCTAGAATGGATTGAATTTCTTCGTGTGGGCGATAGGGATCACCGCTGCAGCTTAGTCTGAGCTGCTCTTGATGCCGTAGGATTCTCACACCGGATGCGACATGGCGTAACGCGGCCTGGTAGTATCCTTGCAGACACTCGGCGCAATAGAACAGAGCACACATGATTAAGAACGTGTCGATTGAGTCTGCGGAAGACTGAGAGAGCTTATTTAGCCCTCTTCGCACCGCCGTATTGTATTGTCGCAGTGCCATCTGCCTCCCTGCCGATGTATCTATCCCGTTGTGGTCCCCCTCATAGAGGAACATTCGGTGTAAAGACCCCAGAGCCAAAGCGGCAGCTCGAATCAGAGGATCGGTGGTGGCCGCACTGAGGAGGAAATCGCCAGCCTTGTGACCAAAACAGGATGCGGTCTGACGGTGAAAGAACTCCCAGGAGCGCCATTCCTGCTCTGTAGTGAGGTCGCTGAAGGATGAGTGTGATAGTCGTTGGGTCTGAAGAGAAGCCTTGGGGATATATTGGATGATCTTGACATTTCTAGCATTGGAATTTGAAATCGCTCCTGGCTGATAACCGTCGCACCGTCTGCCCGTAGATCGGCATCTATAACAGGTCGGCTTCTCTTCGTCACATTTCACTCGGCGAACTCTGATAGACAATGTGTGAATTAAGCAAGATCGGTGGAGGGGTTTGGTTTGTATAGCTCACTTGCAAGTCATGCAACCACCTCTGGATCTGGGCGTTTTTGGAGGAAGCATTCTCTCCTACTCTTATTTTCCCACTCTACCTGCAAAGATCAAGTGACGGTGACGGTGGGAGCGGCGTAAAGGGTGAAGTTATTCAAAAAAATGGACGGAGTTTTGAAGGAAGATGCTAATAATAATCTGGTGTCAGCCTAGACCATTTGAGATAAGCATAAGCTCAAACTGCACGTATCTGGTATAGCTAGTTGACGGCTGCGCCCCATCGGAGGATTCAGAAGATGCTTAATCAAGTTAGCATTACCGATCAGACCAATCATGTCTTCACCTACCAGTGCTTTTGATAGAAGCCTACGGACCAGTGACTCTGACGATGCTGGCCTAAGCAGCTTCCTGCTTTCAGGCATCTATCCTTCTCGTCCAGGTGTTACTAACACTGGGGATCTCGGATGCACTAGCCATATGAGTCGTGCTCTCCTCGAGATGAGAAGTCTGGCACTTGCTATACGTCGTGTTCTAGCCCATCGTGGCACATATACACAGAGCTATGAATAGCACTCGCAGCCCTATAAGCTCTTCGCTATCTTTCTGCCTGGACATCGTGCTGTGGAATGGAATATAAGTACCTGAACGAATCTATGGGAATTCCATGTAGCATTATGTATTTTCTGCATCAGACAGGCATTCATTCCTAATATCTTTACGTCTAAATCAATGTCTACGACCACTACGACGTTACCTGCCCCAACGGCAACATGTACTCACCCAAGACCTGGGAAGAACGGACACCTTCCACCAGAAGCGTGCGACGTGATTCTCTACTATGTTCCGTCGTTTGGCGCCGCCATTCTGTTCACCATTCTTTTCGGTCTTTCGCTTATTGCATTTGGATTCCAAGCTTTCATATATAGAAAAGTACAACTCCCTCTCCAATGATTATCATCCAATACTTACCTCCGACAGAGATACTCCTGGGTGATCGTGATGGGCGCGGGCTGGGAGTGTGTCGCATTTGTGTTTCGTACCCTTCTAACACGACATCAGAGCAATGAGGGTCACAATACAGCATTCAGCCTCCTATTCCACCTGGCTCCTCTATGTAAGGACTCTGACCGATACGTACATGGAACTACCCGTCCACTGACTGATTGCAGGGATCAATGCGTTCATATACATGACCCTCGGCCGGTTGATCTATTTCTTTGTGCCGGATCGGCGGCTGGCGGGCATCTCTGCCACAAAATATGGCGTGATATTTATTTGGCTAGATGTGGTTACTTTTATCGTCCAGGCAGCAGGTGCCATCATCAGCTCGCCCACCGACGTATCCACGAGGATTGTCATGATTGGTGTGCATATTTACATGGGCGGTATTGGCCTGCAGCAGCTATGCATCATCATTTTCACCGTCCTTTGCATCCGTCTGCACCGCCAGCTGCGCGTCCTCGAGCAAACTCGTGGGTTTGAGCTGGGAAAGGCAGATGGAATGTCCCGGCCGTGGAGATGGCTCTTCTATGCTATCTACTTTGGCCTCGTCATGATCACCGTACGTCTGAGCTTTGTTCATGCCATTATGTATTGTGAACTCACTCGTCATTATCTAGGTTCGGATCATCTTCCGCCTTTGTCAGTTCAGCCGTGGCACCGATCCGAATAATCCAGTTTTGACCCATGAGTTTTACGAATATGTCTTTGATGCGGTCCCCATGGTACTTGCACTGGTTGCACTCAATCTGATCCACCCCGGTATGGTTCTACAGGGACCGGATTCGGAGTTTCCACGCATCAGTCGCAAGGAGAAGAAGCGTCTTAGGAGGGAGAAGAAAGAAAAGAAGAGACAGGAGAAATTGAACGGGTCAGATTCCCATGGCCATGGATTCGAGTCACTCTCTATGCAAGAGGGCGGTGGATGGGGAGATCGGGGTGCGGTAGAAATCTCGCGAGGAGTGGTTGTTTAGAAGCTTTATCTGGGCTGTGTTTGTGGTACTTTTATAGACGGCCAGCATGGGGTTCCACGTCCAGAATGTCAATTCAAATAACTGACAAGGCCGAACAATTTGATAATTCTCTGTCATAAAAGCTCAAGAATTCACCATTTATGATCAATTATTAGGAGAGAAATTCAAGAGACATATGAAACCTAATCCAATAGGACGGGAAAATTAAGCGCAAAAACTCATGGTCATGTAAATCGATGCCTTCAAGACCGCCCCGGTGTCAAAACAGGAGGTTGATATGTTACTATGCGCATAGGCACAGAACTCTTGGGTGGAAGCAGCCTGCAGCAATATTTGGTTGTAGGAAGTCCTACTGCTTCGTCGCCTTGATATACCCGGCAATATTTGGCCGCGATTCAAGTGCCTTCTCTAACATGACGAGAGGGCCAGGGAGAGGAGACTGTCGTAATACAATTAGTACACTACCTAATACATATCATAGACAGCCAGCGGTAGGATACTGACCGGCAAAGCTCCAATTGACCGATCATGGTCAATAGACTGATAAACCGCAAAGTCAACGTAGCTCATCTTGTCGCCGAGCAAATACGGTCCTTCGCGATCGGAATAATACTTCGCTATGAGATCATAGTACTTCGGAACGAAGACAGTCTTATATTCAGGTGCTGTGCTGTGGAATTCGGCCACCGATTCAGACTGTATGCGATTAGTTGATCGAATTCTGTGATCCTCGAAAGAAAGTGAGTAGGACAACACACCCGCCAGTCGATATATATATCTGCCACAGCATCGACAATATACTTGTCGTAGCTAGTCTCGCCGTCATAAGCGCCTAGTTCGCGGGCAAGGTAACGTAGAATCGGGATGTGCTACCGCATAAGTAGGTCAGTGGATCATTCCGCCTTATCACTCAAATATGAGTCCCAGGGTTTTATTCTAACCTGAGTAATAATGGACCCTTTATACTCCAATGCAGGCACTTGCCCCGTCCTCGTAATGCCCTGTTGCCGCAATTTTTCACTTATTTGCTTCCAAGTATCGTCGTAAGGATACCGGATTTCTTTCACTTCGATACCTGCATCTTTCAAGAAGAGACTTCGGAGGTCAGTGAATGCAAATAGAAATATACACTAGGGAACATCAACCCACGTAACGACTTCGCCGCGACCACGCCTGCCAATGTCAATATAGTGGAGTACTACTGGGCCGGTCGCCATTGTTCGTAGCTCGAACAGGCACAGGGGGTGACGACAATTTCAATCAGGTCCCAGGCTGTAGCGGGACTGCATTTCTGACCTCCATTCTTAAATAACCCAGGGGAGGTGATTATGAGCCCTAGAAATGCACGCTTATAAATCAGGATTATCAGCGCCGGAGGTGGATATCGGGCATTTAGCTTGTTTATGCGTCCTCGGAGGAATTCAAATGGATAATAATCCAACCAAGACCGGTTCTCGACCATCCTGGATCATAATCTCTATAATATATGTCAATGGTTTATTAATTCCAAACTATTTACAGTCCTCCCAATAGGCCCGTGTCAAGGCCTTTAAACCAAAGACCCAAGTAGTCATCCCACAAACACGGAAAGGACTAATAGAACAACCTTGGCCAGCGGTAAGATCAGTCGTATGTTTTTCAAGTACAATCAATAACAGATTACAAACCAAAAGCCTACAGAACACACAGACTGCATTTGTCAGCATGCATATGCTGACATGATTCGGAGTGCGGCGTGGCTCATGCTTCTTAGTAGCGATTATTTCCCACCATGATTTATCTTTCACAACATCTCTAGCAAATGATACAATATCACTGAACAAAGCCAGTCAAGGCAATGGCCACTCCCACCTTACAAGGCGGGCAACCAGAAGTTCAACGAGATTCTTTAGAGAATAAACATCAAGGTCTTGACGCGGAGGGCCTACGCCAGTAGACATTATCCTCCTAGACTTAGAGCTCCAACAACGTCGGTGCATGTTAGAGGAAGTAGGCTTATTGCTAGGTAGCGAAAATGAGCCAGAAGACAGATGAACACCTGCAATAGAGGGCTACCAGCTGTTTAGTCCGGTAGCGGCATAAGCGCCCATAGTTAGTTCCTACTTAGTCATTCTTTGGCCTGCCCTAGATCACAATGTCATTTCAATACATTTCGGTAACCTTCGATATCCCCTCCTTTTGTTGCTCCAGGGTCTCAGCGTGCGAAGCGCGTGTCTACCAGTGCCCTGAAACAAACGTAGTGGGAGAAAGGGGGGAAAAAAAAGTAAACGAGCCTGCGAGAGTGTACGCAAAACCCTATGGCGTTTTGCTGTAGATAGCTCCTTTCACGCGTCCTTCTCATTGGTTGCTACACTTCCTCTTTCGATTAAGTCTCTTCTTACGTTTGTCTTTTCTGGGGAAATCTCTGCTTTAGGTTAGAGTTATAGGGCTGTAGATGTGTGATTGCTCTATAATCGCATCTAATGCAGCCGTTATACTACCATGATATGCAGCTTAGTCCCAGGCTTGCTTCACTGACAGGCTCAATCTGCTTCTCTCGTACAGCAGTCTCGTTGGTAGTGTTTATACCACCTCATATCTCGCTACTACCCATTCTACATGATAGCTTCCCATGTCTATCGGTCACAGCATATTTCCGCTCACGAGCTTGACCCAAATCGGTCCTCTCTTCGTCACAGCCATCTGGACGCTCAGTATCAAGACATCCCCGGATAAAGCGAACGAATAGAACAGGATAGTGATACGAGTGGGATATCCTTTGCCAATGATCCCATGAATGATCCCTTGCGGGTGACTTGATATGGCTGAAGCAGGAAAGGTTTAAGAACTCGAGGTATGGAGAGTGACTAGCATTTTGATGAGATATTATACCGATAGCACACTCATGAATTGAGAGATAAGGAATTGATGGAGGGGGAGAGATGTAAAGAAGACGTCGTACGGTGCATATATAGAACACACAATGCCCCAAAGTCGGTAAGCTACAGGCATTAGATAGGTAATGATATCGCTCAAAGATTTACGAGGGCAGTTTTAATTTCTCCTCCGGTTATTGTCGCTTCAAGAGGGTGAGTCGGGTGAGTTAGGTGATTTGCTTTCCCGCCCATCATGATTCAGTTACCTCTTCAACACCAACACTCACCGTTTACCCTTATTCTCTCTTTGTACCCACGCCGGCTTACTAGCTGTCTGCCTTCACCCTATCTTCTTTATTCCATCCTCTCATTTCACCGCCTAAACCTTATCCACTTCAGAATAGGCTCTCCTGTGTCACGTTAATCATTTGGTTCTACTGAGAGATGTAGTTGCTATTTGCACTGGTTTTCTGAGATTGGGGATCCGTTCGCCATTTGCTACTGCTCAACATTACCCGACAGACTTACCGTATTAGCTAGCTTGACGGAGGTGATGTGGATTCACAATGATGATTGGTAGCGGTCTGAATCAGCCCGGGGTGCGTGGATATGCACCAGAGAATTGTGTATCGTAGATGACGCAGGAACCGAATCATGGCGCAATGAGACCCGTCATCCTGTGGAAAGGCAGACTGTCTGACTGTCTGACTAGTCCTTAGGCATGATTAGAGCACGAGGAGTTAGCAAAGGTCATCCGAGAAGACATTGACACTCGGCAACAGCAACTTGCGACAGAAGGGGATGGCTGTGGTGCTCTGAAAGGCGATTGACATGGATAACAAAAAAGCCCCTGCGAGGGGGATATTCTGGCAGGGATGCTTGCAGCTCTCTCAATCTTGCATGATCGGCGGGACACTAATCAAAAAA
>MSJE01000051.1:0-11943 GCA_001931935.1 Aspergillus aff. floccosus IMV 01167
AGATACCACCACGGTTGCAGCCAAGAGTGACGTTTCGATTAGTATTCGAAGCTATTATGGTAATAACGTAGCCTTGAGAGAGAGCATGCTGACGCACGAAGGCTATCAGCAGCTCCCTACTATCAAATATCTGTTCAGAAGGGGGTTGCATATCGGAACAGATACGTAGAGAAATAAATAACTTAGAAAAGAGGGAGTGGAAGTCCTAGGGATTTATAGTATACGGATTATAGAATGATGTTGCTGTGGTAATCCTAATACAAATCACATGATAATTTAAATTAGATAATCAGTTGTATTACATAATTTGTTGTGTCTCTAACAAAAGCTGTTGTGTCCCTATCAATTCCCCCTGAGACTGATGTGCTTATCTAAGAGAGTTCTTGATATCATCAGGGCGGTCAGCATCTCGTCCAATCACTGCCCACTGATTGCGGAATGTTCTTCCCCGACGGCTTATCGAAAACGAATTGCCTCCATGATCATACTCGCCTCGACGACGGTACAAAGCGCTGGGAACTCGGCCTGTATCTCCTGAATGGCCGTGATTCATCCAGCGCACACTGTGCCATATCTTTGAGAGTTTTTGCAGCCTCACGGAGCCCTGATTACAGGACGTGTTGCGATGGCTTCCCACGAAAATGAGCGTCAGCCTGTGCCTGTGCAGGTTGCCGCCTTGGACGAGCCTATACACACAGAGGTCAGCTTTTGATATCAATCTAGCTCCCATTTTCTGTTGATACCGATTTGCGCGTCGTCCCCTTGGATTAGCATGTACTTACCTTTCCATCTAATAGACGCTCTGTAACACGATCATGGATGCTCGCATTACTTTGCCAACTCAATACAACATTGCCAGACAATCTTCTGAGAGAGCTACGGGTGCACAGGTATCTACTCCTGTCACCTCAAGCTCAGCAACATCAGCTTTAGAGCTAAAGACAACCCCACTTACACCCGTGCATACACCCAGCGCCGAAACGTACGGGTTCATCCAGAACTTGGATGTGTATATTCCTGTTGGTGTATTGAAAAGAAAGGATCGTGCACATTCTACTACACAGCCTTCCATACTGGATGCCACGCCAGAAAAAGCGGATGGCTTTCCCCTTGCGGAAGTCGCTAATCTGGAAAAGCACCATTGGATATGGACCAGTGTATATCCCTATTCTAGACACCCCGGGTGGAGCTTTGTCCGTGTGTATGTATTACCCGACGATGTTGGACGAAAGGTTATCCCGAGATCGAGCTCTGCGTTGCGACGTGCCCTGAAAGTGGTGATGGCCAAGGTTGACCGATCTCCCGAAGGGTGGGCGGGCGTATTTCCATCGTCGGAGAGAGAGGTTATCGATTTGGAGAGAGACAAAGAAGATGATTCTCTATGGTATATATTCAACACCCTGGACGACCCGTCGCCTCGGGTAGATTCGATACAGAATCCTCACGGCAGGAGCGCGATGCAAGACCTACTTGTCGCTGCGATCGAAGGAGAGGTTGCTGTTCCAGGGCTTAAGACTCCGTTATACCCGTACCAGCGACGTTCGGCAGCGACAATGATCCAGCGTGAAGTGCAGCCCGCACCGATGCTGGACCCTCGATTGCAGAAGCGGATCTCGCCGACTGGGAGGGAGTATTACTATGACAAAGAGGAAGCCCGCATTGTTTGTGAGAAGAAGCTGTACTCGGAAGCGCGAGGAGGCATCCTTGCAGAGACCATGGGTTGTGGGAAGACCCTCATCTGTTTGGCCGTGATCCTGGCGACACGCGGTCACTTCCCGGAAACCCCGTTGGAGTATCAACAAATGGAGAACCCTTTTCGCGACAAAACTGCAAGTCTGATGACAATGGCAGCTACCGCCGCTGGACGGCTTTCGTTGCCGTGGAAGCGTCACTTCGATACCCTGAAAAGCTTAGGAGAATGCTATGACGGCTGCATCAAGGCTTGTGAAGAACATCGTGGATCGTATATCATACCACCTCCGCCAGCCAGACACGGTGGCCGAAATGGTGTTGCATATCCTCGGCCCCCTCCTCAACGGCTTCTTCTTGGACATGGAACCTTAATCATTGTTCCGCCTAATCTTATGAATCACTGGAAGTATGAGATTCAAAGTCATACTGATGGACTGAAGGTCCTCACATTACGGACCTCGTCTGATGTAACTCCAGAACCTGAAGCGCTCCTGGAGTATGACATTGTTTTGTTTTCGCGAGGCCGCTTTGAGAAGGAAGCAGGCGAAGTTGTGAACAACCGACGCCATTCAATCAGGCCCGCTGAATCTAAACTGACGAAAATACACTGGCTTCGGATTATCGTCGATGAAGGTCACAATGTCGCAAGCGATAGAAAATTGACTAATATGTTGCATATTTTGTACCAGCTGCATGTCGAGCGTCGATGGGTTGTGTCTGGAACACCGTCCAACGGCTTGTACGGAGTTGAGGTCAGTTTGGCGTCGCGAGAGACTCACACGAGTGATACAGATCTGTCCGAGGCCACCATGGCTGTGCTCCATGGAAGACGTAAAACAGGGCACGCTCTTGAAAACGAGCTCAAGGATCTTGACAAGCTTCGTCACATTGTTGTCAAATTTCTGGATCTTAAACCATGGTCGAACTCCCGCTCTGATGATCCAGCTAATTGGACGACATACATGAAACCTGTCGGAGAAGATGGAAAACGACGCAAGGCGCCTTCGCTCCGAGCTACACTGCAAAGCCTGGTCGTCCGTCATCGCATGGAGACTATACACAATGAGATTCCCCTGCCCCGATTGCATAACACAGTCGTACGTCTGGAGCCCACCTTTTATGACAGGCTGAACCTCAACCTGTTCATCTTTGCTCTGGCGGTCAACGTAATTACATCAGAGCGAAAGGACCAGGATTACATGTTTCATGCGCGAAATAGAAAGCACCTGAGTCAATTGATAAGCAATCTGCGCCAGGCTGGTTTTTGGTGGGCGGGTTCAGAGGGCGATCTTCCTGGAACAGTCGACATTGCCACCAAATACTTGGACAACAATAGGCATAGAATGAACGAAGACGATATCGCGATGCTGACCGAGGGAATTAGAATAGCGCGGATAGCACTCAACTGTGGCAGCTGGGATGCTTTCAAGAATCTCCACGAACTGGGTGTATTCGTCGAAAACTTCCCCTCCCACGCTCGTGGCTTATGGGCGTTGGACAACTCGTCGTCGGATACTTCTACCATTCTCCTGGGCATCACCCAGGCCCACCGGGCTCAAAAGTTTGTTACAAGCCAACTCACCTTACCTGATCCTGCGGAAGGTCTTGCGGGGGCTGGGATCAAAGTGCGTCGCGAGCTCGCTGAACTCGCTGGGCTCGACCTGGCCAAGAAAAGCACCCCCGATAAACAAGCTACCACCAAGTCGCGAAAAAAGGCACCCAAAACATTCAAGAAGAAGCTCTTCAAGACTCTGCCTCTGGAGTCCCCGCTAGCTCAAACAAAGCTCGTTGCTACGGCATCGGCGAAGTTGACATATCTCCTCGATCAGGTGGACCGGCTCCACAAGGAGGAGAAAATCATCATCTTCTATGACAACGATAACTCAGCATACTGGATTGCAGAGGGCCTCGAACTTCTGGGCGTCGACTTCCGTATTTATGCTAATACACTGGACTCGACAGCCAAGACGGCCTATCTGGAGCTCTTTCGTGAATCGGAGGAAGTCCGTGTCCTCCTCATGGATCTCCGGCAGGCCTCCCATGGCCTCCACATCGCCAATGCATCGCGTGTGTTCATTGTGAATCCCATCTGGCAGCCCAACGTAGAAAGCCAGGCCATCAAACGAGCGCACCGGATTGGACAGCGACGGCCAGTGTTTGTCGAGACGCTCGTCCTGAAGGATACACTGGAGGACAAGATGCTGACGCGCCGCAAAGCAATGTCTGACATGGAGATCCAGCGCGCAGAGAAAGATCTCCTAGACGACCAAACGATGAGCTCGATCATCCAGGCCGAACGATTCCTGCCTATAGCAGAGGACGAGGCTTCAGCGTCGGTCAAACTGGCCTATCTGCGCAACCCGCCTGGATTCTTTGACCGACATAAACTTGCCCTTGCGGATGATTTCTACGACCAGCAGACCAACCCGACTGCAAGTTCGACGTCGACTCCTAAGCGCAAGCGCGCGGCGGTTCTCGACACTGATTCGAGTATCCCGGAAGCCTCCGGCACTGTAGCTGCCAAGCGTGTAAGGCCCTCTGTTGTTGAATTTCTGTCCCCAGCGATGAGCTCGAGCGACTCTACTCCTACTCCCGTACTGGACCCCGAACGGGCACCCAAGCCAAAGAAGACCGTGTCGATATTTGGGTAGCACTTCTATGTACTTTATGTTTACAGCGAGGATACCATGAAGTTTACGAATCAATATGTGCATGTCTGGACAAGAACCCTAAAGAATATGTACTCCGTATGGTTTGATCAGATAATCCGAAAACGGTAATGGATCGAAGAGTCACGTGACTGTTCGGAGCTTATCTAGATGATGCGCATCCCCGATCGACTCGGTTAAGCACCTTAGACTGCCCTTGCATATCTGCGTAGGTGATATCATACGAGACGCTGCATTCCCATACGCATAGTCGTGAGAAATGCCCCCCACAACCAAGATAATCGGCATCTCCGGCCCCTCATCCAGCGGCAAAACGACCCTCGCCCGCCTGCTCCAAAGCATCTTCTCCCACCTCGACAGTTCCCATCTAACAACCTTTATCATCCACGAAGATGACTTTTACTTTCCCGACGACAAGTACCTCCCTCTTTCCCCCACCCTTACCCGTTCCAGCGCCCCATACTAACAACCCCAGAATCCCCTACACAACCACCCCAGCCGGCAAAACAATCCAAGACTGGGACACCATCGCCGCAATAGATGTGTCCTTCCTGTCGTCCGCACTGAGCTACGTGCGCGCACACGGTGCGCTCCCTCCGCGCCTAAAATCCATCCAGGATCTCAACGAGGCCTCGGACGCTGGTGTGCCGGCCGACGTCCTGGCTCAGCTCCGGGCCGAAGTGTCCGCGCGGCTGGCACGTCAACCCCCAACACCTCCGAACGGGGCAGCGGTGCAGACTCAAACCATCGCCTTTCTGGAGGGGTTCCTCCTGTACGCTCCGCCTGTGACCGAGGATCAGACACATGTGCTGCGCGCTGTGCACGACCAGATCGATGTGAGATTGTTCCTTCCCGCGCCGTATGACCTTGTCAAGGCGCGGAGGGAGAGTCGCACGGGTTATGTGACTAGTGGCCCTGCGCCGGCGCCGCCGGCGCCTGCGACTGCGGAGGTGGGTGCGGAGGGAGGTGGGAAGGGGGTAGATGGGACGGTGGATCTGGAGGGCGAGGATGATCGGCCGCCGCAGAATTTCTGGGTCGATCCGCCCGGGTATGTGGATGACATTGTCTGGCCGAGGTATGTGCAAGATCATTCGTGGTTGTTGCTTCCGGAGGATGGGGAGAGGGCGGACTCGAAGGATTGGGTGCACCGCGTGGGACAGGGGGTTACTGTGCGGACGGATGCTGGGGTGATGGTTGCGCCGGGGCAGGGTGCTAAACCGATGGTGGAGTTGTTGAGGTGGGCAGTAGATGCGGTCATGGAGGCGATAGAGCAATAGAGCAGTGACTAGGGGGTGTTTGGAATTGCATAGCGTGTCTATTGATTCCATGTTACATGCAGCTGCAACGGCTATTGTATTGACTCTACATATACATCAATCAATCAAGTACATACACTGAATCACAGGAAGCCTGTCAAATGATAGAAAGCAAGCATCACTGATAAAGGGCAACTGATGCTACCTCGCAATGGTCAACTGCACCGGTGGTCGTCTATTCTTCCCGACGCACATTAGGCCCTTTCCACCCAAGGAAATAATCAATACGATCTCTTAGACTCAGAGGCGTGGCATGCATATTTTCCTTGCGCTCTGTGGCTCCGTTCTTGACATCTTCGTCAGGTTCATTCAGCGTTGGTTCTGCTTGGTCATTCATCGAGTTTTGCAGTCCCGGATCGGGGTCATTTTCTGTACGTTTGTTCTCGCGTAGCATGTGCAGACACCCATAGTGAGGACAAACACATGCTGAAGGCAAAGTGACATTCCAATCACTGCCGAACTCATGACTATGTGCAACTAGCCCTTCGCCAGTGTAGTTACCAACTCCCATGTAATCGAGCTGGACACCTGGGCCTGTCCAGACGACGGGGGAGAAAAAACTGGATAATATGAGACTGAACCCCAGAATCAAGAGAAAAATCACTCGATCTACTCTTAGAGGTCGCCTCCCGGTCTCATCCAATTCCAACTCCTCCACCATTCTCACCACCTCGGCGAATCTTTCAGAAAATCCCTCCCCGGCTGATATTGGGTTTTCGGCGGAGCCTTCATCGTAGGTCTTGGAACCAGATGACTCCTCCACGTCGGCTCCCTGTTCTGAGGACGGTTCCACAACGGGATCGGGTTCCAGTCTGGTAAACGCATGGCGAAGTTTGGACCGATCTAAACAAACGCTGGACAAGTCCGGGTATATCGATGGAAGCCAATACATTTGTTGCTCTTTTTGAATGGCAACTTCCCAAGTCAAACAGAATTCATCAAACTCTCTCGAAGAGCATATGATTTGAATCCGAGAAACACTCTCCGTCGTTCTTGAGATGTCGGCAGACAGCTGAATGACCTGTAGACCTTCATCTATGGCTTCAAGTGTGCATTGCGAAAAGCTTTCTGGACCACCTTCTACCTTGAGAAAGAAACAACATCTCTCAGCAGCAACGTAAATGTTGCTAAACCTCAGCGAGCATACCGCGTGATACCGCATTCGAAGACGGGAATGTTGCTCCTCACTTCTACGTGTAGGGATAAGTGTGGCTCTAATATCCTGGTCCACAGTGTAATCTTCGAGAGGACCGTACTGTTCCTGATCATGGACACACATGGCGACTTCAAAGGATTCCGGGTTGGCAAATTCCGCAAAGAAACAGTTTTCCACCATATTGTATCTGTTCAGACTGGTGGTATAAAACTCAATCACCTGACCTGGAGAGATCAAGAAGAGAAAGTATCCGTTCTGATCATCTTTAAGTTTCGGCAGTCCTGGGATCATGAGGGTGTGCCATCCAGGGCGATGCAGTGGACGACCGATCCGTTGATTCTCGCCAGACATAGAGATATTTACTAAGACAACAATTTTGTATGCTGCCTGAAAAACGCCTCCAGGACATTCCAGGTAGAGCAGTCCTCCTGCACTCTTGATGATTGGTTCCACCACAATGTGGGAAGGAGAAGATTGACCGGTACTGCGCAACAGCTGCGGGTTATCCTGGGAACGGGTTTCCTCTTTAGGGTCTGAGTCGAGTATCTCTTCTGTCACTGTCACTGTAAGAGCTGGAGACTGCACCGCCTGAGGCCCGAGATCCGTATTCAGACGTGCCGGGACAGGAATGAAGCTGTTTAATCTGGTCGGCTGTCTTTGCTTATCCCCTGGTTTCTCTACTTCACTTGTACTCTCGCCTTTGATCGCTCTCGACGCAGCGCCAAATAGAGCGTCCACCGACTCCCCACAAACGTCAGTGATTATAGTCCTGAAGCCACTAGTAAGGCGTTCTTCCAGATCACTGATGCCAGAAACAGAGGAACCTTTGGTGTGCTGGGACTTCAGTGGGACATGCTTGATCGACTTCTTCGGAGAGACAGAAGCTGCCGTTCTTCTGATTTTTGGTAGGGCTGTTGGTGCATCCCGCGCACCAGGCCGACTCCTGTCGGAAGTTTCCTTTTCGTCCTCCGAATCGGTAAGACAAGCAGTCCTGGCATTTCTCTTTCCAAAGTTCCGTGACTCCAGGCCTGCAGCTACGTGCGGCGTAGACGGGATGTCTGTAGCTGGAACAGACGGCACGAGGGGCTCGATCGGCCCAAAGGAGGGAGGAGCCATTAAATCAGATTCGAGAAGAGTGAGATGGCGCTCGTCGGATGTCACAAGCATCCCCGCCTCAGATTCGGCTTCAGTAGAAGTTGTTGAGGGCACCTGTTCACCCTCTACACTAGTATCGGAAGCCAGATTCAGGAAAGAAAACAGAGGACTGTCAGGGTCGCTTGACTGATTATCCTGACCATGTACATCGACAAGAGGTACTTTGAAGATTTTATGGATGCGAACAGAGGAGGATCGCGTGTCAAGGATCTGAACTATTGAGTTCGGTAAACATTGGACCTGTAATCGGTCAGAGAAGAGCACAGCCTGTCTGGAAGAGCACACAGCTCACCTCAATTGAGATTTTGATCTTGGCTGGATGGCCTGGCACACCATCCCATGCCCCTCGCACCTCCAAACTGGTGGGTTCGAGGAGACCAGGACGATGCTCAGGTGTGATCTCCTCGTCTGATGACATACTGTAGGGGTTGATATCCGGTCCGAAGTGGGAACCGGAATAGGGAAACGGAATAGCTTGGTGAAAGTGGTGGAAATGAAAAGAAAGGCGAAGGATGTAAAAAGAGATAAACAGATCGAGGGGAGGCAGAGGAAACAAAAGAGCACCAGGGCTAGCCTCAGGCCTCTAGGGCAAGAAGCAAGAACCAAAGCATCAGCCTCTCCAGCACTCAAAATCCCCAACAACGTCGCGCGTTTTCTTCTGCTGACAAGGTGTTTCTCCTATTATTAATAAGGTGGTGATATTTTGAAATCAGGGGACAAAGTCGTCAGTCCGACGGCATATGTACAGGGGAAGTTCATAAAAAAGACATCTTGTCACCGGGGTGAACAGGACATCTCAGCGAAAAAAACAAACACATAGAAAAGAGAAAAAGGATAAACAGCACTCAAGCCCCGCTAAGACGGTTACCCTTTTTATGCCCCGAGGCGCCAGTGTATCCCCCAGAGCCACCCATTCTGAGCCCATAAAACACCCAGTCTATACCGAACCCAAACCAAAGATCCCGCATAATCCGTCACATTCCTAGAACCGAACAAGAAAGAAATCAGAAAACAGCATCGTAAAAATAAGAAACGCGAATGCCCAGGCCAGGCGAGGCAGGACGACTTGAAGTATCACCGAGGAGTTCCATTCGCTGAACCGGGTTGTTCATAAGCGGTCTGGCCAGGTGCCAAGCCAAATCGTTCCGCTTCGTTCGTGCCGATCGGTTGCGAAGGAAGGATAGGTGTCGCCGCCTGCGAGGACTGGTCATAATACCCCCTGGTTGCAGTGCCATTGCTTCCCTGAGTCATATTGCGACTTCGTTGCAGAGGAGGCAGGATGGTAGAACCCGTTTGGTACTGCGCTCGCGGATAGCCCTGTTGCATCATCGCTCCTGTCGCGTCTGCTGTCTGTCCCAGAAATTTATGGTCGTTAGCCTTTAGTTGGAGACGTGGGAGTCAATACATACAGGTGTCCCGGGAGGGTTGGCCATTCCGAAGGGTTGCATTGTCGCCTGTTGACTAGATCGACCATGTGCACCCGGATCTTGCATTTGCGGTACCTGCGCAGACATCCCATAAGAAAGCTACATCAAGTCAGCCAGATTCAAACCAAAGGGATTCCAAAGCCTGAGTACTCTGGGTCATGTCCTCTTCGCTAGACTCAGGCTCTTCGGAACCCAACACTTGCCCGGGTGATAGACGAACCGAATAATCCGGTACTCCTGCGTGGCCCGTGGGGTAACCCGGCACCATGGGAGTCTGATACGCCCCAGGTGGATTCGAATACATGGCCGCAGCCTGGGGGTAGGCCTCTACTTGGCGCATGCGACCATCTGCGTCGTACACGCCTCTGGGGCCAAAGTCCATCGATGTGCGTTGACGCTTCACGGGGTTACTGTAGTACCCGTAGTCTCGACCCGCTGCTGGATATCCACCAAAGGCACTGCCAGGCATCTGCATGGATGATCGTTCAGGAGAACGGGGAGGAAGCGGTTGAGGGTAGTCTTCTGGCCGCGGGACTTGACGTTTTCTGGCAGGCACAAAAAGTCAGTTTTGCTTCCACGCAAAGGGGTCTCCGAGCTCACATCAACGTTCGAGGCTCTTTCCGGATCCTAAGCTTTACGCCTTGGTCTGCAAAGGATCGTGACAAGAACGTCGACTCTGCCATTCCCGGGAAACTCTTCGGGGGCGATACTTTGATCGGATTAGCACCGTCTCCTCAGCCTGAACTCAAGATCTCAAGGTTTCGTACCGGTGAAACGCTCTGAAATGATGGATTTCAGGTAGTAAACCATTTCCCTGGGCGCACGCAAGTCAGTGACCGCATTTTCAACGGCGAACAGACGCCCAATTCGCTTCGCGCGTCGGGAAACCACAGGGCACTTACTTTCGCATCTCGAAGAGAGTGAATTTCAGCCGAAAGTCGCCCTCAATCTTCACGGACAGATCCCCAAATACGAAGAAGCCTCCGTCTAAGCCCATGGAATCAGCCCAACCACTCTGGATCAAACGCAAAAACGCCCCCAAACCAAGCTTACCGGTGTTATCCACATCTTTCAACCGGTGAAGTGACGAAACGAGCGTCCCCGTCAAAGCTGTGGACGGAGGTACAGGCACTGGAGTGTCCTCTGTGGCATCGTACAAGCTGCAGCACATAAAGTAGTAGGGGCTTTGGAGGTAGTGTCTACCGACGGCAGTCAGAAACCGGGTCTTCCGCGCACGGGAAAAAAAAATCATCGGATGCCAACGGGGTCAACCTACGAGGCCAGATAGGTGCCATCCTCTTTCACTCGGATTTGCACAATCGGTGGGGGATCGACCGGCTTGCGTTCTGCAAGGCGAGCTCGGCCGCCAAACCGTCAGTAGGAGTTCGGGTCCGCGGGACGCACCGGTTCCCAGCGGTCACGACGGTCAGCGGGGAGTGAAGCAACGCACCTTTCTCCTTCCCACCAGCCACGCGCGCCCGAGTGGGCTGCTGGCGGATGATCAAGTCAAATTCCGAACTGGGGGATAACATTGTCAGTGGGAAAGCCGGGATTGCTGAGAGGGGGAGACCAGTTAGAGAGCTAGTTGGAGGGGAGGATGAAGCTATCTCAACGTACCTCTGAGGATCGCGAGCTAGAGAGGCGTCCGAAAACGTCGACGCACTCATCAAGGCTAGATGAACGGAGACAAGTTCCCAGACAGAGATAGCCAAAGAGGAGTCAGGAAACGGGCGAGGGGAGAACCGTAGAAGAAGCGTCGCGGTGAACCACGTCTGAATTCCAACGGGATCCTTCAGGGGAGAAGAGAGGGTCAAACCAAAGAGGATGGGAAGAGAGAAGAGGAGAATGGGGTGGTTTTACAGCAGGACGGAACAGGCGAGAAGCCACGGATCCGAGACGAAGGGAGCTGTGGTTCACAGAAGAGCAGACGTTGGAGGTAAGGAATGATACGTAGTGGGGTGTGGGTTGCGGATTCGAGAGGGGATAAATTTGGGGTGGGTTTGGGTTAATGAGATGCTATGTTAAAGATGGGACACGACGGTATGATCAGGTCGTTTAGTCAGTCGGCCGTCCGTCCGCCCAGCGAGGGAGGGAGAGCAGAGCAATGCAGTCGTAACTGTGTCGTAGGGCGACGCAGAGTCAACCAAGGCGCGAACAAAACGGGACCAGACCAGACCAGAGAAGAGAGAGCTCTTCCGTTGCCGCGTCCTTACGACGTTCAAGTCAATGAGCTTGGTGGAGACGCCGGTGGGAATGATGGACGATCAAGAAGAGACGGTCGTGCACGATCGAGAGAGTAGTTGCACGAGTCAAGCGACTAGGATTGGAGGCGCGCGCGCGACAGATGGAGTGGCAGTTACGAAAACGGCGCCTGCGGAGTGGAAAGTGGTAAAGGCTGGATTGGGATGGTGTCGTCAGAATGCAAGCGGCAACAGCGCAGAGCCGAGCACGGTTCCAGACAAACCTTAACCGGCTGAACAACGATCTTTTTTTCCTGTCCTTTTTTTTTAGTTCTGTTTTTTTTTTTT